>JBBWSL010000040.1:0-357353 GCA_038088545.1 Diaporthe humulicola | reverse complement strand
TCCTATTATTATTTTATTTTAAAATATATATAGTAAGATATTTACTTAATTAATTAATATAATTTACTAGTTATACTAATTATAAGGTTTATTTTATAAAATTATTCTAATATACTATAGTAGATTATTAAAGGAAGTTATTCTATTCCTAATATTATTAATAAGATTAATAATATTTTTATTATATTATAACTAGAGAATTATACTAGTTAATTATTAGTATAACTCTCTAATTATAATATAGTACCCTATAGCTTACCTTATATAAACTAGAGGTTAAGTATAAGGACCCTAAAACTAAGGATTTTATACCTATATTTACTATACTATATATACTAGGCTCTCTAGTAGAATATAATAGGCTTCTTTTTCTTTTTAGTATAATGGATATAGTAGGCTTTTTTATATATACTATACTATACTGATTACACTGAGTATAGTAGACGGCCACGCTGCTTATGAGATGGATACCAGGGTGTTTCTTATGAAGATTGACGCGAGACAGTCTCAACAATTTCGACCGCGCCCTCTTTCTTCTCGTCCCCCATCACCGAATCGTCCTTGGGTGCTGCAAAGCGATCTACCACAGTCTTGTGGAATTTCCTTGCGGATACCCGTTGCTCGAACAAGACTTCCAACTCTCCGTATGTCCTGTCTTTTGGTTCTGGCAGCCGGAAGAAGGTCCACACTGCACAGAGGGCACAAGTCCCGGCCCAGAAAAAACCAGTCTTGGCTCCCCAGCCCCAGGCCGTGGGATTCATCATCTGTGGCGACAGGACATTGGTGATAATGCCCGTGATGTTGTACAGGTTTCGAGCAAGCACCACAGTCTTATTCCGCAAGCGAGTGGAGCTCAACTCGGAGACCAACGAGTAACAGACAGGACCGACGGTGACGTTATAGGTCAGGGTGTAGAGTAGTAGCAGCGCGACTATAGCCGAGCTTGCGGCGGCATTTCCAGCTCCCATGATTCCAGCCAGACCGATGCCGAGGAGGAAGAGAGACATGCTGATTTGGCCATAGAGATACATTGTCCGTCTTCCGAACCAGCGCATCAGGAACCAGGAGCTGATAGTTCCGAATGCACCGATACCATAACCTGCCAGGGTCATGTTGAAAGCCTGGCTGTCGGGGATCCCAGCGTTCTTGTAGAAGTAGGTTGAGAAGCCGATAAATGTGGACCCACAGAGGGTCTGGATCGCCCAAGTCACACAGACTATCTCGGTGCGGCGTCGGTTGACTGGACCTCTGAAAAGATCACGGTAGGAGGTACCCTGTGTAACAGACTTCTCCATCTCGTTCGTGTGAATCATCATAGAGATGTTATTATCGACATTGAATTTCGTGTCCGTCGTGTCCCGAGATGTCAGGCGAAGGAGAGAGCGTCTGGCCTGGTCGTATCTGCCTTTGCGTACCAGCCAGTACGGAGACTCGGGGGCGAGGAAAATCAGAAGGATGAGCGGGATCGGCCAAACCCACTGCAATGCAAATGGGATCTTGTATGACCATATTCCAAGGGTCTCCATGTGCTCGAGCATGCCAACCATGACACCGGCCGCTATGAGTTGACCGAACACCCAGCACAGGTTGTTGTAAGTTGTCAGGTATGCTCGAAGGTGGAGAGGGCATACGTCAGCAGCGTAAGTTGTCGTTAGAGTTTGGAACACTCCCCATGGAATACCGATCAGGAACTCGCCGATGAGAAGCTGCACGAGGGATTCCGAGAAGAAGATGATAAAGATGAATGCCGCCACAAGAGTCATTGCACCCATGAGGGTCTTTCGGTAGCCATACTTCTCAGAGATAATACCGCTGATGAACAGGCCAGCGATCTCTCCGACGTAAATGGCATTTGACAGACCGGCCTGCCAGGAGGCAGTAAGTTCGTAGCTTCCGTTGGGCAGCCGCTCGCCAAAGCGTTGCATGAAGGGCGGGAAGGCGTAGAGCTGGTTTAGGAGCGCCATGTCAAAGCCTTCCATGATGAGGCATGTCGACAAACCAATAGACCATGCGATGGCCTTAGGGTATGTCTTCATCGACTTCCAGAGGCCCAGCTGGTGCTCGGCGTCCGTGGCCGCGGCGGCCTCTTGTGTGATGGAGTTCATGTTCAAGCTCCCGTCGACATTGCCGGACTTCTCTGAGTCGACCACAGCCGCTACGGGCGTGGCAGAAACGACGTTGGGAGACATGTTGAGTCGTGTAGTGGGAGACCCAGGAGAGGATAGAGCATCCGAGGATGATGTCCTGTCTGTGTTCAAATCGAAGAATGAGGATGCGATGATGGTGAGGCTGGTGATGTTCCATTCGATGGACAGCGAGACATATTTATATTCAATTCGAGCGAGGTGTCTCAACACCACGCGACATCTTGACGCATGCAAGCGGGAAAATGTCGCTCTGACTTCGGCCTACCCGTAGACTGTGGTGTGGGAAGCAAAAAGCTGGCGCTTCATGCCCAGAGCAGCTAAGAGTCGTGTGGGGAGGCTTTCGTGTGGAGGAGGGCCTTGCCCCAGGTTTGCTTCTTCCCCGGATTTTATCTCTGGGGCCAGGCAAGATTCGACGTTTGTCGGGCCGACGAGAAGTAGCCACAACCACGGCCGGGGATGCCAACATGCTAAGGTAGCTTGGCGTGTGCAATGCTGAAGCTGAGCAGCGAGAACTTCCCCATGGGGTCAAGGCTTAGAGGCTAATGGTTAGCTGAGAACTAGGCCCATATCTGGGGAGGGGTGCACCAGATCAACGACAGCCTACCCCTGACAAACAAGGTTGGCGTGGCGATTTGGTCATGCATATGCATTTCAGAGGTCTGACCATAGGCTTTCGAAAAGATCAATGATGAGATATGGCAGGTGCTTGACTTAATGAGCCACTTGGTGCCACCGTGAATGTCGATGAGAGATGTTTCGGGAGCCGCCGCGCGAGCAAGTGAGTTGGCTCCGGTACCCTAAATGATCGCACATTTAATGAAAGAGCATTCGTCATAGACATCAACCATTGACGTTGCAAAATACCGAGAGACTATAATTAACCCTGCAATCAATGGTATTGGGGGCTCACTTGCTCTGCATGGGTGAAGCCACTGGATCATACCAAATCAATCATTTGATATAGCGTTTGTACGAAGCCAACATCTACACGTTAATGACTTGAGCAACATGGAACACCACGACTTTACAAAAGTGTAACTGGTCCGTATATGCCACTCGCATGGTCAGTGAATCTCCCCTTGCCTTTTCTTGCTCCCTTGGTAAGGCCGGTGCGTGCCTTGGCGCCTCCCAGGATCTGATCATAAGACCATGTATATGACAGGGGACAACGAGTTCTGGCAAAATGGTGAAGTACTTGTTCAAAATGGGCGTGGATGGCCAGAACTCAACCGCAGAAGGGCTAGAAAGCCACGAAATCAGGACAAATATCATCATGTCTCCGGCTTAAACGCTCTTCTATCCGGGTCCTGGCTATGCCATGGAGGTTGCAGTGGGTTTGGAGGATACTGCTCGCACGAAGGGAAGCGATAATTACCATAGGCTGACACGAATCTGGGAACTCGGCACGGGTTCTAGGGGCATGAGGACTTGGACAAGGGTGGAATATTTTGGGGAGAGAATCGACGAGGTTGTTCGTGCGAAAGACGGTCACTTCCACAACCTTGTGATGAAGGAGAATAATATGAGCGCAGCAGTTTAAGTCGCATTGTGAAGTAGAAGTGTCGGTCAGATAGTATCAGCATAGCGCAATCCAGAATTCACCAAATAGTTGATGCAACTTCGAAGACAATTGCTTTTCTTTTCCTGCTCTTTTTTCTTCTTCTTTTCTTCTTTTCTTCCTTCCAAACGGTTCCGGTGCAGGTGCGACAATCGACACCCTGCTGCCCACGTGGTTGGTTTCCCATTAGGTATCTGAATATTAGACAATGTAAACATGAGCAGTTAGCTGTTACCTTGAGGCGAACAGTGTAAATCTTTGTCATCTGGTAATCCAGCCCCAGAGAGGGTTTGGATGTCACATAGGGTTGGGATGCAATTGGTACGCCCTTTAGGTGTCGTTGGCTGCAACCTCGTTGGCTGAGCCTCCCATGTCTCTCCAGTAGCGTGTGAATCCTTAACCTAACCCTCGTACGGACAAGTCTGCACGTCTGCCTGCTTCGACGACACCGCATCGCCCAGGATTCCAGGTCAGAGTGCCTTCCGTGGTTGTGTCATATAAGGATATTTTACATCAAACAACATGTCCGCCAAACTTGTTTTCGGTGCCGGTGGGATCGGCGGGACCGAGAAAGGCTTCACTTACACGTGGGACTCGGCAGAGAAGGCCGCCTTGCTCCTCGATACCCTCGAGAAACTCGGTCTCAAAGAGCTAGACTCAGCAGCGTCGTACCCGCCCGGCAACCCTTGGAACACCGAAACGCTGTTGGGTCAGAGCAAAGCCGTCGAGAGGGGCTTCATCGTTGACTCCAAAATCCTCGGGGCCCGTGGGCCGATGCTGACCGATGAGCACATCACCGCGAGCGTGGACAAGACGCTCCAGCTGCTCAAAGCCGGCAAGGTGAGGACGATGTACGCTCACTTCTCGGACAAGCATACGCCGATCGAAGAGACGGCGAAAGCCTTTGATCGACAATACCGGGAGGGAAAGTTTGAGCGCGTACGTCACCCCTCCCCCAGCGACCAACACATACATTTTCTCAAGTTCAAGTCTTCGGCTGACACTAAGAGCCACAGTTGGGCCTGTGTAACTACTCAGCCGCGGAGCTGTCAGAGTACTTCACGATTTGTGACGAGAAAGGCTATGTCAAACCCGCCGTGTACCAGGGCGAGTACAACGCACTCGTACGGGACGACGAGGCTGAACTGATCCCGCTTCTACGCCGGCACAGCTGCGTGTACTACGCCTACAGCCCCCTAGCGGGCGGGTTCCTCACGGGCAAGGTCACCTTTGCGACCAACGCAGAGTCCGAGCTCAACCGGACGCGTTTTCATGGGGCTAGCACATTCAAGCCATATGCCGACAGGTATGACAGGCAAAAGATGCATGACGCTGTCAGAGCGCTCAAGAAGGTGTGTGACGAGGAGGGATTAAGTCTGCAGGAGGCGAGTCTAAGGTGGTTGGTTTGGCACTCGAAGCTGGGTGAGGGAGACGCAGTAATCTTGGGGGCGACGAAGCAGGGCCAGCTTGAGAGTAATGTGAAGGATGCTAGAAGGGGACCTTTGGGAGATAGGGTGAGGTTGGCTGTTGAGGGGATGCTAAAGAGCGACGAGAATTTGTAAAGGAATGATGGCATCGAGATACTCGAGTCCTGTGCTCCAGGAGGAATGATGCGCAGGTCAACGTCAGGTACGTCTTGGATTTGTGTGACCTGTAACGGCCATGGTCTTTTACGAGAAATCTGTAACGAAGCCGCAGTGACCGAAAGTGTCCGATCGAATCCCGCTTCGTTCAAAGTGATGACACTATCAAGCACTGTTGCGCATCGGTCATGTCGTTGTATCGAGTCGCTGATTCTTATCTATGTATTTGTGTATTAATCTCTTCTCGTGGTAATGCCGGCCCGAGATCCCCCGAGGGTGTCAAACGCGGCGACACCCCTCTGCACCGGTTTGCAAGTGCTTCTAGCACAACATTCCGTGGACACTGTTCGCCGAGAGCAACCTCGATACGATAGTGGGCGCGGGGTGTATGTAATTCTGAAGTGCAAACGCCGGAGTGAATCGAGAAATTTGCAAATGCTGCAGAATACGCCTTCCCAACTCCAAAAAATGAACGTCAAAGCATCTCTCCCGACTCTTGCCGCATTAGATGCCCAGGTATTCGCGCAGCGTCTTCTGCCTCGTCACAGTTGCGCCGATGCTCCTATCCCTCGCGACGCCTGCTTCTGTGGCGTCCTTGATGTTGTCCAGCACACGGATGTGCTCCTTCTTGAGCTTCTCGAAGTTCTCGTCGAGTTCTTTATGCCATGGGTAGAGGACGAAGACCTGAAAGCATAGCGCGCTGCTAGCGACGAGGAAGTTCGTTATAGAGACCGCTCTTGTGATGATCGCCATCTTGACGGGTACGGGAGGGGCGGCTTGGAGGATTGGGGGGGATGGAACGGCTCGGAGAGCAGTCGAGGGAATTTTGTGTGCGTTGGCTGTTACCCGACTTCGGCTCGTGTCAGCCCGAGCGATCGACTCAGTCAGCAGTGATACGAACCTTGTTGGATTCCTCTACTGAGGGACTGGGACAAAGCAATGTGTTGAAGGTTTGGTTTGGGTACCCTGAGTTGTGTGCAGGGAGTCACTTGTTGTGGTTTTGTTGCAGGAGCGAAGAGGATGGATGACAAGCCTGGGCGGCCCGGAAACGTCTCGTTGGAATCGGAGAAATGAGGAGCCACGCTGATTCCGAGGGACCGGAGCAGCCACGAGGGATGTGGGTCTGGAGGCTCAGTGACATGTGAGAATCTCTGGAAGGTTCCGTCTTCCTTTTCTGAGATAAATATAGTTACAGTGACCCGTCTTGATATGTCTCATGATGCGACCTCAAGGCTCCAGTCATTATTGCTGCCAGAACAGGAGCGTTGAACCGTTGCTAAAAACTTTTCTACGCTGCGCCGCTGCCAACATGCAGCAACGTGTCAAGTGCTCACGCACGCGGCACTTCGCCGGTTTCCTGAGTTCAATGTCCTCGTGCAGCGCAAACTGACAAGTGACAGGTGTGAGTGGGTCTCATGTTCCTCACCCGAGCGGCATGTCCTGCCTGCCGACTTCGGTGCATCACGGGCGAGCGGAACAACGCTGACATTTTATGTCTTGCAAACTTTCGAGCAAATATTGATTGCATTTGGCTGCAAAGAAACGCAGAGACTTTTTTGGGTTGCCGTGCTGATTTGCGGTAGTTGCACGATAGCGTTGATGTACCGTTTCCGTCGCGGACGAACCTGTGGGGCCGGAACCACATTTTGTCACGCGCCCGTTAACATGCATGGCGCAACTTTGGGTTCGTCTGTCTGTACTGTAATCATCTAAATAAAACGTGGCTACACTTGCAAATGGATGCGAAACGAAATTCCGCGAGAATTTATTTACTCCAACAACAAAATTATTCACACTGGCTCTTCCACTGCGGACCACTGGCAGGTGCTGGCCGACCAGACGAAAAAGCCAGTCTGTACCATTCATGCGCATTTGACATGCACCTGAATTCAGGGGCCCAGTGTGTTTGTAACAAACAGCCATTCCCACTGGCCCCCTTTTTCAAAATCCACAGTTACTTTGGTGTTCGTGGCAGCTGTGGACATCAAAGTGTTAGGATCCAGAAGCAGAGATTGTATTATGCTGCATTTCAAGGGGACGGGGTGGACTGCCCATCACATTTTCTAGCTGCGAATAATACCGATTTTCTCCCTCCTCCTGAAGTCCATCACATTTCTCTCCAACGCAGCAAAATGTGGCTACCTAGGTACTGCAAATAAGACACCACTCCACAGCCTCAACGCCGTGTAATGACTGCGATATGGTCCGGGGTCCCGATTCGGTGATTGATCACGTCTGCCGCGGTACATCAGGCCCCTGGCTGGGCTGCGAGGTAACTCGAGGTACAGCCGAAGAAAAAATCTTGTCCCTACAGTTGCTTTCTCGGCCGGTTAGCACATAGTGGGAGTGTGCTGTCAGTAAAGTATGAGAAAGTTCCTACGGAAGCCAACTTACCACAACGCGAATATTTCTCATCCCATCAGAATGCAGCAGGCATATCAATTTCTGGGAAGCAGATGTATTGTAAGGCTTCACTGCTTAAAAAGAGTGTAATTGACTACCTATGTAGCCACATTGCGTCTCTACTTAGCCCTGTTCATCAACAGGTTTCCAGGCAGCCCCACGAGGAGGTGTAGAGTCCGACTTCGCTACCCGTACAACCCCTCCATCATATCGGTGAACAGGAGGCGACTGTTGTCATAGAGGCAGTCGGGGTTGTAGTAGACGGAGGTAGGTGCCCGATGGTGTCCTATCAGGCATGGTCGCCACGCGGGTGTGACGATTCCTACCGACCCAGATATTTTCTTCTCCGGGCCGTCGAGTATCAGGGAGATTATGTTTTGTTTTTGTGTTCGAACCACGCGCGCTGGCACCGGAGAGGTTTCTTACGCCTCCCCAGTGTTTTTCCACTCCACACGAAGCAATGGTCCCTATGCGCTGGCACCGGGAAGGTTACTTACGCCTCCCCAGTGTTTGTCCACTCCACACAGGCCACTGAGAAGAACACATGTCCAGACAGAGGTTTTAAACTCTTGCTGGTTCAAGCTTCCAACAAATGCTCGGATCCGTAGGTTGCGACGACGTCACACTGTGAATGCGAACGCCGACGATCACCTTCTTCCCGAACGCGTTGGAATAGTCGCGCAACAAGCGGACCGGACCGGTTCCATGGACGGTTCCAAGCAAAGCAAGGAAGTCGTCGTCGGTGGAATCGAGATCAAGGACACCCTCGTGCTGGTGTCGCTCGAGAATGCCCTTTATGACCGAATGGGTATCATCGTTGACAATGGAGATCCGCTAGATCTCGGTGAGATTGCTCAAGTCACCGTGAGCAATCCCAAGCTCGGCCAACCGTGAAAGCCCTTGCTTGCAGGACGCGAAAACGGCGTCACTCCAGAAGACCTGTCTGGATATCTGGCCGTTATAATGGTCGTCATCCTTCCAGTTGGACATAGCCAGGAGACTATGCCCGTCGTGGGCGAGGATGCTAGTATAGATACCCTGTCATCGCGTTAGACGTATATTTCAGAGATTTAAGTCTCTTTGGGAGTGACTTACTCCATATTCCTGCCGACCCTCCACAACGTTCGCTACAATCAACATGGTTGCTGGCTGAACTCCCGTTGCAAAAGTGGGCACGGTGACATCGTGGATGGTATCAGAGATGTCGACCCAATAGTATGGATCCAACCTCTTCACGCCTTTATCCTGGGCCGTTGGATCCGAGGCCTTCCTCTGAAGACTCTCGAGACCCTCGTGTCCCTTCCTAACAAGACGTCTGAACTCGTCCGTGTCAGCCGACAGCGGAGGGTAGTCGTTCTCGCTCATTGTATGATAGTTGTCTTGTTAGAGGTTCAAAAGTAATCTCCCAAAACTCAGTACACGCGTGCAAAGTCTCGCGAAGCATGCGTGTTTGGATGATCAAGGGAAAGTAAACAAACCACCGCTGAGGTAGGGAAAGATCTTTTTACACGACATCAAGCTCCAGCCTTGTTTTGGAAAGAGCATGTGCATTTTCCTTGTCATTCTTGTCGTCACTTCCCACGGTATAGGCTTTTTTGTATTTGCCTAGGTAAGTACCTATAAGTGGAAATCACGAAACTTCATAGCCTTTATTGGAAGGAACGATCCCAACCTGGTGGTGCTTACCGAAAACCTTGTCGCATTGCGGATGCACTGTGGTCATTACTTCCTCAAGGTAGGCAGCTACTAGCATTGTCTCTTCAAATCTACTCATCTTGATGGTCTGGCAGTTACTGCACAACTACCTAGGTACCTTAGGTAGGCTGGAGTCAAATCCCGTTCAGCTGTCGTCAGTCTGATCTTGTTACACACTGCTTCTCTTCTCCCCACGTCTTTTCAAATCTTTGAAGAAGTCACAATCTCTAGACTTTTCTGGAAATAGACAGGCCTGCCTCTGATAGCCGGAACGTAGAGAGTGGTGTACACAAATTTATACCTGCTAAACAAATCAAGGAAGCTCTGCTAATTGGCCGTGGAAGACTCCAGTTGATTTGCCGAGTTAGGCCAGACCACCACATTTCTGTCCTTCACAAGCTGTCTGTTTCATCATTTGGCGAACGATTCCATTCTCAAGTTGTATAAAGAATTAAATGATTGAGCCGCGCGTGTGTGTTTGTGTGCGCGTCTGTTTGTGTGCGCGTGTGTCCCAATTTCGATGCTTGGGCACAATGGTTTCAATGATAACAGCAGCTCGGGATCTCAAATTGTTCAGGACACTGTGTGAAGGTGAAAGAAGTTACCCAAACGCGTTGATTTGCTCCCACTCAGGCCTCTGTCACCGTAATATTCGCCGACTACCTGATTTGTGAAGTTTAATATCGGGGCTCATGACACATAGTAGTCTCTTAATACTCTCTGTAGCTTGAAATTCAAAGCCCGAGATCGCGATTCTACTCCTACCGGTATGATGCTTGCATGTCCATAAGGTGGATTTCGTTCTAAATTCGGTATCTAACAGATATAATGAGTATCCCAATAACTGAGAGTCAACTATTCTACTACTTGCGGCGACATGATCCATGCTGCTTTTCTATCTGAACATGCCGCAAATGTATCTCTCTTGTTCCTCCGCATAATAATAATAAAGGTCTGCTTCGGCTCCTGCGCCGGTCCATTTTTGGTAGGTATTTCCATCGATCCACTCTGAAGATGGGCCCCATGCAGTCACCCCTTCAAAGAAATGGCTGTACGCCTCCGGCAACTTGGGATTCGGGTGGTCCGTCCCCAAAGCGGGGTCTGAAGGACTCCCTGCTGCTGCTACTGCTGAGGCCTCTCGACGTTCCATCTCCATAATGAAATCAATTGCTGTGTCGAGGGTCGTTTGAACTGCCTGCTTTGGGCCACGCTGTAGAACAGCCTGTATCTTGTCCTCGATGGAGTCGAATGTGATGGGCGCGCTGAGACCAGTATCCTCCATGCCCGTCAAGAACATGCAGACGGATATATTCCCAATATCAGCAGGGCCGGCATGGCCCCAAGCCTCCGTGCAGAGGATGACTCCCATGGATTTGAAGAGTGCTGGGACTGAGTAGTGGTACTTTAATCGGCCTGGTGATGTAGCGAGTTTGCAGTCTTCCCATCCGACATTCGCAACCTCTGGATCCAGAGGTTGATCCTTGTCTGCGATGTGCCTCTCAACCCCCTTGATTGTTTCATTCTTAGTCGTGTCAACATAGCTGACGACTTCCTGGTTGATCTCGACGATGTCATCAATCAGTGCCGCAGACGGCCTCGTCTCGCCACATTCCAAATCCATTGGAACAATTATCTTCGCAATGAACTGGTTGAAGTCGATGTCGCTACCGTACGGACGGAACCACTTATCGTAAAGGTAGCAGCACAGAGACTTCTGCAAGCACCTATGCACCTTGCTGATGTCGGTTTGATTCTCTCCTAGCCGTACGCTTCTGAGCACGTACAATGGAACAGACTTGTTGGAGAGCTCGATGAAGTCCAAGACCGGAGAAACGTAACGTGGCAGCGTCCGTGCCCGCCAAAAGCGTGCTTTCGTATCACGACAAGGGCCTTGTGTCGGCTTCGAGTCCCAACAGAAAGCGAAGAAGTCGAAGCCACGCTGGATACGCCAGCGATGCGCCGCTTCCCGTTCTCCGCGCAGGTGATGGAGCACTTCCTCTTTGGACATTTCATGGTTCTTGAACTTGCGCTGGCGCTCTTGCTCCTCAGCCAGGAATTCCTTGCGTAGTGCGAAGTTAAAGGTCTTATTAGGGTGGAGTTTAGGCCAGCCAGTATAGCATTGTGATCGAAAGTCGTTCCATCTCGATCTCAGGAGCTCAGAATGGGAAAGCTCTTCTTTTTCCATTTTGCGTCTTATCCACGCTTCAGTCGAATGTGATAAAAAGAGTGACCGCTCGAGCGAGTGTCGAAACTTGCTGTATGCCTTTCTGGTCTTCAATAACTGAGTCAAATGTATTTACATGGTAGGAGAGACTTTGGTATCAACTGACCGATCGAATGACTGTCTTCTCGCCGTAAAAGAGGTAAAAGGATAAGGTATCGTAAAAAGTAAGTGGCAGCAAACTGTTCAATACTGGCGATGAAATCTTTTTGGGTGGAATTCGAAGGAAGGATCCGGTGGTGCGATAGTGCTAAAAACCCTAGGTTAGGTATGTAAGTACTCAGGTAGACATTTTAGATTGTGCAGCAGATTACTAGTCGCAAAGAGGCCACCTTTATAGAACAGTCTGTTTTGACAGTAATGGCAGCGTGTGACTCATGGTGTCTTTAAGGAATGTCCGGGAGAGACAGCGTCGTGATAGTATCGTACTAGTACGACGCTACGAGACATGGCCCTCCATCTACTTGTTTACCTTGAATCTCTGGGACGGGACGGCTTATATGTGCTGCTAGAAGCATGTGAGTGCATCCTTAATTGCTATCCGTCTGTTGGCTGTGGCACTTGTGTTGCTAGCAGTAACTAGACAAGCTTCGTCACGATCGCTGTGGTATCCATGGATCGATTGGCCTTCATTCTGGCCAAGAGTCGTCATATTCGTCATTACTGAGTGAATCCCGGATAATCCTCGCTATCAGCACTCGGTTACACTTCCAGCCGGTAATGATAGCTTGCGAAGAAGGAGAGTGTGTGATCGGGGGGTGCCCAGGTGTGAGGATGCTCCCAGCGACGCTATAATATGATCTTCCCTTGACCCGGTGTTATAGACCCAAAGAATATCGGATTTAAGACTTATATTTCTGAGACGCATGAGATTATATAAGGAATATGTAACTATCTTTCACAGACACATGAACTGCGGAGAGCCATAGGCACCTGGAACTAAAATCCCGAGGCGAATGTCTGTCACGGAATTGACCGAAGATGACGGTCAGAGGTGAACCGATGTTCTCCAATACACACAGATCTACCATGGCCCGTCGTACACGCACTTCAGCACATTCAATCAGACCGGCAGTCCAAAAAATATTAATATAGGACTCGCTTACAACGGATAAACGTGTCTCAGCGGTTCAAGGCTCAATTTTCCATTATAGTTAGTCAAAATTTCAGGTTGTCGAGCCTTCTTGGCCAAGCGGTAAGGCGTCGCACTCGTAATGCGAAGATCGACGGTTCGATTCCGTCAGGAGGCATTTTTGGTCTATGCAAGACAGCTGATGCTCTTTTGCAGGACGAGTAAGTGCTCTCGCTCTCTTTTTACACAGCCACTGTATGTACCCATCGATCAATCCAACAGCAATGTGCTGCGATATATGATAGGCACTGCCAGTGGAGGGGATGGTATTTATTTGGGCACGATGCGGATCGTTATCTTGCTTCGCATCCAATTCTAGAAGGTGATTTGAGTTTGGCAGTAGCCGGCTGCATTTCCGAGATCGACACTGTGCCCTCTGGAGGCCCAGACTCTACAGGCCAGGCAAACCTGGGGAAACCGCTGATCACACGAACGTCAAAGCATCCAAAGACCATCGGGGTCGACGTCGCCAAAGAACAAATCACCAACGCGCCGCGATCGAGTTGTGCCAGCCAGCCCGAGAAGGCAGGCAGCCGGCCAGCCGGCGAGCCAAGAACGAAGCAGATAGCCATCAAATTACATGTGCCATTTCGCGTCGATCGGATTGATTCAGTCGGCATACGGGGTCACCTAGTGGCCATGGAGGCACGGCAGTGTGGACCCCTAAGCTGAGGCGAGAACAGGAGCCCTGCTTCTCTGCCGGGGTCAGGGCAGTTTCCGGCTCCCAAATTGGATAAACCCCTGGCGGTAATTTTCACGTGGCTTGGCATCCCATTCTCAACGTCTCGTCCTCCGCTCGTTCTCTCGCACCACCGCCCATCTGCCTCGTAATCCACAGTCCCACAGTCATGCAGTGTGTGACAAAAGGTGAGAGATGACGACGCCCGCCAGCGTTGCCGAAGATTCTCTCTACCGTACACAGCCTGGTAAGCGCTTTTGAGAGGTGCCACGGGCGGTACGTAGGATGCAATTCTGCAAACGAGCAGATGTCGATACGACGGATACGCAGTCCGAGCTGCGGTTGATTTTCTCTGGTCCCACCGCCGTGGGTCAAACAGCCATGGCGGAGGGGTCCCCTTGGCCACTTGCACCATGGGGACAACGCCCGGGGACGCAAACATGGACCCACCGAGACCAGCTTGCGCCTCACGCCCCTTTCTTTTGCTCTGCCTTTTCGTACGAGGCAGCTTTTCCCAAGTCCAGAAAGCGAACGAATGCAGTCAAAAAGCATGCAGCCCTACCCGCGCTGCTGAACCTCCGGCGGCCCCTCTTGCTGTCCTTTCTCCGGTTTTCGATCTTCTCTACACTCCTTGCCCACCTTTTGTATTACCACGGCTAATTGTTTCCTTTACTTAACTTTCTTCCGATCCGACGTTGTGTGCCTGTGCTTTTTGGGCAAGACGTGACTCGAGGTAGACGGTAGACGCCATGAAGCTCTCGTCTGTAGCCTCGCTATGGCTGACAGGTGCCATGGCGCCAATGGCCTTGGCCATCGAAATCGACTGGAACTCAGAAGGTGCGTTGGGCGAAACACACCCCACGTCTGTCCTCATCCGGACTTGACAAGCCTCTAGTTCCCGCCGGGACATGTTGAGCTAATGCCGTGACAGAATCGGTCAGGCAGGGCGCATCGACGATAGCATATGGCTTGATGAAGTACTACACAGGAAACAACACCGGTGATAACCCGGGCAACTTGCCAGACCCATACTACTGTATGTCACCGTCTTCCACCCAACTCGCTCCCATCAGCAAACTGACCGCGGGCGCACGCAACCATAGGGTGGGAAGCTGGTGCCATGTTCGGCGCCATGGTGGACTATTGGGCATACACGGGCGACGAAACATACGTCAACGTGACATACCAGGCTATGCAACACCAAGTAGGCGATGACTTTGATTTCATGCCACTCAACCAGACCAAGTCAGAAGGAAACGACGAGTACGTTCACAGTTCACACCGTGGAGGGCCCCGTTATGCCACACCACACCCCTGCTGGAGTAGCTACCAAGAACATAAAGCTGACCTGACCATAGCCAAGGTTTCTGGGCGCTCTCGGCGATGGCAGCTGCCGAGCAGAACTTCCTCAACCCAAACTCGACCGAAGAAGGTGGAACCCAATGGCTCGCCCTAGTGCAGGCCGTCTTCAACGAGTACGTCGGGCGATGGGATGACGCAGACTGCGGCGGCGGGCTGCGATGGCAGATCTTCACCTTCAACAACGGCTACACGTACAAGAACTCCATCTCGAACGGCTGCTTCTTCAACCTGGGCGCGCGCCTGGCCCGGTACACGGGCAACCAGACCTACGCCGACTGGGCGACCAAGGTGTACGACTGGATGGAGGCCGTGGGGTTCATCGACGAGGAGTACAACATCTACGACGGCGCGGGCTACGGCGACAACCAGAACTGCACCAACATCGACCAGGTGCAGTGGACGTACAACGCGGGCATCTGGCTGCACGGCACCGCCGTCATGTACAACTACACCAACGGGTCGGACGAGTGGAAGACGCGCGTCGACGGCATCCTCAACCACACCTCGCAGCAGTTCTTCCAGGACCAGGTCATGTACGAGCCCGCCTGCGAGCCCGCCTTCCAGTGCAAGACCGACTCGCTCTCCTTCAAGGCCTACCTCGTGCGCTGGCTCGCGGGCACCGTGCAGATGGCCCAGCACACCTACGACATCATCGGCCCCCTGCTGGCCTCGAGCGCCGTCGGCGCCGCGCAGCAGTGCTCCGGCACCGCCACCGAGGCCGACGGGTACAAGGGCGTCGCCGGGACCGCCTGCGGCATGCACTGGGTCGACGGCGCCGAGTGGGACGGCATGAACGGCGTCGGCCAGCAGATGGCCGCCCTGTCCGCCATCTTCTACAGCCAGGTCAGGAACTGGAACGTTCCCACGCCCTTCACCTCCATGAACGGCGGGTCGTCGACGGGTGACGTGAACGGTGGCCAGGACAAGACGGACGAGTCGCTCAGCACCCTCAAGCCCATCACTGCTGGTGACAGGGTCGGTGCTGGGTTCCTGACGACGCTTGTCGCTGCGGGCCTGTTCGGTGGCTGTTTCTGGATGGTAAAGGAGTGAAGGGGAGGTGTATGTTGCAGACATAGACCTGGGAATCTTGGTTTCTTTGCATGCGGTCTCGTCAGCCTAATATTGTTCGAGGCCGTGATAGAAGCATTTGGGAATAGGTTAAACGGACTAATATTGTCCTGGCACGGCGTCTGGAGTACTTATTTATCAAGAGTTCTCAAAGGCCTCACTGATTCCATATCAATATATAGGGTTGCATGAATTAATTCGATATCACCCTACGGAGTTGGGAGGGTGTAGATTTTGGCCCCTATACATTGAACTTGCCGTTTTGCACACAGATATAACTCTTGAATGCACAAGTCAAAACAAAAGTCAAGACTGTAAAATGGTACTCGACTGACATGGCAACAGAAGGGCTGTGATGTCTCGCTGTAAAGTTCCAATATAACGAACGTTGCTCGAGTGTCCGCAGCATCTAGTGCGGCCTTTCACCTGGCCCAGTCATTGATAGCTTGTGATTCAAATCTATCTAGATTTATAGCAAGATTCCGCCGTCTCTTTTTTTCTCCTTTCTTAGAAAGCGACTGTAGAGTTACAAAATCATTGCGACCATCGCAACCTCTGCCTGATACTAGCTGCATTACGACACCCTCTCACAAATCAGCCTCATCGATGTTCCGCAGGAACATGACGTACCACTTCACACCACTGACGTGACCTTGCCTAGTATGTGTTAGTCACCTGCTACGATTCTGGAACATCCCAAAACATGAAAGATGGGGATCCAGAAAGGGGAATAATTATACGTACATGCTCATCTTCTCATTGACAGTGTGGATACCGTCCATGAAGTTCTGCTCGGGGTCGAAACCAGGGTTGTATCTGAAAATGTGCTTGGTGAGGTCCCAGTAGAACTTGGTGTCGGTGTTGCCCGTCATCAAGCCAGCCGAGACGATGACATCCTCGCCGTAGAGAGCGCGCGTGGTGCCGGAGAGGATCGAATAAGGTGTAGCGCCGCCGTCGGCCGAGACGTCCGTCGGCGAGACAGGGGCCGGCTCGAGGGTGTGGCCGGTCTTGAGCGTGATCGAGCTGGGCGTCTCGGCCTCGTCGGTGAAGGCGTGCAGGGTCAGGTTGTGCTTCTTGGCGACCTCGGCCGCGATCCCCGTGATGCGCTCCTTGACGTCCGAGACCTTCTCGCCGACGTTGACGCGGTGGTTGACCGTGAGCACGGTGCGCTCGGGCAGCGCGTTGACCTTGGCGCCCCCGCTGATGAGGTCGGCGGCGACCGAGGTGGTGAAGAGGTACTTGATCTCGTCGCTTTCCTTGGCCGCCTCCAGGGCTAGCTTGTCCCGCTTGTTGTGGCAGGACGCGGAGGAGCCCTTCTTCTCGCGCTTCTTCAGCTCTTTCCTCACCTTGGGAGGGAACTCGGGTGCGTATTTCGCGCCGCACTGGAGCATGCCTAGGTAGGGGTTTCCGTCATAAAGACGCGGCTCGTACTGGTTCGCCTCGATGCGGGTGATCAGCTCGCCGGTGACGCCAATGCCGTTGTGCTTGGGCGGGATGGACGAATGGCCACCGGGCATCCGCACGATGACATCGACGTCGATGTAGCCCTTCTCAGCGACACCAGGGAGAGCGAAGACGGTTCCCCAGCCCTTGAGCAGGCCCGAGCCTTCATCGACAATGACCGCGGCGCCGTCCTTGCCGTAGAGGTCGATGAGACGCTCGGCCAAGCGGCCAGCGCCCTGGTAGCCCGAGATCTCTTCATCAAAGCCAAAGGACAGGACCACTGTCCTCTTGGGTTCGAAACCCGCATCGATGAGCTGCTCGACGGCCTCTAGGATCCCGATCAGGCTGCTCTTATCGTCTGCAGCGCCACGGCCCCAGACATACTTGCCGTCGAACTCGCCGCTGAACGGTGGGTGTGTCCACTGCTCGACGGTCGACTTCTCGACGGGCACGACGTCTTGGTGAGCCATGAGCACAGTTGGCTTCAGTCCCGCGTCTGAGCCCTTCCAGGTGTACAGCAGGCCGTGGGAGTTAACCTTCTCAAGCTCCAGGGTGCTGTGAACGAGCGGGAAGGTCTTCTCCAGGAACGAAGCAAATGGAGGGAAGACCTCCCACCGCTCGTCCTCGCCGATGGGCCCCATGTTGTCGTAAGACTGGGTGGCGATCTGGATGGCGTTGGACATGCGGGCAGTGCTGGCGTTGAGGAACTGCGACGACGACAGGTACTCGTCCATCGAGGCCAGCGAGGAGGAGCTCTTGCCCGGGAAGAGAGGGTCGACCTGGAGGCATTGCTGGGCATGCTCCGGGCGCGAGCTGGGGCTGTTGTCACCAAAGATGGCTGAGGGCAGGCTGTTGGTCCAACACAGGCCGAGAAGGGCCAGCGCGGGGACGGCGATCCATTTGGAGCGGGTGCATCTCGTGGGAGGCGGCGTTGCGTAACGCGCGCCTGCAGGAACGTCGTCCTGCATCAATGGCAGCTTCTCACTGACTGGAGCCATGTTATAAAAAGAGCTGTCTCAACTCCAAATTCAAAAACCCCTCTGTTCTTGGCAGTGGAAAGAAATAGGAAACAATTGAAGGAGGAAGAGGCGAAAGTCACGACGTCAATCGTCCGGCAGCTCAGTCCTTGGAGTTCGGCAGAAAAGGTGGAGATCGGCAGCGGCAAAGATCGACAAGGGTCATGATACCATCGCAAGAGGGACAGGGATCTCAATCATCACGGAGACACACTTTCTTCGTTAGGCCAAACTCGAACGGAGTAATGCTCAATGGGAAAGAATTTTGTAAGAATATTTCCTGTATCTGGTTGTGTCATTGGTGACATTTTCAAGTAAGCCTCCGGGCTTCATTGCCCTGGCTCATCGCCCTCAAACTCTCGAGCGACCATCTTCAATCGCGCCTCCCCTCCACCAGACAACCGTCATTTTGAAAGGCATCCCCCGAAACAGTTCTCCCGAGATCGGCGGGCTTGCAACAAATCACCAGCCCCAAGACAGAAAAACCAGCCCTCGTCTCCTCGAACGACTACCACGAGGGCCTCAGCCGATGTATCTTTGACCGCTGACCCCCCTGATCCCCATACGGGGATCGCATCCGCTTCGATCCAGCAACAGGCGCCGGTGCGCCGGTGCTATATTGCCGCTTATCAAGAGCAAATGGGGATTTCGGCTGCACGTTCTGTGCGAATGGCGAGGTCTGCCGCACAGTCTGTGCAAAGGGTGACGTCTGCGGTGTATTCTGCGCGTAGGGTGAGGATTGATACGTTTTCTTCGCGAAAGGTGATGGCTTCTGCTCAGTGGCTTGCGGGTATACTGCGACGGCCCAGTGCTGTTAGCTGCGCGGGCTTCCCTGAACTTGCTGCTCGACACTTACACTGCGAGTCGGCGCCAGGCAACTGTTTCTTAGCATCACCTCCCTCAGCCGAGCTCAAGGAGTCGGAGCACGGCTGCCGACCAGCCTCCTGAGAATCTGAAGCACGCGGGTTTTTGCCCGTCTCGTCACAGTTCTCACCGCGCCAATTGCGGAGCAGAGATGCTGCTAGGTGTTTGGTCGAGGAGGGGAAGTACGAGCGCTCGAGCTGCAGGACTGGTCCCAGGATCTCATCAAGGTCGAGAGCTGCCTTGAGCTCCGGGCAGATCCAGGTCCCGGAATGTACCTTGTCCCACAGGTATTCCAGCAGGTCGTCGGTCTTTTCAACCCTCCCCCGAACGTATTCCTCGAAAACCATTTGGTGGTATCCGATTGCCTTCGGCGCAGGGTGCTTCTCCATACCTGCCAGAACCCTGATGGACTCAGTGGCTTCATTCTTGATCCAGTCGATCTCTTCTGTCCGGGCTTTCTCCGCTGCCTCTTTCTCGCGAGCGGCCTCTTCTCGCACCCTCTCCTCCTTCTTTGCTGCAAGTCGGGCGAGAACTCGGGCGACAGCTGCCTTCTCTTGCTTCTGCGACCGTTTGTTGTTCTCCTTGACCGCCTTGGCAGCCTCGATCGCTCGGGTCATCAGTGACCAGACTTGCTCGAGTTCATTGACTGATCCTACACCAACTTGGCGAATTGCCTCCCTCAGTCCTTGCACCTTTGATAGCTGGTGTAATCGCTCGATCCGAGGTGCGTGAGCTTGGAGCTGTGCCCTTACTCGCAATTGTGCCCTTGGGGAGGCCCGTCGTGCCCGTGCTCGCTCGCGCTTCTTTGATTTCAGCTGCGCCCGCGCGGCTCGAAACTGCTTATCGAGGGGTGATGTTCGGCCAGGCTCGTAACTGTGCGTGGGCGTGATCTTGGTCTCGCACTGGACGCCTCTGCAGCTCTGGTCGTATTTGGCACGCTTCTCAGGGTCACCTAAGATGTCATAGGCGCTGTGGATCTGAGCGATGACACCGCATCAGCATTCCAGCCGGTGAGGACCATGAGCATGCGCCAACTTGGGGAGACGGAAAAAAGAAAGAAGGGGATTCAGCAAAAAGAAGAGCTGGATCTACCTTCGAAAGATCAGCCGCATCAGTCGAACCTGGCACTGAACTCTTCTCCGGGGCAAGCTTGTGAGCAAGCTCCTGGTAGGCGATGTGGATTTCACCCTGAGTCGCCTGTCTGTTGGCGAGGCCCAGGTCGGCGTACAGGTTCCGAGTCTTGGTTCCCTCCATGATGCTCAGTCTCGTGGCTCAAAAGAATGGCGCAGAACAAGATCGGGAAAGGGTAAATCTGGAGTAGGAAAGGTCTGGAAAGCTGTCGCCGCTCGTAGCTGGCAGGGGGGAATCGAAGGTCGCAGACTGAAGGCTGAAGATCGTAGGTCAAGGCTTAAACTTCACAAATTGAAATCCGCAGGTAACAAATGGTGGTTGGTGATGGGGACAGGATGGCGATGGGACCAGATGGTCAGACACGTCGTCCTCGAGGCCAGCCATTAAGTATGTCCGCCGAGCCAGCGCCATCGTAAGTAGTAAAATGGAGAACAATTGCCTACGAGTCGAAAGCCATTGTCTCCAGCTGTGAACAATAGGGCAATTGTGGAGTATGGACGCAGGACAGCTTCTGATTGGTCGTTCCAGTCAGTCTGCGCCATAGCAAACTCGCTATTGACTTGCTGAAGCGCAAGACTTGCTAAACTTGATTTGCAGCACTGGAACCTTCGTGTATTCGGTCGGGGACGAGTGAGAGGGCCTCCAGGTGCCGCCTTGCTCCATCAACGGTTTCAATCTACCTTCTAGTTGGTAAATACTTCGCCTTGATACATCTGAACACGCCGCAGCCAAATCAGGGAGAAGACAATTTGTCCTTCCAGACCCAAGAACGAGCATAGTACTAGAAATACCTAGAGCATCCGAGCATAAATGTATCAGTAATCCATCAGTCATTCTGAGAAGATCTCTTGCCTCGACCAACACCCACAGCCGCAAGTCCATCCGTAACACCTTTGATCTCATTACTACACCAAAGGTTCTGACCATATCCCCCCGCAAGTATCAACCCATAGCCTCCCTTGGGGACCTCCTGCCCCTCCACGTCGGTCTTTCCCACCTCAGGATCATCACTGGGGCCAACTAGGAATAGTGGGTCGATAGTCCCCACGGAGATATTGACCATAGATCCCTCATCTTCCATCCAAGTCAGAAATCCCCCGCAAGTTGCGCAGAACCCCCGCCCGATCCCAGGGGTGGCCGAAAATGACCGAAGCGCAGACGGCAATGACCACGCCTCGTCCTGGCTGGTACTTGCGGCTGTCTCGTTCACATTGCGCCACCTCAGGCTGGCCTTTGGGACCTGGATGCAGGACCAGAGGATCGCGCCCGAGTTGCGACGGCACTGGGTGCATTGACAAGTGCCGGTCTACCACGCATGACATCGTCAGCAGACTGGACAGGGAGAACTTGCACGCACTGTACCACCGGCACATGTAGATAGAAGAATTCACTCACATTCTCAGCAAAGTCATAACCACGGGGGAAATCCACGCGGTAGCGGACGGCTCCACAAAGACACCCGCCAGTCACGCGCGAAGGCTTGGGGAGCTCCTCGATTGACGACATTTTTCAGAATGAATGATGATGCTCCGTTGGGGTTGACGATGTGGTGAGAGAAAGGAAACAGACAAGACAATCGATCGTAACTTGCTTTTAAGACACAGAAATCAGAGCGCAGGTAGCTTGGCCCCGAATTTGCCGCCGCCCTGCATGTGGAGAGATCAATGTCATTTGCGCCCTTGCCGAAACACGCCTTTTGGCAATGACAGTTCTGAGGGGTTGAGATCCAAAATCAAAAGAAATAATTTGGTATGAGAGCCTTCATGATGACATCGACTTGCTGTCATCTGGAACTTGGTTTTCTTGGTGTTTTCGCCACCGGGGCACCTCGTCAAACATTGTGCGGACAGCCTTCACAACCCCTTGCCGTGAGCAGCGATATGGGTAGGTCGTGAATGGTGTTCCCGTATACGCCCGAACTACCGTTTTCCATGGAACGAACGTGTGGACATAGACTGATATGGCCTAAGCAACATGCCAAAGTTAGACCATTTCCAGCCAACCAGCATATGTCCGATCAGAAGTCGCAGCATGTGTAGTATTCTGCCATTTGTCCCTAACAGTTGCAACACACGGCTTCTGCTGGAAAGAAACTGACAGCCACGATGAGGGGCTATGTATCAAAATGTGAACAAAATATCATAGTATCCCTGGAAAGACGATCATCATCACTTTAGGCATTGCTCAACCCTGTAGGTTCACAATATTGAATGTGTTGTTGGATCCGGCCACCGGGAGATTCCTCTGGTTGAAATGAGGTGGCGAATCATGAAGGTAATTGGATTAAAGATGAAGATCTCATTTAACACTCCAGCATGTAATTACTTGAATCTAACCAATTTGCGAGGGGTGGCTGAGTACCTAGGTACGTAGGTAGGAAGGAAGCTCCATTCACGAGACAGACTACCCCGGCCCAGAGCAGACCTTCAGAAGAAGCAAAAGATCTCCAGCTCTCATCGACTGCAGGATGGACCCAACATCGTTGCCCTCACGGATGCGCTGCAGTATAGCCCCAGCCTCGTGAGCTTCCCTGGACCGCAACGCCTCGAACAAAGTGTCCAGCGAGGCTTTTGACTCGCGAAGCCGTTGGACTTCTTTCTGGAGCTCGGAGTGTGTCCGTCTCAGGTTGGCGGCTTGTGATTCCCAAGGCTCCGTGAAGTATACGCACTCTGACTGGCTAGAAAGACACCGAAGGCAGGCAGGTCGCAGTCCGTCGCACTGTACCTTGATTAGACCGCGCTGCTAGTGTATGCCAAGTCTATTCCTCCGAAATTGTGTGGTGCGTTAGGTTAACTCGCCTTGCACTTGCGTCTCCTACAGGCCTCGCACGCTGCCAGTACACTTTTCTTGCGCGGCATGATGACTTTCGAGGGAGGTGGACTGGGTGTTGATTTATCATCTCGAGGAGCTCGGGGCAGGATCTGACGAAAGGCTGTATGTTTGTTCCCACCAGAACTCTGAGTGGACGGAAAGGACATTATCGAAACGATCTCTAGGGCAATTGGAATACTCGGCGGCGATGTGGATGAAGTTGATACTTCAGGAGAGAATTCTTCCAGTGTTCATGACGGTCAAAGGCGCCATAAATCGAAATGACGATGAGGTGAGGAGCGGAGGATGAAAATGAATCGGATGGTAAATCGCTCGCTCATTTGAACGTTGACGAGGCTGGTCAGTAACAGCAGTGGGACAATGTTCGTAAATCGCAAGTAAAGACGTCACAATTCGCTAACCGAATCGTAGGATTTCATTCACCGCCAAGCTGAAGACACAGCCATAACGGAGAGATTCGCTTCACCAGGTGTTCAAATTCTGCAGAGGTAACTGAGAGTGGCTACCTGCACCGGAGAACCTTCCGGTTTCGTTCATTGGTCAACGACAGTCCGGAGAAATGGTCAGGGTTATGTTTCCTGTTGGCCCCAGTATTTGCCCTGTGTTTCCTAGGATGTGTTGATGATGAGAAAACCCTAAATGGGTTTGTGTTCAACAAGAGTTATTGCAAGATGCCCGTTTTTCTGAAATCTTGTACTTGGAAATCTCCTCAAGCGGGACGACAATTTGCTCGACGTTTATCTGCCTTTCCGCTGGGGACGAGCAACTTGAAATCGCATGGATCATATCACACATAGGAATTTAAAACAGCGGCGGCGATTTCTGCCTTCAATTTTAAAATGATCGCTTGACGGAATGACCTCGCATGTGATGATCTCTCCTGGAAAGGCTTTTCACATGCCTCTGTGCATCTCAGCTATCAATGGGCGAGCACTTTCCTGAGTAGACACATCCAGTGACGTCACATACGATATTGTGCGATGACTTTTACGCTCAGGCTAAGTTTAGTTTATATGAATTAGAAAGGTTCGCGTACAAAGATTGTCACAGGAGTCGAGAAACGATGGTTATATCAGTTTCCAAAAAGTGAGGACAGGAACTGTGCGACAGGAAACGGATGATTAGGACAGCAAGCAATAAGGACTAGCAAGCTCCCATAATCTCCTAGGCACATCTTTTACACCGTGTTACTCATTAAGTACAGAGAATATTAATTCACACACCACCGGTGGGACTCGAGGAAGTCTACATTCCCTCCCGACCAGGCCTAGGGCCAGCTCCCTGGCGATAATCGAGGCCGACTCCAATAGCAGTGTCATGATTCGTTTCCAACCCTTTTCCTAACATCACGCAGCTGCAGGGCAAGGACAGGTTCAGCAACATTGAGTCAAATGGAAGATTGTGTTGAAATTAAATATTAAATTAAACTCTTCTAACTAAACTTGGACTCGATGTCTTCGAGGATGATTAGCCTTGACAGCAGAATGGCTCGGAATTGCGCACAAGTTCTAGCGCCTAGGCTTTGGTCCTTTGTAATCTAGCTTTCAAGTCCTTACTAAACTGAACACAAGGAGAAGGAACCTCGCAAAGAAAGACTAATGAGGGGGGGAAAAGCAAATAGAACAACTTGCACATATGGGTGTATATCATCCGCATGCCTGCCCAGGATGTGCTTCTGCGACGTCTGAATCCTTCTTGATCTGTCCCAGCTCCTTCAAAATCCCCTCCACGTGGAGCTAAGGCGGGGGACACTGTAGCTCCCCGTCGTAGACGTGACACAGTTTGAATACCTCTGGCATACTGGTTGGTCTTGGTATCGCTTGCAGTGCCTTTACCAACAATAACATTATCTTTGAGTAATGTATAGTTATCTCATACGTGTCGGCAAAGGGCGATAAAGAAGTCACTCTCTGAGGACGATACTTTGGGTCGGTCCTTACACGGGCGACGCATGCATAGTCTTTCATCATCCTTATCGTTAAGGCGAGTTCGTCAGGATGTGATCGCATGTACTTGAGATATCTGTCCTTGTCTTTGTCAAAAAGATCCATAGATTGAAGTACCATCGTCTTGAATGTTTCATATTCTTGACGATAGCTCTCGCTTTTCTTGAGAAGAGAGATAAACCGCGGGTCATCCCGATCCTCCGGTTCGGGTCGCTGCACGAAGTCAGGGCAGAAAGGCGGGTCACGCAACTGAAACCTCGCGGTCGGCGGCACCAGGTTCACGACCTCCGAGTCTGGTGTGAATCCGGGAAAGGGTTCTTGAAGTTCGCGATGGACTTCATAATACATTGCCCCCCATGCCAGCGACATGTCGTGAAGTACCGGCAACCATCTTTTGGCCAGACCCCACCCTGAGCGTGCGAGACATTGCGCCTCATCCAGTGCGTCCAGTGTTGACAAGACCTGATCAAGATCTAGATGCATCTTCATGTACTCCAAATAATCGTCACGGCGTTGCTGAAATGCGTGCAAATGATCGAGTAAAAGGCGCTCGTACTGCTCCTTTTTGACGTGTTTCCCTTCAGAATTTGTTTCCAAATATTCGTGAGACTTGTGAATGTGAGGACAAAAATGTTCTTTGAAGGGCCACTCCAGCTTTGGGAGGGAGATCGGATCTTGCGGCTCGGCCGGTGTAACGCTGTCCGGACCCGCTTCTTTGATGTCATCCAAATTCTGCGAAAGCTCCCTCATTATCTGCAGGGAATTCTGATACCCATTCCTCTCTTGCTCGGAAGCGGTAGGCGATTTCAGCAAAAGCTGAAGCTTGCACTTCACCGTCGGGACAGACCATGCGCGGATCCAATGGAAGATATCATGGTCGTCTCTTGCAAGCTTCTCGAACGAGCTCTTGTTGACATGGTAGTATTTATCCATGGCCTCATAGAGTGACTGCTTGGACATGATGTTGACCGCAGAATATTGCTTGGAGGTTAGGTTCGCACAATAGTTCAACTCAGGAACAGCAATCCGACGAGGCTTGCTCTTGAGAACCGATCGCCACATTCGCAGCAATGCGTGATATGTGCCTTTGAATCCCATAGTCTCAGGGGTTTGATAGTCCGTAAAGGAGTCCGGATGAATACGTAGTCTGCAAATGGCGTTCGGGACCGAGCTGGCCAGCTTCGCGACTTTGTCTTGATCATTTCTCAGCTGGGCAAGGTAGCTGTCCCTCATATTTTGGTCACCATTTAAGTATCGAAGGCCGTTAGCCACAACCCTGCTATCCGTCTCTGCGGATACAAGGATTTCCTCGCTCGTACGATTCGCGCAGAACGATGGCGCTGTCGAATTTGCGTACATGAAAGCTTGATAGACTTCGCCAGGCTTGACTGGCACTGGTTCCATGCCAGGGCCCGGGATCCTTCCTCGGCGGTATGGATAGTCGATACCCCTATAAGGCGCCAGCTTTGGTGGTGGTCCGTTTCTCAGCATGTCATCCAGAACCTTGGAGTGCGGCTTGTCCCCAAGCTTCTTCAAGACGTCATACATAGCATTCGCGTACCGGGGCCAGAAGTTATGCGAGGATTTGAGGACGTCAAGGAGGGCCTTCTTGATCTCATCAGGGGCGCGGACACTCGTGGCCGCATTAGCAGCTTGACCGACCACTGCGGAGGCGTCAGTGATGGCTCCCCCAGAGCCGGATCCTGCGGGAGGTTCTTCCTGTGCCATCGAAGCTTCTGCCCGTGCCAAATCCCCGTTGAACCTTTGGAGGACTTGGTTTGCCGCGTTATGATCGTAGCCATTTTCGGCCATTGTATTGTAAAACCTGTCCAGAGCATCGGATGTGTCGCTTCCTAGGCGCTCGTTTCCGGACTCTTCTCCCCAGCTGTCATCGCGAGAGCCGTCATCGCCGTGAGAGTCCGAATCAGAGCCACCAGAGTCAGAACCGCCACCAGAGTCAGAACCGCCGCCAGAGTCAGAACCGCCGCCAGAGTTAGAACCACCTCCAGAGTCAGAACCGCCTCCAGATTCAGAACCGCCGCCAGAGTCAGAACCGCCGCCAGATTCAGAGCCACCCTCGCCAGAACCGCCCTCGCCAGAAGACCCAGATCCGCCCTGACCAGGCGTACCGGACCCGCCCTCACCGGAAGGTCCAGCCGGGCCCTCACCGGGAGACCCCTCTTCCATCTGGTCAATCCAGCGCTCAATCTCGTAGTCGGATTCTTCTTCGTAAAATTCGTCATCGGAAAACCCGCCTTCATCGTAAAGGTCGCGAGCATGTTCAAAGTCGGGATCGTAACCGTCAGGATTATAAGGATTATTGGGATGATTTGGCCGGAGATCCGGGTAATCGCGGGACAAATCAGAGTAGTCGTAGGAACTAGAGCCTGAATAGTCAGGGATCTCGCCCAGCCTCATCCGCGGCATGGCCTCCGATAGCGCCCTAGCGACTTCTGGGGCGGCCCTAGACGATGCCCACATCTTTGCGATCCAGCCGAAGAGCCCCCCAGTGACGGGGATACCGACGCCCACTGTAGAAATATGAGTTAGCACCGAGGCAACAAGGGGAAGATTCATGTGAAAGAGGAGTGAGATAAAAACATGGCCCGTCCGTGACCTGTCTGGATGCTCTGAGGCTTGCGGTGAAGTCGAGCCGGAACATGTCGCCATATCGCTGTCAAAGCACTAGCTTTGCTCACATATCCGCTTCGCAAGCGCAGAATATGTGTACGCATGTAGTGTGCCACCTAGGCAGTGATCACTGCATGACCTCCCATGAATCGCTCCCCACAGTACGAGGGTATCGTATGGAAGGGGGTACTGCAGGACAGTCGGACGTAGGACTTTAACGCGGTAGGAAGGTACCCATAGGAAATCATGGTCTAGGAAGACCGCATACAGGAAAGCAACATGTGGGATATCATCCCATATGATATAGCCCGGGGGCCGGAGGGGGGGGGGGGGTTAAGACGGGTCATCGGGGCTGCGCATTTTGAGTTTACTTACATCCAACACCGAGACCGATCGCTAAGTCTTTTTTCTTCTTTGATTGGTCAAGACTCTTGACGACGTCGTCCACTCCAGTTGGCAGCGGCGCTAGAGTAGATGAAGTAGTCGTTGAGCTGGAATGCTTGGTTGTGGTGGTCCCAGTAGATGTGGTAGTGGGTGTTGTCGTGACAGATGAGGATACTGTGGAAGACGTAGTAGTGGACTCCGGCTGCGAGGAAGACGAATGGTCGGTCTCTGATGTAGTAGTAAGAGGCCCCGACGACGAGGTCTGGCTGGTGCTCTGGCTCATTGTTGTAGCCGGCGAAGAGCTTGTGGTTGTTGTCGCCGGCACATTAGTTGGTATCCCGGTTGTCGTCGCCGGCACATCAGTTGGTATCCTGGTTGTCGTCGCCGGCACATCAGTTGGTATCCTGGTTGTCGTATCGACCAGTGGAGAAGTTGTAGGTTTCACCTTGCCCACAGTACCGTCCAAGATATCGGTGACAATATCAAGAGGGTTGACACCGAATACAGAACAACCATTCTCCAAATCACAGCCCGCGCCAAAGTCAGGACTTGGGCCTGGGGTGGCGCCGGCAGTGAGAGTATGGCCGTGTGCGTTGACTGCGTGACACTCGGGGCGCCATGGATAGACGTCCAGGGAACACTCAACCTCTATTCCGGCTAGGTCCAAGGTCGTCGTAGGAGTTGGACCCGGTATCGCGCCAACGACCGCGACACCGGCGAAGCCGAGTAGAACCGACTTCAACATGGTTGGGAAATGTAGACTGAGACAACACAGTAGATAAATTGCTGGAAGCAGGGCTGGTCTGTCTGTTTACGGTGGGTTGTAAAAGGAAAGTTTCGAAATGTGGAAAGAGATCATCGGGGAGAGATGCGGCAGTCTTTAAAGAGAGACTCCCAGATTTGTGAATAGGCTAGGTCCGACCTATTTCGCAATGGTGCTTCGTACTACTGTGTTGGCAAGACTGAACCTATGACTTGTGATAAACGTGAAGCCGGAAATTGAAATTTTCGAGTGTTATCTTGAAATTTGAACATTAGAACGTATGTAGTGAAGAAACGATAGGTAGGAAGTCTGGAACTTGGTTCCCTTGCACTATGGTGTTAAGTTCACATGAGACTATCCGTCGCTGGCTGCAGCGCTATAAAGTCCGTGAACTGTGTACGGACACAGAATTTCTACAAAATCTTTTAGGAACAAAAATGGTTTTGAACAGCAACTGAACTGGTACAACACTAGAACTAACAAGCGTCGGCTGCATATAACTCTGCCCCAGCTGCCACTGCTTTCCATCTCAGCTTACGCAATCTTTTCAAAGCTTTTCAAAGCAAAACAACGAACGCAGCAGCCATAAACTCGCGCCTTCTCCGAACCACCGCTCTCATGGAGTAGTCCTTTTTGAGAGTACAGGCGGTCTGGAGAGCCTACATCCTGTCCAACAAGAGTAACTTGAAATCTTTCCGAAATATATTACAGGTTCGGTGGTTCCGTATGGGCCTAAGGCTGTGTTACTTGATCTCGCGCATACCGTAGCCGCGAAGCCGACACCCAAGCAAATTTGATAGGCCCTTGAGTGGCTATGAGACGGCTTCTTGATCAAGTTGAAATTCGACTACGGCGTCCAATGCGCCCCTCCTATAATAAGTAATCACTCGGGCACACAAGAGGCCGAGATATTTCGCACTGACCCTGGGACACCATACACATCTGACGGAAATGACACATGACCTTGGGCGTACTTTGTAGGCCGTGTTGATCGGGAGGAGGCCAAACCTTCTCAACTTCTTATCAGAGCATCCAAGGTGTCTCTTGCTCGTTCGGGTGCCATGGCGGAAATAACATTATTCTGAAGAGATGCTAACATCTTAGTAAGCGCTTGAGCTGCAGAGTTGATGTGGTGCTCTCCGGTTACGACAAATCAAATTCTAAAGCGGAAAGGACGCAACGGTCAGACGGGTCGCGTTGCAACGTCAGTCTTTCTTGTCCAACAAAGCCGTATGAGCGATTGGCCACATGCAGACTGATGGACAGCTCGTCCCTGCGGCTTACCTTCAAGTTCCATGCGATTTGAGGGAATCCCCGCTGGTGTGATAGGTTGCATACAACACATCACTATATCCTCCGCGTTTGCAGACACGTATAGCTCAAACTTAGTCGGCCGCTGCTGCCGGACGGCCCGCCTAGTCACAATGGAATCAGCACTCAGTACAACGGTGCAGTGAACCGTGGTTTACGGCAGCGTTCTGAGACCTATTGAGGGGTAGAATGGTGTGAGGCCCCTCACAAGACATCTTGGCTGCAGTGAGATCAAGAGGCAACGATTTGCACTCAAAAGACTACTACTTCGTAGTGCCCACGTCCCGATGCTCCCCAATTTCTGTGGCATTCAACTCCTGATTTTCTTTTTATACGCACATCTGAAAAGCTTCTGAAAGGCCCCATCAGACCATGGCGCTCACGGCTTTTATTCCGCTTATCATCGTTGCCGCCATAATCTTCAAGCTACGCAATGTCGGGCGACGGCCAAAGAACTACCCTCCTGGGCCCCCTACGATGCCTATCATAGGGAACATGCACCAAATTCCACAGAAGGACAAGCATCACCAATTCAAAAAGTGGGCGGAGGAGTATGGGTATGTTTGAATGAGTCTAAGTGGCATGCAATCGCAAGAAGAGATTGCTGATTCCGCCTGGCAGGCCCGTTTACTCTCTCATTCTCGGAACCGACGTTCTGGTCGTGCTCTCGTCCGATAAAGCTGTCAAAGATTTGTTGGATAAGCGCAGCAACATTTACTCGTCTCGTAGTGAGCTCTACCTGGGCAATGTGGTCAGTGGCTACTTGCGCGTGCTCCTCATGGTATGTTTTCTCCCATCTGGATCCTAGTCTTCACCTGAGTTACCAATGAAGCCTCACACATAATGATGCTAGCAATACGGCGAGACATGGCGTATGATACGAAAGATCATGCATTCTGTCCTGCACATAAATGCATCGAGAGGATACGTTCCATACCAGGACCTCGAGAGCAAGCAGATGTTGAACGGCATCTTAGACGAGCCAAACTTCTTCGCTGACCATATTCGCCGCTTCACCAACTCCCTCACCACACAAATGGTCTTTGGATTCAGGACGATAGATATCCATGACGAGAACCTAAAGAGGTTGTACGAATGCGTCGAGCAGTGGAGCGAGGTTATGGGGTCGTCTACCGCGGCCCTCTTGGACGTATTTCCTGTCCTGAGGAGATTACCTGACTTCATGCTCCCAGCGCAGCGTCATGCCAAGGAACTACATAAGAAGGAGAAGGCACTCTACGTGGGACATTGGATGGATACGAAGGAAAACATCAACAAGGGCACTGCAATGGTACGTCTCTTCGGTGTCATAAATGTGATATAAAAGGCTAACGATGCACAGCCTTGTTTCAGCGTCGGCGTTGCTGAAGGGCAAAAGAGCTACGGCTTCTCCGATGATTTGGCTGGATATATTGTTGGATCCCTCCACGAGGCCGGATCAGACACGACGGCATCCACGCTGCATGGCTTCGTCAAAGCCATGGTTCTATACCCCGAAGCACAGAAACAAGCTCAACTCGAACTCGACAACGTATGTGGTACCAAGCGACTCCCGAATATGGACGATTGGGACTCGCTGCCTTATATCCGTGCTTGTGTCAAGGAGACTCTGCGCTGGATGCCCACGGCTATTCTCGGAATGCCTCATTGCGTCATTCAGGACGATGAGTACATGGGTTACAAGATTCCCAAAGGTGCTGGAGTGATGTGTAAGCTTCTACTACAAATTCTGACCGCCCCTTGGCCATCGGCCTGTGACTGCCTTTGAATTTAAAGACCTGTTACGATTTGCTAACAAACACCTAGACAACGTTTGGGCTATCAACATGGACGAAAACAGGTTCAAAAACCCGCGAGCCTTCGATCCCTCCCGGTACGAAGGTGACAACCAGACATCGGCCGAGGCGACGATGAACAGCGACCCCAGCCAGAGGGACCACTTCGTCTTCGGGGCGGGGCGCCGGGTCTGCCAGGGCATGCACATTGCCGACCGCTCCATGTTTCTAAGCATCTCGAGGCTGCTGTGGGCCTTCAACTTCGAGAAGGCCGTTGATGCTCGGGGGCGGGAGATTGTATATGACCAAGACGACCTCACCGAAGGGTTCCTGGTGCAGCCGAGCCCCTTCCCGGCAAAGATCACCCCAAGGAGCGAGACACATGCGCAGGCTATCCGCAAGGAGTGGGAAGGATGCCAGACACTGCTTGATGAAACTAAGCAATGGAAGGAGGTGCCGCAGGGGATGGTGTTCAAGTCCCCTGTGCCGTCAGAGCTGAAGGAATGAATGAGCCTGACCGCAGCATCTACCGTATGGCATGTATATCTCGCACACAACTTGTATGGGTCGTGATTGTGCTTGTCCATCTGGAAGTTTTGTCGCTCTTTGCTCAACTATGTAAGCTGCGCAAATTCGCTGCGATCACACTCGCTTTGCCATAAATACATTTTTCTTTTCTGCTCGACGCCTACACCACTTCAAATGTTGATAAAAGACTTGTCCCACCACTCAAATACCAAATTTAGTGAATTTGAAATGAACAAAATATGTACTGAAACTGAGAATCCTTATAAACTGTAGAAATACCAGGACGTGGACACGTAGACGTATGTGAGTGTGTCTTTGTACGCAAAAGGACATGTTCTCGCATCCTACTAGGTTTCGGTAACGACAAAATTGTCAAAGTACCACTGATTAAACCCATAAAGAGAGCGTGAAGTGATAGAAACCTTTATCAAGTCAGAACCCGTCCCCGTAAAGGTGTTGCTGGAGGTAGTCCATGTTTCGCAATCACCCCCCATCACAAATGAGCTGATGGTCTTGGCGCCAACATAGACGGTTACAACGTCACTTGTCAAGCCGCAACCGATCATGTCAAAGCTGATGGTGTAGTCACGGCCGGGAACGGTGGTTGTAAGAAGGTTCCCGAAGTTGATGGTAACAAAGGTGGCAGAGAGGAAATTGCCGACGAGGTCAAACTTCAGACCATACTGGCCACCGGTAGGATGCTCTGCAAAATTCGGTGTCGAATCAGACCTGACAATACTGCTGCTTGCTGACCCGCTCGAGTCAATAAGATACCATGGAAGAATATTGCCGGTTTCAAAATCTCCGTTCACAACGAGGTTGGGTTTGCTTGAAATGGTTGAATTGCTGGATCCCGAGGGCACCGGGGTGGCAGACGTTGAAGTCGCTTCCGACGTAAAACTCGTAGAAGACTCATCATCGTCATCGTCATCGTCATCTTCGCTGCTCGTTGGTGTGGGACTGGTGCTGCTATCGCTCGATGTTGACTCTACGGAGGTGATGGGAGGTGTACTGATGCTAGTTATAGACTGCGAGGTACTCTCGGTGGATGCGGACTGCGAGGTGCTCTCAGTAGATGCGGACCGCGATGTGCTCTCGGTAGACGCGGACCGCGACGTGCTCTCGGTAGATTCGGACCGCGATGTGCCGGTGCTCGCCGTTGATCGTGTGGAGCCAGTGCTTAACGACGATGATGACAGACTCGTGGAAAGTGTTCGTGTTGAGTTCATCATAGGAGGCAGCGGGTTTGAGTCAGGAGTCGTGCTCGTTTCGGGTGGAGACGTTGGTTCAGCCGACGAAGGTGGAATGATTGGAGCAGTAGTCGATATGGCGGATGGCTCGGATGTTGGTATCGGCACAGAAGGGACCGATTCCGAGACAGAAGAGCTCAGGGACGGTCTTGGACCCAACGAGGTTGAACTGTCAGGACCGGGTGAAGTTCCCGGCAGGCCTGACGAGGAAGCAGGCTCAAGACTCTGAGTAGAACCGACGCCGGTTGAGATGGACGTGGAGCCTGGCAATGGGCCTGGAGTGGTACTGCCATCCACGCAGTCGTTGGCTGGTAAGACTGTCAGCTATCAACTAAAACTTAAGGGAGTAACGGAGGATGTCATACGGCTGAGAATAGCGAGACGAATTGGTAGACACCCTGCAGGCCATTGAGTTGGCGACGCCACATAAGTAGCATACACTTGGCCTGTCGCAGGAACCTGGCAGAACCCAGCCTCGCCACCGAAGAAGGAGGCGTTGCGCCACCGGAGAATCGAGTTGTCGTTGAGGAAGGTTGTGGCCGTAAACCCAGCACCGGCACTGAGCGAATCGCGTGCTCGGAACGGCGTGAAGCTCGTACCCGCATCAGCAAATATTGAAGCGCTGAGACGGGAGGACACCTGCAGCCTTGCGGAATCCAGCCTGTACACAGTGGCAGACCTGCAGTCCTTCGGATTCGGAAGGCCGACGTCGTCGCTAATGAATCCCCCGAGGTCTCTCTTGTCTAGTGTCCGCTTCTCAAGCGATCGACCTGAGACTGTGGGAATGACGTTAAGTATGATCTCCACGGGGCCAGGCAATGGCGAGGGCAGTAGACTGGGGGTTGATGCCGAGGGCGGAGGTGCGGGAGAGGGCAGACCCGACAGCGAAGTCGTTAGAACCGGTGTTGGGAACGTTGGGTACAGGGTCGGTAGCTGCACAATGGATGTTATAGTTGTAACAACGCCTCCAGGCAATGGATATGGCAATTGTGGCGTCTCTAGAGGCGCCAGGTAACAACTGTAGTATGTGAAGCAATAAGAAGCAGGCTCCGGTTCGAGCCCGTACAAGCGTCGATCAACCTCGACAGCTGGTCATTTCGTCAGCAATTGTAGATCTTGGACATGGAGGGCTCTGCTATTCTTCAGTGAAGGAACGTACCTCCCAGGCGTTGCCCACTGACGAGAGCAACGCCGGCAAGTGCCGAGAAGGCGAAGATCATGTTTCCCGTCATCTTTGAGAACCAACTGGTGTAAATGAATTTACCCAAGAGACCTTGGCGTGCTTCCAAACAGCCTGCTATCCTTCAATCTTATACTTGCTGCTACTCCTCCGGAGCCGCCTTGCTTATCTCTGCGTTCTGTCGTCTCAGACACATATATGTCACCATAACAACGAACGCGAGGTTCTTGACGTGATTTCTGAGAGCTTCGAGCGCGAAGCGTGCGGGGCGTTGACGCGGCGACGTGCATTTTCTCGACGCGAGCGTGTACACTTCGTGTAGGATTACCCAAATCCGATAAATGAGGAATGAGAATGAAAGTTGGCTGTCTCAACGCCCATATAGCGTGCCGCTCCGGCTCCCGTTGCCACGCACCAGAGACCCGGGACGACCGTTGAAAGGAAGGCTGTGACGGGTATGGCTCGATCCAAGCTGTGGAATGGGATGTCTTTGGGGATTGAGACATAGCTAGTACGCACAAGCTTTGCAAAGAATAGGCTTGCAAAAGTTGGTGGGGGGGGGGGACCGAAAGCTCGAGATAAGAACTTTTCTTTTCTGATTTGCTTTGCACCGTAGAATGATAACACCAGCATCGAATCTTGCTTTCCGTTTGTGGAGGCTCTTGGGATAAGGATCGTGCTCGTTCGAAGACGTGGAGCTGATTTTCCTGGCTTGATGATGGAGTCTTGTGCCTACGCTCCTGCTCTTGCTCCTGCTCTTTGTCTCGGAGTCAGGTGGGAAAGGTTCAGCTTTTGCTAATCGCAATTTTCTCCACGTTGCCCAAGCTTTCTCGAGGAATGTGTCGTGGCTATTCTTGTACCACCCCACGCCTGATTTGCAAAAGGCTGGACCTTGAAAGACTCAGCCCTGTGCAGTGAGCCTCGGACCTCATCGAGCGCAACTTCATGCAAAATCGTCCCTTTCAGGGCTCAACTCGTGCCTTCATATCTCCATCCTCACCATCCTCTACGCGTGACTGTGACGTCTTCTGCATTGAGGATCGAACACTGGTCCAGCTCCCCCACCTCGATGTCAACGTGGTGAGAGGGCATAAAGCACTTGGTACAGAAGCCAATACTGTTCTTATACCCCCAGTAATCTGCGTCTATTACCCCTTGGGCGGACACGGCAGAACTCTCCAGGCTGACAGCGGGCCCTAATAAGTCACCACCCAGCGGCATGGAGCAACGAACTCGAGTCTCCCCAAGAATGCCCGCCCGGCGTGAGCCACATACAATGTCGACTCGATCGCCGCACGCATCTGTCACCCACTCGAAGAGCTGGCGGCGACTCCAGGCCAGCTTGTGCTTTGACTGTTCTCATTTATTGTCTCTCACTTGACTAGACAACATGGCGGAGAACTTGAATCGCACAATTTCGAACATCGAGGACGAGAGTGAATCCTGTGCTTCAGACCTTGATGCTCGTCAAGATACTTCTCGCGACCGCACAAATTCAGGCCCGACCACAGATTTACTGCGGGAGATGGTTGGAACCAGCCATGGCCATAGCCTGCCCAAGCCCGTTGCCATCGCAAAAGCTCACGGCACAAGAAGGAAAAGGGATCATAAGTGCATGAAGGATGCGGAAACAAGGTGCGTGATGCCACAATTGGAAGTTCTTCACCCGTAACCCTCTCTCCCTCGAAGTTCCCCATCTGGCCGGACAGCAGAAGGCACAACCGTCCTCAATGTCTTAGCACAGACGCGGACATCAGCCAAGGGAGTCAAGGGCTTTGCGAAAAGATCTCGTCTCCACTGAGGCCTTGAGAGAGCTGCATCTCATCCCTAGGCGACACCGCCGTAGAATGCAAGGGGAGATGAAAGAAGCGTACTCCCGTAGTCCAAAAGTGACACATCGCTCACTGCTCGGGATGTCAAAAATATCATGCAACACAGAACAAAAAAAGCAACGAGCTATTGCAAGGGTCCGGGAGATCACGACAGCTCCCCCGGGGCAGCAGAACCGTCTCATTGAGGTGGAGATGTCGGGAGCTCTACAAAACCGCCGACACGCTCCCTCCCCAGGCGCCATCAACTATACTGGCACGGGCACGCAGCCCACAAATAGGACCCTGAGCGGCAGAATCGCCGTTGCGCGCCGGTGATCGCGTGTGCCATGCCATGGGAAGAGAGGGCCTCGTGGCCCTCGACACACGGAGATTCCCCTCGCCGCGTTGGCAACACGCGCTGCTGCATGGATGAGCAGCGCGGGCGAGACGTCTGGACGTTCGATCACCGCGGGGCATGCTGATCCCTCGACCAGCGCTGCTGTGATGCCAGCTCCCGCATTAGAGCTCTCGTAGCTCTGCAGGCACCCGGGGAAAAATAGAGGGAAAAGAGGAAGAAAAAAGAAACTCTCAATTGCTGAGCACGGCCGTGGGAGCTCGGTGAGGGTGCCGTGCCAGAACGCAGATCATGAGCAACCCCCACCCCCCGGGCCTCATCTCAGAATGTCCGTGAGGGTGCACTGAAATGGTCCCGTAATTCGCCCACAAGGATGTGTGGATAGTACAGGGAGCTACCTGGCCGCGCGGACGGGCATCACGGGCACCAGCACAACGCAATCAGCTGTTTGATCGCGACGCGAAAGCGTAGTCAGCGTGGGCTGGCAGAGGGATGCAGACAACGACAGACAACCTAACATAGTCTGAACCGATCCGGTGCGGCCCGGCTAGCACCATGAGCCGATCAGTTAGTATACGAAACGCCGTCTCTGGTGCGGTGGATTTCAAGAGAAAGCCCAGGCGTGAGCGAGGCCAGGCCTTGAAGGACAAGACGACCTCATCCTTGGCTTGATCACAAGGGTGTGTACTGTTACTCATCTCCTCGTGTTGGACAAGCCCATCGCAGCAGGATTGCACACCTGAGCAGAGAGTGCACGGGGATACGAGAAAGAGCAACCCCGCATGTCTTCCTGCAATGAAACGGCGAGACTTTCGGAATCGTCACCATGCAACGCGTTCGGGCGACCTGCATTGGAAACTTTGGAAACTTTCTGTGTGTGAGCACCCGCTGCCGTGGGACGTTGGCTCATGCTCTCTCCCTCGTCCACAAGGTGATTGCGTTGCGGACACGTGTGGGGTGCGGTTGCACACGGGCTCACCTTCGCCATGGCGGGACTGTACAGATGAGAAAGTCAATCCCGAGCGTGGGCGAGATAGCCGGTGAACCCATGTCTCGGTCTGATGTGCGTTGAGTTGCTCAACTCAACTCACCTCAGGTCACCTCAAGACACAAAGACACGTGCTAGATGGCTAGCCAGTGGCTCTGCCCAAAGCAGACAGGACCCCAGCTTTCCCCGGCGGTCTGGAATCCGACCTGCTCAAGGCGGTACAGTGCAATCGTCCAGTGGACCCCCAGAGATTCAGCTACCTGCCCCTTTTGCGGGTCGACGGCTCACAAGTCCCACCAAACAAGGCTCTGGAATTCATGGGGTGTTCGATGGAGCCTTCGGTGCCTCTCACTGGCCATCAACTTGTCAGTGTCATAGGGCGGCTTACTCGATCTTGTCGTTCCGCCCTTTCCAGCACTTTGCAGGGTGTGACACTTGAAACAATTCGGGGATCTGCAGATGGGTTACGGCATCCAGTGGTCTGCTGCCCCCGCCCTATGTGCTGTTTGTTGATGGGTTGTTTCAAGTTGATCGTGACCACCCCCGGGCCCGGAGCCCGGAGAGAGGGGTGACCAAAATACGAACCCCAGCGGCCATATTTCGAGATTGCGAATCTCGAGCTAGTTTTGCATTGAGGGCCTCGTCGATTGACGGCAACGTAAGCCAAGGATCGACTTGCCCGGCTGCCCGGCTGCCCTGTAACGGGTTGAGCTCCGACCAATCGTCCGACCGACGACCGCTGTTGAACGTCGCACGGCCGGGGCTGCAGCTATATGCCCGATGGATATATGAGGTGCGACCGTCTGATCCGCGAAACGGGTATGCCACCGGATCGCAATATGCGTTTGTCGAAGAGACCAGCCCAAGACAAGCCCTTCCAGACTTGCTTGACCGATGCCGTGTAAAAATAGATTGGCCGTTGATAAATGTTTACCACGTATATGGGAACGCCGGTCGTCCGAAGTTTCAGCTCGGAAGGCACTCAATGCCAGTTACATATTTTCTGTCACGTTCCCCAGTCGTCCAGAGTCTGCAGGCTCAAAATAAACAAGCCTTTACAACCATAGAACTTCTGTGACCAGAACGCTCCGAGACCTGTGCCTATTCCGTCTGCAGCTATGCCGGGCTGGGCTGGCCTGTCGTGAGATTCTTCTTGGGTGCCGCACCAGATTGATTGGACCGTGTTTACCTGCTAATGCTTCCTGGGACCCCAGGAGCTGTCAACGCGGGGTTGGGCCTTGGTCGACCGATTGGGCGGAGCGGACGGAGCCTCGACCTCCTTCCATTCGTCTTCCTGCGACAAGAAGGCAGACCACCAACCAAAGTGGTGTGTTTGGACCCGGAGAATAATGAATCGGTCACCAACGAGCCACCGAGGTCGTATCAAGATCGCTTTCCGCTCCCAATGCATATCCGTCGCTAGCGGTAGTGCCCTCTGTAGTGCCCGAGGTGCTCCCGCTCAGTGAGGCGCGAGCAGGCGAAGTAGCTCCCTCTTTTGGGTGGCGTGAGAAATAAAGTACTGTTAGGCTATAAAAAAACTAGTCACGCAGGGGCAAAAGAGACACGCAATGCCCTGGAGAGTCTCAGCTTAGGAGGCCAACGCCCAGGTAATTCTCACGCCCTGTGATGAGCTCAAGGACAATGTCGACAGAGGGCATATCGGCACAACCTGCAAAACGCAGACGACCCCGGGAAGCCACATACACCCCCCTGCCTACATTCAGTTGCTGCCGCTTTGCCGTTCTATTACGCCTTATCGCGACCCCCTCCTCGCGAATGCAGTCCTTCCTCTTCGGGAGTCCCTGTGGGCCAAGGCGCTTCCACTATTGGTGACGGCATAATTGGACCCTGCAGCCAAGTGCCAAGTCGCACCGGGCGCTATTCTAGTGGCTAGCTGGTGTGCCCTTGCCGCTATCGTAGACCTGGTCGCCGTGATGGCGTGGGTGGTGGTGCAAGCCGACTCGGTTGAATCGATGAATCGCCATGAGATAGTACCGGAATGGGCTTGCACTGCGCGACTCGACCGAATCCGCAATATCGACATGTGCACCCAGGACAAGCCGGCAGATGGAGATTCGAGTCAAGAGCGCAATTTACCATGTGCTCTGGTGGAGGAGATCATCGTAGCACCACCGCCTATGCGACACATGGGCTCTGCAATAATGCTTATTGTCCTGCTTGCCGCGAGCCGAGACACTCAGACACTGTGTTTTCGTTGACGGAGATGAGGGTCATCCGCGTCTGGCAATGATAGTCAGGCCGTGGTCTCTTGATGCAGCAAGGCGGCCGATGGCGCAGGCTCGGACTTTAACAAACCAAGTGAGATAGGGCGACGGCTTTGTCTGTTGGTCGCGATGGCACTGACAACCAAAAGCGCACCGCCGGTCAACCAAAAGCGCAGATACAACAATTATAGAACCCGCTAGCTTTGTTACACGGTAGCAGGGTGAGTCGCCGGGTCCCTATTGTTCGACAGGCTTCACCTAAGTGAACTACTAGGCTAGTGCCCATCAGCACCACGTCGTGCAGCGGCTATGGCCCGCTAGCCACCTGAAGCAACGGCGTCCGAACTTGCTTGGTGGCTTTCGCGTCTCTGTCAAGGTGTTGGCAGTCTAGCACGAGTGCCTCGTGGTCAAGCCCGTGTGGCGCCCGTGTCAAAGGTGAGAACAAGGAAGCACCACAGCTTTGCACGCGTAGGCGTCGATGTGGACGAGGGTCGTTGCCCGGATCTGCCATTTCAGAACAAGCTTAATGAGTTGAACGTTTTGCCGACAATACCGCTTCCCGCCCCGGCCGCCTTTGGCGGAAGAAACATCGATCGATCTCGGCCGGCCAGTCAGGCTGGCAAGCATCATGGAGGCTCTTTTCTTGCAGCCTCCCTTGAGCTTATCCGTGCTTCCTATCAAGGCCTAGGGGATCTACCGATCTTCAGGAGGGCCGGAGGTGATGGCGAGTCGCCTGTGGCTTTCAGCCGAAGCCGGCAGGTCGGCAGGGTGGGCAGTCAGTGCAGGGCGGTACTGTGGTATTGCGGGCGAGGGTATTAGGTGGTTGATCAATCTGAAGCGAACCACGGGCACGCCCATGCGCTGCCGGTTGGCAGGGTCTGCCACCGCTGTCAAGTTTCAAAAAGTGCCGAGTGCAATTCGAGTTTTGCCATATTGACAGCCGCAACTTGAGTGGTGTCTCGGATTTGCTGATCCTTGCCCAGTCGCCATTCTACCGGCGAATTACTGCAACCGCCGAGGGCTCAGAAGAGTCTGGGAAAAGAGGCCTTCACGCCTGGCGCGCCAGGGATCACACGGCCCACTGCTTTGAATGGGCCACTGAGGGGCTTCTTTTGGCTCTGGGCCTTCTGGGGCCTTCAGGGCCTGAGGGACCATGGCAGGGCCATATCACGTCACTGTGGAACCTTTGTTAGAGATATCGAGTGTGCCGGTTACTGGTTTCCTACGGTAGGATCCTGCGGCGGTCATGACGATGTGTCCTGTTCTTGGGTCTGGTCTGGTCTGGCTTGGCCGGGCTTGATCTGCCGGCCTTTGTAAAGCTGTTGGTCGTGCTGACTTTGTCCCCCATTGTTGGCTGTTGGGTCCTGTGGGTTCGGACTGAAAAGCAGGGTGCTAGTATTGGTGGGTAGTGGGAGAGTGCGTGGTCGATGACGGAACAATGTCATAGCAGAGGCAGCCGTGGAAGCCGTGCAGTGGTTTGTGTTTCTATTTTGCAGCTGTGCTAGCCACTCGTATTTTTTGGGGGGATCTTCAATGCTTTGGCTTCGTCCCAGTGTTTTCCAGCCTCTCGAATGGCAAAGTTGCATGCAGGTGTGCAGGTGTGCAGGTGGCAGGGAGGGCTGGGAGGTCGATTGCGTACGCAGACAGGCTTTGCCATTCAGAGGGTGCACCGCCCTGGCCAGGAGCGAATCGGGGTGGCGAAACAGCTTTGACTTTGAGGGAGGACAGGTCGTATCACGATCCGACATGGCTGCATGGCCTCCAGTGCAGCGTGCGTGGACAGTGGGCCTGGGCTGGCGGAGCCGGCTGGGCCAACAACCACTACCCGAAAAGGCTAGAGCCTGCTCGACAGCCGCAGCCGACTCTGTTCTCTCGGACATGAGATTTGCGAGGGTGCGAGGACAGACAAATGCATACACGTATTGGAATCCTGAGATGACAGGGTCACCGAGATTGCAGATCAGTTGTAGGTCTGCACAGTACTGTGGAAATGTCGTCGGCCACACCACGACGTGGATGACTGAATGAATCGACGACGACGACGGACGACTCGTGTCGGATCGTGTTGAGGTTCCAAGTTATCCGGTGAGGTCTCGGATGTGGCAACAAGGCAAGGCGTGCTTTGGACACGACACGAATTCCGGCTTTGGCCTCGGCCTCGTTCGTGTTGCCGGCTTTGGCGGCGGCGCGCGGCTGGACATGGCAATTTGTACACTGCTTGTGACGACGGCTTCGCCTGCCCGCGCGCAATGCCATCCGACGACGCTGCACAAGCACAGCCATCGCCGTCCATGGGAAGAAAGCTTGTCTCTGGACTTTGGCGGGTCGACGAGAATAGCATTTGCAGCGTTGCTGAGTCAGGGGTGGCTGGATGGGCCATTTTGGAGCCGCCTTTTATTATTGCAGTACTGCGGTACCCTTCTCATCCTTGATGATCCCTGATCGGGTGACTGAACACAAGCAGAACTCCAGCTGTCTGGCTGTGTCGCCTGGCCTTGCCCAGCAGAGCAGGGCCGATAGGGAGATGGCTGGACGGTTTGATGGATACTGGCCCAAGCGCACTCGCGGTGTGAGGCAGTAGAGGTGGCAGAGGTGGCAGGCCTCGCAAGGTGGCAGGGTGGGCCGCCGTGAGCAGTCAGAAGATCGTCGGACACAGCTCGTCTCCAGTTCGTCCTCGTGCGAGAGAAACATTGTCGGGGTTGTCAATGCTCGCTGATCGATGACCTCACTCCCCACTGTATCCCATGTACCGTGCAGTGGGATAGCACTCCGTACCCACGGCACCAACAGCACGTACGTGCCCTGGCAGCCAGCCTCCTGCCCCAGCTGCAATGTACCCAGGTACCCCATCTACTGTGGTACAGAATTGGTGTTCTGGAAGACCTCAGCACGCAGGAGGGGGTGAGCGTGGTCGAGCTCTGCCCGCGGACTAACTAACAGCAGTGGAAACATTGATTGCGTGTACGTACTATCACGACCTTGGAAGGCTTGCTCGGGACTTGAGGGCAACTGCCGGTGGTCAATGGAACCATGGCAGATCTAGAACCAACGTTCACGACCCATCATCAATCATCGTCGGTCTTGTTGGCTCCTTCCCGCGAATCCTCACCCACACACAAGCCATCAGGCGGCTGCAAACGGCGATGGTGTGGTTGTTGCACAAAGCCCGAGCAGAAAGAAAAGAGGGAAGAGCCCCTGACGCAGGTACACACCACGCCGCGGCAAGAGGTACGTACCCTTGGCGTAATACCACAGTACCTTGAGTTCCTGGGCAGGTAGGTACGTACCTTGCGGCGGCCAGGGCTCGTCCAGCCACTAATCTTGCGGATCAACCGCTAGCAGGCTAGCACGGTAGCAGCAGGCTTGTTGGCTTCTGATGGTCTGTCGGGCCTGTCGGTCTCCCCTTTTCCTGGCTGCAACCACCCAATTTACCTCGCGTCCATCTGCTGTCGCCATCGCAAGCCTCCCCCCTGCCCCGACCAGTGGTGGCCGGCCGTGGCCTTCCTGATTTGCACTGCTTCCTAGGTCCCTGGGCCGGGAGTTGATTGCAGTAATTTAAGAAATTCCCCATGTCGAGTGGAGGCTCCCCTTCCATTTGCTGCTTGCCCGCGAGTGCAACCCCCGTGGCCCCAAACAGTTCACGGCGCACAATCCCATCTGCTATATATACGGTACAGTATGTATGTGACGCCAGGGTTTGAATATAGGGATTGGGAGATTGTTTGGGCGAACATGTTCAATTGAGATGGATGCTTGAGATTAGGCTCTGGGAACTGTGCTTGCTGCTGGGCTGGGATGGGCTGGGGCTGGCTGATGGAGAGGATCGGAGCAGATTTTGGATTAGAACAGGACAGACAGCAGACGGAGTACAATCAGCAAAGAACTCGCTCACTCACTCTACCCAGTCCACCCGCAGTAAGTATTACTGTACAGTAAATGCAATTTGGGAGATACGTAGGCGCACAGTACGTACCGCGGCGGTACCCACACTTCCTTCCTTGTCCCAGTCCCGGTCCAAGTCCCAGTTCAAGTCCAAGACCACCCCGGTCACCAAGGCCCTGCTGCCCCCATCGCTTAACACCGACCCTCACCTATTCTGGCCGTACAGGCTCTTCTTTCGACAGGCCCAGTGGTTCCTTCTTTTTCTACCCCCATATCCCCCCTTTCCATCCCACACACCTGCCCACTTCTTCTCGACCTCAACGACCACCGACCTGTCCTATTATTCTTTTTCTTTATTGCCCCCTTACCCGTCACCGAACCTCGTTTTCGTGGCGACAGGCTTCTCTTCATCCTCCCACCCTCTCATTGTTTGGACAAGTCCTGCTTTCGTCCTGAGAACTCCGCCGTCGTCGTTTCCGTCTCGCACAACGACGCACCATCTGGGCCTCCTCCTTCGGACCAGCCCGTTTCGTGTATCAGCGGATCCTCAAACTTGACTTGCCCCACGGCTGCGTCTGGCTTTGGCCCGCCTGTCCCTCGTTAGCTCAACCCACATCTCGACCACCACAACCCGCACCACATCAAGAGACGCCTCCTCCCCCTTTCAGCCCAGATCGAGCCACCTCCGACCCGATCGATGTTTGTCGACGTCTAGAACACCGGTCTTTAGACACGCAGCTCCTCCTATTTCTCTCCCATCTTGACTTGCTTTCGCCACGGCCTGACTTGGCTCGAAAGACCGCAACAGGACAGGAACTCCAGGGTTGGTCCAATTCCCGAACTCCCGTCACCACACCCAAACACACAAAGGGAACACAAAAAGGTCGACCGGATGAACTCACCAATCTCCCTGTCACCAAAGGATCTCAAAATCATGGGTGCCATGATGCCTCCCCCGCAACGTCTATTCAACATGCGGAGCCCCTTCTCCAGGGCAATCCTGCTGGCCGTCGTGGTGCTCCTGCTCTTTGTCATGACCATGAAGCAGAACACCTACGATGTTCGCTCTGCCGTCATGAAGGCTGCCAACACCGCCAAGCAGACCATGACCACACAGCACCCGCTCGACTCGGCCGGCAATGCCTACGGGGTCGACGACAGCCGGTGGCAGGATGTGCCCTCCAACAGCTCCGCCCTCATGAACTGCAACTACGACACCAAGCACCTGAAGGAGCTGCAGGACAGGTACGAGCTCGGCGAGCAGTTTGAGTACTTCAAGCGATACGTCAAGGTCTCGCGTCAGGACATCGAGAGGAAGTCCATGACCAAGCTTGACCAGCGATTCCTGCCCAACACCGCTAAGACGGTCGACTTGGGCAAGAAGAACCTGAACGAGCAGTGCCCTGAGCCGCTTGTCGTGCCCGTCACAAAGTCACCCGCCCCTGACTCCGCCAACCTCACCGACTTCATCTTCGGTGTCTCAACCACCTACAAGCGTTTCACCGAGCCAGAGACGAGCCCCATCAACGATTGGAGCTACTGGCTCACGGACAACCACGGCAACTCCAACGGCGGAAAGATGGTCTTGCTGCTCCTGGACGCCAGTGACGATGAGCTTTACGACGCCTGGGACCGCCTGCACAAGGTTGGAATCGACGCCGATGTCTTCCACTCTGACAGCTCCATGGAGATGGCTGTCCGTTACCTGACTCTCGTCCCAACCCTCTACAACCACCGCGAGCGACCCAACAAGAAGTGGCTCGTTCTCTGCGATGACGACACTTTCTTCTCCTCCCCCACCGCACTTACCCAGCGACTGGCTGCCATTGACTCCGGCCGGCCTCTTTACATTGGAACCTTCTCTGAGGATGTCAATCAGGTTCAGCGCCACGGCTCCCAGGCCTTCGGTGGTGCTGGTGTTTTCATCTCGATGCCAGTCGGTCAGATGATCAACGAGCTTTACGAGACATGCAAGACACCCCAGAAGCTTCAGGAGGCTGATTCCGGCTGGGGCGCCCAGGGAGATATTCTCCTACGGAAGTGCATCTACGAGAACAGCGACGTTCGATTGACCCTCGAGAACGACCTGTGGCAGCTCGACCTGTACGAGGACCCGTCCGGTTTCTACGAGAGCGGAATCAAGCCTCTGTCCCTGCACCACTACCGTGGCGGCGGCTGGCACTTCGCTTACCCCTTCGAGTACACCAAGATCGCCCATCTCTGCGGTGAGGACTGCACCATGCAGCGCTTCATGACTGAGGACGACTTCGTCATCTCCACTGGCTACAGCATTGCGCAATACCCTGAAGGTGCCAACTACAACTGGGACCAGATGGAGCGAACCTTCACTCCCGCTCCCGAGGACCACGGCTGGAACCTGGACCACGCATTCGGCCCCCAGCGCTCATCGCTGCTGCGGACCGGTGAGAAGATTGCTTGGGACCTCAAGACGGCAAACGTCAACGAGGATGGTACCGTCACACAAATCTACGTCCGGAAAGCAAAGGACCCTCGGTGGGTGGACGCTGAGGGCTGGCCGATGAGCCAGGTCGACGGAGTCATTGAGCTTGTCTGGCTTCCATGAAATCTTTGACTGTTGCCGACCTTCTTCTTCTCTACCATTATTACTTTTACGTCAGTACGCTCGGCCGGACCGTCCAGTCAGGAGTTTCTCGGGTTGTGCTTGGACTTTTACTATCACAACATTCTGGCTCAACTCAGCTTTGATCACGTCTGGGCGCCACGGTGCGCCTGAGATGCGGAAGGGCGCGAAACCTTGGGGTCGCTCCAGCTTGGGATGAATCCTTGGCGACACACCGGATGAGCCGTCGGCCCAATTTAGCCGTGCCGCTACACTGGTCTGTCAACTTGGCCAGCGCCCAGAAGGACGACCAGAGGACCCGCGAAATCCACCGAAAAGTCGGAACCAAACCTGTACTGAAACACCAACAGCGCGTGAACATTCGCCATGTTGTCGACATCTTTTTAGCCAGCGACGATTTTCTTGCTACCAGGGCTTCCACGGCCTTGCTTTTCGCTGTCATGGCTGCCGTCTACCTGAAACAGGACAGGGTGGCCGCGTCAGCCGGTCCACCTGTCATGCACGATGGCGAACGGTAATGCGTAATTATCAAGGGGTGTGCTCCTACCACCAACCATCGATTCTATTTTGTCACACTATCAACCAAACACATTTACGAGGAAAGACGGATGTGCATTGCATACGGCGGCAAATTCGGATACAGCCGCCTGGCGTTTGGCAGATCTTTTACACCTTCTTCCATTGACCTACAACAAACACAAAGACGCAATTCCGTGTCGAACTGTATATACCATTGGTCACTTTTGAGATAAACGAGGGGTGAGGGGCGATCGTTCTGGGATAGATGGAGCTCTGGGTCCGGTCTTGCTTTTCTGGGGTGGGTTGGTGCAGCGGATGCCTGTTGTGGCTAGGCTTGTGTACAATGTACAATTTGGATCGCACTGATTCTGGAAACCCCGGGAGCTTACTGGCGAGGAAGCCCTGTTGGATGTACATACCTTTTGGAAGATGCGACAAAAGCATCCTCACAATCATAGGCGGGGTAAATATCTATAGAAAGAAATCCAGCCAAGATCAAACAAACCCCGATCGTCCATGTGTCTGTTTCAGCTCGTGACTTTGACTGTGTCCGACTCTGGGGGACACGACGACTCAGGGTTCAAGAATACGGGAATTCTCCTTAGGCATTGGGTTGCACATCGTACACAGTATATCTACGCCCACCGAGATAACTAATATCCCGGTGCCACCAGCTAGCTCATGGTCCCGGAATTCCCAGCATCGGACAGCTTTCCACGCGTACGCCACGTGGACGGGCGCACCATCTGCGTCTCAGAGATGAGACTCTTCCCGCCGGCTGGGCACCGGGTGGCTTCTGCTGGCTGGAATGAGCATGTGTGTTTTTGTCTAACCTGTACGTACGGATGTATGCGCGACCCCCAATCAATCACTCGCTCGCGCATCCACTGAGCGTACAAGGCCTACAAACCTCAAGCAAAGGTGGGGGGTGGCGTACGCAGGGCCAGCCGTACAGTACAGGGCCAGCCGCCCCCATCTCAATCCTATCCATTAGGTTTGGTCGTGTCTCGGGTGGGGGTTTGACTTTCCTTTTTCCTTCAAACCCCTTCGCTTTTCCCGGCTTTGCTGATGGCTTGCCCTTGCGGAACACGAGGGAGGCTTGGGTGGCTTTGTACTTACTAGCTGAGTGCTAAGTAGCTAAGACCTCTTTTCCTTGCTGTCTTTCCCTCCTCCCTGCCGCCAGGCAAGGGCCGCCGTGACACAACAAGTTATTTTGGACCTGTGTCACGCACATGCATGCATTGCATTGATGAGAAGATGCCCTTGTCTAGGAATCATCTTAAGAGAGAGAGAACTGCGATGCTGCTGCGGGGACATGGTTCGGGCCCAAGGGCGCAATGAAGGTGGAAAACAATGGCATTAGACTTCGTTAGACTAGTAAGTAAACTCATGGGACCGCGCTCTCGATCCAGCAGGTATCATCATCAATACGGTGTGCGGGCGGAAATACCCGCGTGTGCACTCCTTGCTCCAGCTGTCGGAACGCCCTTCAATCTACCAGCCGCTCATCTATCTATCTGAATAGCACAGCGCAACCATGCCGGTCTATCGGGATTCGTATCTGTGCGCTTCTCACGCTGACCTTAAAATCACGACGGCGGTCCTCCGGGGTGCTTCGTGTCCCCAACCCCGGGCCGCGCCACGCCGTCCTCGGCATACGCGGGAGGCGGCTGCTCCCCGCCGCCCGCGCTCCCGTGCGACGCCTCGCCGGGCCCGGCCATCTCTGTGTAAGGCGGCGCCATCGACACGGGCCTCGCACCACCAGCCGCGCCCGCCTGCTCCAGCTCCCTCCTCTCGCGCTCCTCCTGCTCGCGGGCCAACTCGGCGTCCGCGGCGGCCTCTGCGGCCTTTGCGCGCGCTCCCGGGGTCATGTTGTCAGCCGGGGGCCCTGCTGTCGAGGAGCCGCCGAGGCCGAGGCCGTGCATGCCCTCCGTGGCGCCGGCCACGCCGGGGCGGGGCGGCTTCGCCGGTGGGTTCTCGCCGGTGGCGCCGCCGGATGAGAAGACTGGGTCGAATCCGGTGGGGTAGCCCTGGGGCGCGTTGCCGTGCCCGTAGGTGCCCGACGGGCCCTGCTGGTTCGCCCAGTCCTGGCCAGGCTGGCCCCCGCCCTGCGTGGCCCTCCAGCCCTCAGCTCCCTTGATGGTATCGAAGAGAGGCTTGACGATGTTTACCCAGTTCTCCTTGCCGGGGACCAGCGGCGCCTCGCCCTTCAGAATGTTCTGCACACCCACGAGCTCACCGTAGAATGCGGCGTTGGCATCCTTGCGCTCGGTGACAATTGTGCCGTCCACCTGGACGCCTGCGTAGAAGCCCCGCGATTTGACGTAGGAGTAGGTAGGCTGCTTGATCGCCTGCTTCAGGCCAGAGGGCTTGCGCTCCTTGCCGGCCTGGGGGCGTTCTGCCGTCTCTGCAGTTGTCTTGTCTGCAGCCGGCTCGTTCACCGACGGCACCGGGTCCGCGTTGTCGGGGTGCTTCTCGCTCGTGGCCGGCGGAGGAGTGGCCGGCTTGCCCTCTGCGTCCTTGGTGGCGTCCGGGGACCCTGGTGCAGCGCCTTCCTTGCCCTTGCCCTTTTGCGATTGGGGCGCTGCGAAGTCGACACTACCGCCTGCGCCCCAGGGGCCGGCCACGACAGCAAGGTCGGAGCCTAGGGACATTCTGGTCTTTGTGAAGGCCTCCAACGCCTCCCTCGTGTTGATCACGACAACACAGTCGTAGATGTCGAGGCCGATCATGAAACCGGCACCGACGCTGTGGACCTGAATACCAGAGGGGGGCGACCAGCTTCCATCGGGCAGACGAGCGACGATGACACCAGAGCCGGTGGCGCCTGAGACGTGGAAACCCGCGCGAGCGGTTGTAAATATGGCCAGGCCCACGGCACGGTTGATCACCTTGGAAGGGATGGTCAGAAGGGTTCGGTTCTTCTTCGGTTTTGCCGCAACAGTAGTAGGCTTTCCATCGGCGTCGGTGGTGGGGGCCTCGACGGTCTCGGGAGCCTGTGCGTCGGTGTAGATGCCATCCTCTACAAACAGATGTGTTAGTGTGGCTGTTCTGTACTCCGGATGGAGGACGTGCAAGGTTCGACTTACTGCAGAAGCTTCTCAGGATCCTTGCGGCCTTCTCGCACTCCTTGTCCATGGTATCAGGTAGGAAACTCTCGGAGCCGAGCTTGTTTGCCAACATGTTGAAGGGGGTTGCGGCCTTGCCGCCCCAAGCACTGAAACGCTGGCCCCATCCTGCTTTCTTGGGGGCACCGTCGCTGTCGGGAGGAGGGACCTGGTGGGCAGTCTGTTGGGTGCCCGTTGGGGGCTGGGTCTCAGCTTGGGCCTTGGCCTCGGAGTGGGTGGAAGGAGTGTTGTCGTAGAGCTCCGAGTTTGAGTCTGGGACGGGGTGGTCGTTTGGATTCATGGCGAGGCCGTTGTGGCCTGGTGGCGGGCCTGGAGGGGGAGGGGGGAAGTTCTGTTCGCCGGAGGGGTTCTTTTCGGCCATGACGACGTTGGAGGTACGCAGGCTGGTGATGGCTGTGGTATGCTGCTCGAAGCGTTGGATGGAACAAGTCAGCGTGTCTTTTAGGACAGATGTGAGAAGGCCGTGTCGTGCCGCGGACGGTTGAGTTGAGCTTTGGTTTGGGATAGTATTTAAGCTCCTCAACACTTGGACCTCAGGCGACTGAAACGCGTCAGGATCTCTTGGCTTTTGGGCTCTGGCGGACAAGGCGAACAACGAGTGTGCCAGTCCTGTTCAGTCGCTGTGCCCAAACAAGCTACTCGGGGAGCACGACCAGTACACCAGCACAAACAGGGACGTCATAGCGTCACACTGTGGCTCAGAGCTTAGGTGGAGGCAGCCGGGCCTCTGGGGGAGGGGCGCAGTGGGGGAGCACGGGAGGCACTGGAGGGTAGTGTACCTAGGTACCTAGGGACCTAAGTGTGGCGCAAGCTGTCAGTCAGCGTGGAGTGTTCATCTCATTCACCAGTTTGATTTGCATCTAGCCACCTAGCCAATTGCTAGCCTAGGTATTCATTACTAAATTTACATTTACATGTGGCGCCCCATCTCTTCATGTAAGATGGATGGACAGAACCGTCCCGTCCTCAAGCAGGCCACCCACGAATGGCCCACCCACTCCATCAACTCGCTTTGGGCCCACTCTTCCGCAGCTCAACGGCGAAGGGCCTCGCCTTCGTTTCCGAGGCTCGGTTTCGTTCTCGTCACTTCCCTGTCTCTATCAATTCCCATCTCGGGCTTCGGGAGCTTCTTCTGCTTGAACAGCCCGGGGAAGAGGCACGGGCAGCAACCACCAGGCCATGCATGACCCCTCCAATTGCGCCTCCGTTGGATGCGTATCGACCAAGTCGTCCGAATGGGCACGTTGCTGTGTGGCAATACTCCATGGCATCCTGACCGAAATTCTTCAAGGGCAGACTGCATTTATTTCACATCCGGTGCCTGAACTGGAGATGCGTTGTTATCCCCTCGTCGACATAGTATTTTAGAGCCCCCCTAGCATCAGGTGCTGCAATGAATTGCCATTCCTCAAGCCTAGTCAGATTTTCGACCCGTAGTTGCTAGTGGTAAGCGTAGCTAGGTAGTATGGTCGACTTCACTTAGTTAATCGCAGATTATACTTCTCTCTGCGGTTGTCACTGCCCAGATGCGACTCATTTTTCCATCTGCAATAAGCCTCGCAATTTGAGGCTTGCGCAGTGTGCCCCTGCTTGTATCTCTGATAGCATGTTGCAAGATGGACGGCTTTCTATGACCAGTCAGGCAATGTCATCCAATCTTGTTATCTGTGCAATGAGCCGCAACTCCAATTGCTGTTGCTAAGCCGCCACACGTTGTGGCACATATGGAATCGTTGAATGGCTTGGGCCAAAAGGGGGTGGAAGTCCTTATACATCGCACACATCCACAATAAATACTACTACAACATGGGGTTGTGCGGATCGAGCGACTACAATTTCAGTGGCATCCCTCAAGGTTGAGTGCGGCATCTGCATTCTCGTGATTTCAAGTATGTACAAAGAGGCTCGGACAACACAACTTGTATGAATCACCAACCCAAGCTCAGCCCGCCCATATAGCCTTGACCAGGCAGGCTAGGCCTAGGAGTTGTCCTTTATCCTTTTCTCTTCCTCCTCCTCGCTTTCGACGCCCGGGTGTGGAGCAACCACCACATCGCTCTCGCCCACTCCCACAATGTCTCGTACGGCTGTGTCGCCGTACGGGAACTTGCGCAGTGTGTGCTTGTCCAGCCAATCGACCCCGAAGAGGCCACCCAGCATGACCACGACGACGATAATCATGGCAATGTTTCCCTTTTTCCCTGTTGAAAAGCACGATTAGCTGCCGGTCAAGTCTTGATGACGTGTAAACTGAGACGGCGAACTGAAATGACTTACAGTATGGCGCATCCGAGGCAGGGTAGAGTGCAATGCCCCAGAACGTATATAAGCAGGTGGAACATGCGTTCATGGCATACAATATAACAGACCGTGCGGCATCGTCCCCACCGCGCTGGGTGATTATGCTCGCCCAGCCATAGGACACCGGGTTAACCATATAGCTTGTGCCGGAGAGGTAGTACGCGAAGAACGTGCCAGCGAACGGCAGCGTCGGAACCATCAGCATGACGGCCGCGACCAGCTGCAGCAGGCAGGCCAGGATCCCCATGGGCACCCTCTTGCCGGTGGCGTCGACGTGCACGGCGGCCATGAAGTTGGAAACAATACCCACGGCCTGCACACCGAGAGGGTACGTGTTGATCTGGGCCTGGGAGAAGACGTCCGAGTGGAACTTCATCCACAGCAGGAACAGGCTCTGCACCACGTACGCCTCGAGGGCGCCCGTGATGACGGCCCACAGGCACAGGATGTACACGGCCGGGCTGGCGAAGACGCGCCTCGCCAGCGACCACAGGTTGATGTTGTGCCCGTCCTTGCTCTTGGGCGGCAGCCGCTGCAGCGCCAGCTCGCGCTCCTCGGCGCTGAGCCACTTGGCCTGCGTCTTCTCGGGCGTGTCCGGAAAGAACAAAAAGCCCACGATCGCGATGGGGATGGTGATGATTCCGTTCACCAGGAATAACCATTGCCACCCCTTCAGCCCGCTGTGGTCCTGCATCCCCGTGTAGATGGCCGTCATCATGATGCCAGCGAACATGGTGCCCGCCTGCCCCGACGCCGTGAAGATGGCTGTGCGCTTGGCGATCTCGCGCGGCTTGTACCAGGAGCCGATGATGTAGATTGTGCCGCAGTAGGTGCTGGCCTCTGCGAAACCCTGGAAGAAGCGCACGACGCAGAGCTGCTCGTACGTCTTGCAGGCTGCGCAGGACATGGTGAGGGCGGACCAGACGATGACCATAGAGGGGAGCCATATCCGCGGCGGAAACTTCTGGATGATGATTCCGTGTGGAATTTGGCCAATGACGGAGCCGGCTGTGAACATAGAGAGCACAATATTGTAGTCGGCGCCTTTGAGATTCAGATCCTCTCGCAGACCGGCAACATAGGCATTGGCAAAGGCGGAACGGTCGAGATAGTTGAAAAAGGAGCTGAGGCAGCAGTATGTCAAGATGACCCAGTCTGTATCACCAGTCAGCATCTGAAAGAATGGCTCACGCCACGTGAAGACACATCTTACCCAACTTCTGCACCAGTCTTCGTTCCTCCTTGCTCTTCGCCTCGTCCCCGAGGAAGATTGTCTTGACCTTGGCAACCCCGCCAGCCTTCTCCCCGGAGGCATCACAGCTACTGCTCCCCATGATCCCAATGAAATCGTCTAGTCGTCGACGGGATCTGCAGCGGAAACAAAAGTTTCTTATCAGCCTCAGCGGGAACAAAAGCACGGCGACGAGCCTGCGCAGCAGGACTCGAAAGTATAAGTAGGCCCGCGAGAGGGGCATGTCGCATGCAGGAACATTTGCTTCTGCATTCGCCTAGTCAGTGGGAAGTCCTGCCCAGCTCCCAATAACAAAAACTCGCGCAATTACGAACGTCCTGAATGGCCGCCTGGTCAAGGTGTGGATATCTACCCCATCGCTGCGTGACCATCAAGGTGCTCGCCTCCAAGAATAAAAACGCGATGTGCTTGGCACTTCTTGGGTGCTGTGGGGGTCCAAACTTAGTCATCCTCCCACGTCTTGATAAGGCAGGTGTCGTACCACTTTGTGTCTAATTCTCCTCTTCACCCTAGACCGAGGTTCTTTCTACAGTTTCATAACTTTTCCTGTAAGTATATTTGCATAAAAAGTAGATGGAAACAAGTTCATTCCGCTATTGTGACCATTCCTCAGACAATCGAAGAATTATGTCTGTGACGGAGGTAATCCGGAAATAGACGACCTCGGGACATGAACCAGCCAACATAACTCGTAAATATGCGCCCGCACCCAAAACGACACCAGAGAACTCAACTGGGTTCTGGAAAATGTCTTTGACCCGCATCAATTAGTGAGATTAATTCCAGATTGGAACCAGTCCTAGGGCTCGTGGCTGGGTTCCCATCAGCACGGTTTGTCCGTGATTTAATGTCTTCTGAACATTCTAATTCCGTCTTCTTTAAGCTGTTCTCGAGGATAGGAACCCGTGACCACTCCTCTTTGATTCTATTTGACCCTTTATCTGGTGAAATCTGGAGTACACGAGTAACTCAGCCTTCATGTTCGCCACTGGTGACGGGCGACTGGATGGGGGTCTCCCATGGAAGCACCGGTCCAGAACAGCCCTCGTCTTTGCCAACTCGATCCTGCAAACATACCGGCCGGATATGGATGGTGCACCGGACCGGACTTATCCAATGAGTCAGTTGAGTTTTCCTTTTCTTGGTGTGCTCCAGGGGGTGAGAAGCGGGACATACCGGAGCCCTGTAGTTCACGACTAGTCCACGAACCATCAGTCAGAATTAACTTCATGCGCATCTTGCGCCACGATTTTTTCCATTGCATGTCAACGTAGCCATGTATTAATTTAAAGGACCGAAAGGTAAAATTAGTTCCACATTTAAATCGCCGAGTCCAGCCTCCGGTCCTTCCTTCAGAGAAGACGTGGCAGACCCGCACGCATGGAAGAAAGCACTTGAGCACGGTCAAGCAATCTTCGTTGGACTGAACGATTTTAAAAGGCATTAAGAACCTTCGAAAAGCATTATCATATGTATTGCCATCAACTGGAAGACTTAAGTCGCTCATGATCCGACTAGAAGACGACGATACCCAGGAAAGATAAGAGAGCCACCTTGCACGATCGCATGAGACTGCTGGGGGACGACGACAAGCGAAATAACGAGAACAGCTCTCGTGGCCCTTGAGCAAGGATTCAATCCGCGCAAAGGATTACCACGAGATTACTGGCCCCGATGAGGTTGCGCAGCGCTTCAGGGGAAGGTTAGTTCCTCATCTGGCGCTAGTGAATAGCATCGCTACGGAATCCGATATCGAGCTGGAAGATTTCAATGAAAGTCGAGGGGAGAATTGAACTTCATAGAATGATGAGATACTGTGCCTGTTGGTTTGATGCCAGAAATTTGTGGCAGCTATACAAGGGACCCGGACCGGGGGATTCGACGACTCAGAAGATGGCAGACATGACAAGTTTGTGTGTGAAATGGATGATGTTGTTTCACTAGGGGGGCAACCGAGAATCTTAGGGTATCATCAAGATACACTATGGGCGATAGCAGAACGTATATCACATCAAGAAGAACTAAGCTATGCACATGTGTGCATGGTGTTTGGGACATCATAGCTGGGAACTCTATGAGTCTAGCAGCACCTCGATAATTTAGGGTGCTACAAATTTGCCTGTAAGACATCATCCTTCAAGAGTATTCATTCCAGACTTAAATAACGAAGGTATACCAAAACAAGGTTATCTATTGTGAACGCCTAGCTTAAAATCTCCCATTGGAGCTTGATGACCAAAACCCAGTTACAAGAAGCAGTCTCATCGGTAAGCAGACATCATCCCCACACCAACACACCTCTACGCTCAAATCTAGTAGACCTTCAGGTTGGCGGCAACCTCTCCATAGGCCTCGCTGATAACCTTCCTCCTCTCCTCGCTGCGGATGCTGAACCTCATCGCAAACGGCGACGGCTCCAGGATGACGTGGCTGTTGGTGGCCTGGGAGTCGATGGGCACCTTCTCGCCGGTCCGCGGGCACGTCATCTGCTCCATGTTGAACGCCCAGAGCACCGAGGCCCCCGTGACGAAGAGCTCGATGTCCACGATGTCCATGCCCAGGCACTTGCGTCGGCCCCAGCCGAAGCTGTGCGAGCCGAACTTGCTGTCGCGGAAGTTGGGGTACTTGGTCAGGGGCTCCTGGTACGTCGGGAACGATGGGTCGAGCCACCGGTCGGGGCGGTAGGACTCTGGGTCTGGATATTTCTCAGGGACGCGGTTGATGGCCCTGTTGGGAAGGTTATGTGTGAGCTATTTGTCCTGCACTACAGAAGTCTCGAGACAACAGCAGCTTACCATTCACATGCGAGCATGATTGTGCCTTTCTTGATAGTGACGCCGCGGTATTCGTCATCTTGCTCTGCTTGATGGGGCACACCTAGACCATGCAATTGTCATATCAGCCATCGATAACTCGGGTCAAAAAGGGGTTCATGAACGGAGGACCGGATAACTTACCCAGCGGGACTCCAGATCGCCATCTTATCGTCTCCTTAAGAACAGCTCTTACGGTAGGCAGATCCGCAAAGTCCTCGAAATTGGGTAGCCGGTCACCACAAACTCGTTCGATTTCATCCTGGGCCTTCTTTTGCCACTCTGGGTGCAGCGTCATGGCCATGAGGAAAAACTTCAGCGGCCCTGCAATAGTGACCACACCGACCAGGTTGAAGAACCCGATGGTGCACGCCGCAAAGATCTCTTGGTCGTCAGTCTGGTCCAGGCTGCCCTTCTGTTCCCGCTCAACCTGCTCGATGTAGCGGTACGCCCATGTATCCTTGGGCAGCTGGCCATTCTTGTACTTGTCCTTGGCGATCTTGTAGTTGTTCAGCCACCAGGCCTTCTGGGTGGCCATTCTCTTCCTCTCATAGAGCTTCCACTTGTTCAACGGCTCAGGTATTTCCCACAAGGGCGTCATTGTATTGACGATGGGGCCCGAGACCGACATGCAGTGCAGTGTATTGTCGGCGCTCTCGCCATTCATCTTGCCTTGTGAGGCCTCGTCCCATGCAAGCCGCGACATGATACGCCCGCAGTGCTCGCGCGAGTGATCCATAAACCGGACTGGGTCCGACATGAGCATCATCAGGAACCGCCGAGTCTCGGCCTCGATGTGCCCGTAGAACTGGTGCCTGTAGGCCTCAGCCATGGCGGCGTGGACCCATTTTCGTTGCTTCTGCCAGTGATCTGTCGTGAACACCCATAATGGTCAGTCTTCTCGTTTCTGGTAGATATTCTATGCCAGCAGACGCCGTTCAGTCTCGAAATCACTTACCATGGCGGTCCATCAACGCGAGGTACTCGATGCCCTCTTTGTGGCCGAATAAGGCTCTGATCTGCGGCCGTCCCGAATAGATATGACCCCTCTTGATGAGCAGCTCTTCGGCGATCTGCTCATCCGAGATGATGACGAAAGTCGCGCCAGGAACACTTGTCTGGTAGATGGGCCCGTACATGTCTCCCCACTCTTTGAACTTCTTCCACATACTAAACCTCGGCAGGTCATGGACCCTGCCCACGAGGGGAAACTGTTTTGGGCCGGGGAACTTGGCCTGGGAGACCTTCTTTTTCCTCCATTGTAGAACTTGCTGTATCGCAGATAAGAGAAGGCTTGGTATAGCCAGGTACAATATGATAACTGGGAGATCAAAAGCCATGGCTGACGATTGGCTGTCGATGTGACAGAAGAGAAGGTTGGATACCTAGGGAGCGAGAATCAACGCTGAATAGAGCAGAAAAGATCAGGTACATATCAAGTGGTCAACTGCGCTGTGCAGCCGCTCTACTTATGCGACATCTTGTCGGTCCCGAGATCTAGACAATCGGCAGCACCCAAATAGTGCTTTGCACGGCGCTTGGACTGAGACAAGACGTCTTCCCAGCGGTGTGGTCCCATATCCATTGGACCCGAGCCCTTTTTGGATAGATGCTGCCTGACCTGGCTGCAGCTTGCGGCGTGGGCAAGGCTCGGGGGAAAATGGTCAACGCGACCTGCAAGGGTGCAGGTCGCTGCGGCCGCTTATTTCTCACATCACCGCCTGAACCAACGGGTCGCTTAGGGAGACCACCGAAGGCCGACCCACCCGTCGTTGGAGGGATGTGATGAAGGTTACTAGCATGCCTAGGTGGACACTGGGGAATTCGCCCCTGAACATGGCAGCTCTTTCAATGACAATTCGAACCCTCCATGACTTACACGGCAAGAAACAGCCGAGCTGGATGCTGTGCGTACAGCCCTAGGACTGGGCGGCCCAGTTTGTCCGTCCGATCTGTCACCTGAGCTTATTACAGAATGTCTGTTGTTAGGACGGGGTTGGACAACTGAATGTTCAGGCTGGCCGAGCGCATGGCCGGAATCGCAGTAACATCCCAGCTGCAGTCAGTGGTGATGCGAACCGGAGATCTGGGTATGGGGAGATGGTGGGGATGTCCGTGTCAGCAGAGGGTGTAGGCGTATACCCTTCATGTTCAGCTGCGCGCAATGCAGTACGCCTCAACGCCCCAGGTAGAAGATACCCAAGATCGCACACCTCCATCTCGGCCCGTCCTCACATAAACAAGCTTCGATTGCACCGTAATTCCGAAGGATGACTTGAATTTGGAGCTAATCCGCGCAGCGTTAAGTTTGAAAATCGCGAACTAGGGCGGCATGGGCGAGCAATCGGATCAGCAGAGGCTGACGCCGCATGAACAAGCGTCAGCTACAAAGCACAGCATTTGTACCAGTCCGTCTGAGGGCGGCCGCCACATCATCAGTGACAATAGGGCAATGGGCCGAGCGAAGGCCTGGTGCAAGGCAGTCGAAGTGCGGGAAGGCAGTCGTCCCATCAAGCACGCCGTACAGGTGGAGCAGCTGTCATAGTCGCGGCTTGAGGTCAAACAAGCTTCTCGGTTCACGGGCCATCAAGGGCATGTAGTTAGCAGTAGACGGGCACGTCGTATAGCCCCAGCCGACTATGTTGAATGAAGTAATCCGCCCTCGTTTTCCTTCCGGGGGGCGAGTCTGGGGGCAAGGGGCTCCCAGCGGTATTTCGGTCTAAATCAGAGCTAGCATTGTCATATCCCGAATCGTGCATTAGGGCGAATCTGTGGCGCCTATTTCAGGGTTTGTTGAAAGGGTCTATCCCCAGGGCACAGGATGTACAGTAGCAAAGACTGGAAAGAGAAGACCGGAACTTTTTCGATGAAAACGTTGGTGCAAATTTTCCCGACAGCCATGAATGTGCGTGGAATCATAGTCATACGAGCTGAGGTGTCGCAGCCTTGCAAATCGTAGGCATGCAACTCTGAGCGCCGGGTCAGCTCCGTGGTCCGCTTTTCCCGATGTGTATCAACCACAAGTCCTCCGGATGGGCGATGGTGGTAGTCCGTTGAAATGGACGAGATACATCGCGGTCGAAGCGTCGTGGGCGTAGGATACCCATCGGGACCGAGACAGACTCTGGTCGCCGTGGCGTGCATTGCAGTCCTGCAGGCCCGGAGTGCTACACCCACATGCGCCCGGCCATGCAAATGTCCCGTGCTGGTAGGCATCAGACTAAGAATCTTGACTGTGGTTTCAGCATTTGAGGAGCCACGGGGCTGAGAGCTACTTCAGCTCAGCAGACAACGTGAGATGCGGCGCCGACGATCGCCGCACGCCTCCGCCTCGATATCAGGCACGCCCGCAAGTCGTCTGACACCAAGCTCGTCGCAGCATGTTGACAGGCCTCACTGGTGTTGTTGAACGAGCCACAAACTTTCTGCAAGGCGGAAGCGGCTTGAACACCACAGGATGCGGCCTCAAGTGGGCACAGGCATTAGAACTGGTCTGAACTCGGCTATTCGTGCTGGGTACGGCACTGGCTGAGCCCATGATAAACTTCGCAAGTGAGAGCCATCTTTGTGGATGGCCTCATGAGAACATCCCCAGTCGAAAGCCTTTGTGACAAGGAGACCTCTCTACGGCCTGGCCTGAACAGAGAGACGGCAAGCCAGACGGTGCAGTCCTGTACCACGCGAGCGTGGAGATTGCTGGTTGCATTATTGGAATCAGACGGAGTGACACGATACGCTGGCTTGGCCAAGACGTTGACAGACAAAGAGAGAGCTAACAGGGAGGACTGTTCATTATGTAAGCCCCCACCCGAAACCAGCAGCACCAGAGCGGCAGCACGGAGAGCTTGGCAAGCTACTGGACTGCTATCCTGCTATCCTGCATTATCTGTCGACAGATGAGGTCATTCGCCTTCCCCTCGGTGCCACCCAACGGCTGAAGACGACGATCCCGCATTCCCTTGCGTCGCGTCGCATTGCATAGGCCGTCCCTGGTCCTGCCTTGCCCACAATGTCCTCGTAGGTCTGGCACTGCTTCTGCGTCAACGCCTTTCAAAAGCTGATTGTCCCGCCATGGCGAACCCCAGTGCAAACCAGCTGTCGGTTCCATTCCGCAAGTCCAACCACCTGTCGCTCTCGGCCGCCATCCGCCAGTACATCTCCAAGAAATATGACCAGCACCCTGACATGTTCCGTCACGACCTCGAGGTCGTCGACGCCCTGCGGAGAGATGCCACCAACGTGCGAGAAGCCCACCCCAGCGGCATCAAGAAGCTGCAGGCCTACGCTGCCCAGCTCGTCTGGATCTCGGGCAAGTTCCCCATCGACATAGGTGCCGACTTCACCTGGTACCCGGCCCTGGGCTACAACACCGAACGGCCCGTCGTGCACAACAACCTCAAGTTCGAGCTCATGAGCATCCTCTTCAACCTCGCCGTGCTATACTCCCAGTTGGCCCTCGCCTCCAACCGCTCCAACACAGAGGGCCTCAAGACCGCTGCCAACTACTTTAGCCAGGCTGCCGGTGTCTTCAAGCATATGAAAGAAGTCGTGCTGCCCGACCTGCGCATGGCCACCCCGCCCGAGGACCTGGATGAGAGCACCCTCGAGTCCCTCATCCAGCTACAGCTGGCCCAGAGCCAGGAGTGCTTCTGGCAGAAGGCCGTGGTAGACGGCTACAAGGACGCCTCGATTTCAAAGGTTGCCGCCCGCGTTAGCGACCTGTATAACCTGGCGGGGGAGGCCGCCATGAACAGCGAGTCCATCAGCAGTTCCTGGATCCATCACGTGAGCGCTAAGCACCATCACTTTGCTGCCGCCGCCCAGTACCGCGCCGCGTGTGACTGCCTGGAGAAGAGGAAATATGGGGAAGAGGTGGCGCGCCTGACTGACGCTGTTGTTTGTGCGAACGAAGGCCTGAAGGAGGGCAAGGGAGGTTATCTGAACAAAGCGGTCATGGATGATCTCAACGGCTTGAAGAGGAGGGTCGAGGATGACTTGAAAAGAGCAGAGAAGGACAACGACGTGATTTATCTACGTGAGTTTAAACACCATTCTCCCAGGCTCCTCTGGGCGCCACTGACCGCCCCAGATCATGTTCCTGCCAAGACCGAGCTCAAGGTTCTCGAACGGGCCAATATGGCCGTGGCTCGAGTCCCACCACAAGTTGCCAACCCCACGGAATACCTCGGCGATCACGCTGATTTCGGAACCCCCCTCTTCAGCAAGCTGGTGCCCTACTCGGTTCATGTTGCCGTGTCGATATACGAGGAGAGGAGAGATCGCCTGGTCAATCAGAACATCTTGCAAGACCTCGAGGTTTTGAACGAGAAGCTGCACGAGATACTGTCGTCGCTGAATCTTCCTGGGTCGTTGCAGGCCCTAGAAAAGCCGCTTGGACTACCCGGGACACTGGTACAGCACGCTGAGGAAATCAGGCAGGCAGATGCATTGAGCCGGGTAGAGCGGAGTTTTGCCGACATCGATAAGCTGAGATCAAGCGACCGCGCAATATTCGATGAAGGAAGGTCTCTTCTTGCCACCGAAGAGGAAGAGGACCAACGCCTGCGGATGAAGTATGGAACCCAGCGCTGGATGAGGCCTTCTAGCAAGGAGGACCCTCAAGGTGCCAAACTCTGGAAGCAGGCGGTCGACATTGAGGGCTACTTTGGCTCGAGCACACCTACCGATGCACGTGTCCGTGAGAAGTGGCTAGCAGTCGAAAGCACGCTCTCCATTCTCGCTGGGTCCGACCGCGCCCTCATGGACGCCATACCGCAGAGTCGCAAGACAGAAATTCACGAAACCATCAAGCCCGCCCTTGGCCGTCTCCGTGGTGCTTACAACGACATCCAGCGCCTCGAGTCACGACGGCGTCGCCGCGCCGAAGCCCTCCGCGAGAAAGCCAAGGCTGACGACATTAAGCCGGACATCATGAAAGAGGCAGGAAGGCTGGAGCGCACATACCCAAACACACAGATCGTACCCGCACATTTCGAGGACTTCTTCGAGAAGAGGCTGGATAGCATGTACGAGGCGGATCTGGCCCAGATCGAGAAGGAGGCTGCAGAGCAAGAAAAGTTCTTGGCTGAGGTGACGCGCGCAAACCGAGACTTTGAAGCTCAGAAGAAGACCGCAGGGGACCGAGGGTCTAGGGAGCGGGAGGCCGCGCTGCAGGCATTGGACAATGCCTATTACAAGTACAAGGAGATAGTCAGCAATGTGGAGGTGGGAAGGAAGTTCTACAACGATCTTAGCAAGATTGCTGGCTCCTTCAGGGACCGATGCAGGGACTGGGTAAGCGAGAGACGGAAGGACTCGAGAGGACTCGAAGAGTAAGTTGCAATCCTTTCCTGCCGCTTTCAGACCGTATCAAACTTCTCACACATCATAGGGACATCGGCATGCCACCTCTATCGTCGCTCTCCCTAGGCCAGCACCAGCTGGCACCTCAGCCCAGCTATCAAGCCCCTCAAAGCCCTCCGCAGCAGTACTACCAGAACGCACCTGCCCCGATGGCGCCAATGTCACCACCGGCCGAGCCACATATCCAGTCCTGGGCGCGGGACGACAATGCCCAACCGCCCGAGCAGCCGCAGCCGCGACAGTCGATGCAGCCGCTGCAAGGCATGTGGAACCCCGAAATGGGAATCAAGTTCGCGCAGTCGCCTGGAGCAGGCGGTGGTGGTCAGGGAGGACAGGCTGGAGGTGCCGGTGGACCGGTGGGCGGCAAGTGGGAGCCCAATTCCGGGATCCGGTTTGGCTGATGGACAATATTTCTTGTGCGAGCTTCTCAGGCCGGACAAATCTTGGATCTAGCATTGCACGGCACAGCACAGCGAGCGTTGGCGTACAAGGCGTTGAAAAAGTTCCGTGGGCATAAGTAAACAGGGGATATTATTGAAATAGTGGGGGCATGCTGTATGCCGTATCAGAAGGGGTTTGTGATCTGGCATAGTACACAAGTGATGAGATGTTCTTTCAGTGACATTATTCCCGACGCACTGCTGTGCGGTACGTATGTACCTACACTAGATGTGGTCGGCTTAGCTCGAACGAAGTCGGATCCCGAGCACTACCAATGACTCGAAGACTTGGAAAGGATTCTTTCCCGTCCAGAGCTAATGATGCGTGTTTTTCGCTGTGGAAGCTATAGATGACTCAAGCTGCCACATTGATCAGAATAGATTGACAATCCAGGAAAGAGTGGCCCACAACGATGTCGTACTTTTGACGGCGGGTGCGCAGTTGCGCAGTTGCGCAAGGGGGCCGATCCGGCTCAGGGGGCCGTGCCATAAACCCGGAGCTCGCGACGAACACCGGGACGACTCGCTCACAGAGTCTTCCATAACCTGAAAAGCAACTGAATACCTACAAACGGCCCAAAGAGAATTCATCTGTGGCCATCCCTCACTTCTAAATAAGTCACAAGCTCATCACGGACGGCCCTTCAACCCTACCACAGACCAAAGTCGGCGGGAACACAGAGAAAAAGCACCATGTCCACCTCACCACTCACCTTCCGCAAGGCCACACCAGCCGACATCCCCGCGCTTCTAGCCCTCGTCAAGTCGGCGTACCGCGGCGAGGACAGCCGCCAGGGGTGGACGACAGAGGCAGACTTCATCACGGACGAGCGCATCGACGAGTCCGGCCTGCTAGCCAAGATCACCGCACCGGGCAGCGCCGTCCTGCTGGCCACCTCGACCGCCGCCGCCGCCGCCCCCGGCCAGCTGCACGCGTGCTGCGAGGTCCTCCGGCACCCTGCCCCCAGCAACCTGTCCTACTTTGGCCTGTTCGCCGTCAACCCCAGGCTGCAGAACGGCGGGATCGGGAGGCTGGTGCTGGCCGAGGCCGAGAGGTATGCGCGCGAGGAGATGGGCGCGCAACGGATGGAGATGACTGTCGTGTGGCTGCGGGAGGAGCTGATCGCCTGGTACGTGCGGCGTGGCTATGTGGTTGTGGAGGGGGAGAAGAGGCCTTTCCCTTATGAGGGCCTTGTGAATGGGGAGGCGTTGAGGGATGATTTGTATTTCTTGGTGTTGCGGAAGGATTTGGCTTAGGGGGGAAGGAGTGTGGCTTGGTTTGAGTTCTGACATTGGGCTTCTGGTGGGGAGCAGCAAGGCGTACTGGGAAGCTAGGATCATAGATCGAGACCATTGGGTTTGAATTTTAGACTTTTATACGAGCTTACCAGCTGCGTTGATGACATGACGTGCGTGCCTCCTATTGCTCGGAGATCCTCAACCGTCTCAGAAGTGCAACTTCGGACTTCCCGTTCATCCAAGGAAAACTTCACAGGGAGGTTATTGAGGCCAAATCATTTGGTCTTCAGAGTTGACTCAAAATTCATCTACCATGTGAATGCCTATGTAGTCAAAAAGAGGGCTATCAGTATAGCACTGTCGCTTGGATGACGATCGCAAACCCCGAGGAGCTCTCCCACAATCCAAAGTCATTCTCTCTCCGGAAAGTAACTTCCTCCGCCTGCACATGTACCTGTACGCTCCCTAATGAAACGATCGCAAAGGTCTTCTTTTGTACCTTGGGAACTACGTGCTCGACCGGTTGTTGAGATTTCTTCGAAAGCCCGAACAAAGATCGCATCGGAGACTTTCGTTTGCTGTCAGACTGCTCTGATATTTGTTGCTCCTCGATCCCCAGTTGACGCTGCGTCTCGCTCTTTTCAGACCGATCAGGAGTCACAATGCCCCTGAGAGCTGAGGCCAGTAGAAGAGCATGCTCTTCGTCGCGCCACCACAACGTGTTCGTCTCTGCCGCGTCGTCGCGGACCTGGAACGACTCTCCGTTCTTGGACACCCATCTGAGCTGTTCTGGTGCGGCGATCTCGTTCACCCTGAAGAATGCGCTCTGCTCCCTCCTCTCGTTGAGTCCGGCCAATTTCCACCCCTCGTCACTCCGTGCCGCGTCTTGTGGGACCAGCATCAACTCCATTGAGAGCGACTCGTGTGAGCTTCGGTACCTCTTCACCTTGTTGTCTGTGGAGAAGTCGAGAAAGAAATCTCGGATGTAGGGCATCATCTGCTGCACCAGAGCATCGTCCTCGCTCAATCGTTGGCTGGCTTGTGATTGCTGTCTCTCCCGGATCAAGGAAGGCAGGCGACTGACAAGCGCATCTATCGGGTCTGCTGAGGGCTTCTCGTCGTACGTCGGCGGCCGCGGTTGTGACCCGCCTGGTACTGTTGCCTCGGTATAGGAAGGTGGAGGGGCTGAGGACGATGGCTCCCCTTGCCCCTCAGAATAGTCCTCATGCACCTTGGGAGACATATTCGATGAATATTGGTTGTGGTCTCTACCCCTGTGTTGTTGTGAGGCAGAAAGACGATGATTATGCGGACTTGGAAGAACCGTGCCTTGGTGCGTGACAATATTGTGGAGTTATTAGTCCCATTCCGACAACGGAATCATATGAATCGAACTAGTTTGCAGGAATGTGATTCGGGCTTCGAGTCTAGTCACTGGAATATGCCCTGGCTGTTCTCAAGTGCTTCTAGCGTCGGGCTGAGTGAGTGACGATATTTGAAAGACGAGGTCAAATGTGAATCCTCCGTGTTGTAAGATCAGCCAAGCAAATGTCAAAGCAGCCAAGGCACGTGTGACCCCAGATTGAGCCTGACAGTGGCGCTAAAGCCGCCATGTCGACCTGGCGTGATTTCAGAATACATAAGCGGCACGAGAAGAGGTGGCTGTGCGCTTCAAGTGGCAATAGGCCAAAAGGACCAGTTGACGGAAATGTCCCGTGTCGATTGGAATTCAATATGTTAGGTACCCAGGTACACTTGCCAAATAATATCGCACGTCGCATCCGTGGCTCTGGGACCAATGTGCTTCTGGCTACAAAGCTTTCTACGAGAGACATTTAATTCACGTGTTCCATTTCGTTTAGCGAGAGCTTGTAGCAGGGTACACGTAGCGGCATTTTTGTAGGGCGTAGGCACCCGAATTCTGCCACGATCACTCTCGACCGGGAAGGATCTAAATGCTTGCAGAAACGTTTCGGACGTACCGTGATGCAAACCGCAAGGCAGCCAGATTCGCGCATCTGCACTGCCCCGTTCTTCGCGACGCGAGAATCCTTAGATTGGGCCGCGGCATATGCGCGGAATATTGGCTGCATTCCTTCAGAGTGACTTCATTCCTGGTTTCTCGTTGGTTCAGGACGGTGCCGACTCTCCGGCTCTCTTTGTTCTCGATAAGTTCCAACCATCCACGGGGCGAGAGATCGTTCGATGTATTCCCCGTTACGGTATGGCCGCAGCCAATGCCAAGATCTGGGGATGACATTTGACACCTGAGCGCTTCGTGCAGCGGGACTGCCACCAGTTCCGGGCACAGAACCAAAACTTGACCGCGTCTCACTAGGTAAGATTGATGTCCGTCTACCATGAGTAATCACAGCCACACAAAGAGGCCGGGCGCAGGAAGGTCACCTGAACGGGGCGAAGCCGTCTAACACTGCCTAATTAACGGTTCCGGTTCGGCCCAATGCGGGTCGCAGGTAAGAACAGCCAAACAAGACCGCCGTGCCAAGGGCCGTATGGCTGGAGGAGCAAGCCCATGAGGCAGAAACAACAAAGATCAGCTTGTTCCTGCAGCTCGTCCGAGGATGGCTTGGGGAGATCCGGAAGTTATATATATGACAGGAACGCCCATTCGAATTTAAGGCAACATCGTCAATAACATAGTTGGTAAAGTAATATACCAATATATCTAAGCCCTCCTTATATGTCGACCGACAGACCAAACACACTACTTTAATTAGGGTCACAAGCCACAAACCGTTTGGACTTAACAACACCAACCAGCCCCATCTCTATCAATCATATACTTCTAGTGCATTTCTGGAACACATATATATTCAGCACCACAGCAAGCATCACACCCTCTAAGGTTGCTGCAGAACTGTACCAAGATTAACAAATCCCACCTTACTCTTATCAAGAGAGCTCCACATCATCCTCCAGCAGTAACACCACCCACATCGCAACAATGGCACCGCTTCCCTCTTACAAGGTCGCTGCACCCGATGAGTACCTTGCCTTGACGGGCATGGGTATCAACGCGGTCAAGATCTCAAAATCAGCATGGATTTATCCATTTCAGCGATGCACCAGATTCAGGTATGCAAACATTCAAACAGAGGATTTATCACAAAGTATGCTGTGCTAACTCGCTTACCTAGTGTGCAACCCCACGACTATGGCATGAACTTGCAGGCCATGACCAAGGAAAAGCTCCAATTCCTGCTCCCGGTCGTCTTCACTGTCGGTCCGGATGTCAACGCACGAGGCGCAAATGCCAAAACTAGGATTGAACCCAGCGGTGTTCACAATCAGGAGGACCGCGGTGACGCCCTCATGAAGTACGCCATGCTGCTCACAGACACAAACGCAAAGGGCAAGAACACGACCACCTTCCTTGAGAACATCGTCAAGGGCATCATCGAGGGAGAGGTCCGAGTCTTGGTGTCGAGCATGACTATGGAAGAGATCTTCACTGAGCGCGAGGAATTCAGTAAGCCTCAGTGTTATCCCCTAGTAATTATATGGTTTCTAACAAGAGGTAGAACGCCGCATCTTCCGCAACATTCAGAGCGAGCTGGACCAATTCGGCCTGAAGATCTACAATGCCAACGTCAAGGAGCTGCGCGACGCGCCCAACAGCAACTACTTCGAGTCGCTCTCCCGCAAGGCGCACGAGGGCGCCATCAACCAGGCGCGAATCGACGTCGCCGACGCCCAGCAGAAGGGATCCGTGGGCGAGGCGGACCGCAAGGGCAGGCAGGAGCGGGAGCTGGCCAAGATCAACGCCGAGACGGCGGTGCAGAAGACGGAGCGGGACGGCGAGCGGGCGGCGGCCGAGGCGAGCCTGGACACGCGCAAGACGACGCTCCAGCGCGACCTGGACATCGCCAGGATCACGGCGTCCCGCGCGACCGAGTCCCGGGACGCGGAGCTCAAGAAGGAGGTCGAGATCAAGCGGGCCGCGGCCGAGATGGAGCGGCTGCGCGCCGTCGACGTCGTCAAGGCGTCCATCGCCCGCGAGGCCAAGCAGCAGGCCGCCGACGCCCGCGCCTACGAGGTCCAGGTCGACGCCACCGCGCAGCAGAGCAAGACGAACCAGGCCACCGACGCCGAGGCGTACAAGACGCGCATCGGCGCCGACGCCGCCAACTACGCCGCCCTCAAGGACGCCGACGCCAAGCTGCAGGTGCAGATGAAGGAGGCCGAGGGTCTCTCCGCCATGGCCGCCGCCTACGGGAACATGGCGCAGGCGTTCGGAGGCCCCGCCGGCCTGCTGCAGTACATGATGATCGAGAAGGGCACGTACGTGGAGCTGGCCCACGCCAACGCCAACGCCGTCCAGGGCATGCAGCCCAAGATCAGCGTGTGGAACACCGGCTCCCAGGCCGGGGGCGAGGCTGGCTCGTCGAGCAGTGTTGACACTATGCGCAGTAAGTAACACACAGGGCTTCTCTAAGGCTCTACCAAGTTTCATCTGGAACAAGTGCTGACCTTTGACTAGATGTCTACCAGATGCTGCCGCCTCTGATGCAGACCATCAACGAGCAGACCGGTATCACTCTTCCCGAGTGGCAGTTCGGCCGTCTGAACAACCAGGCCGCCGAGGTTGAGAAGAACAAGGAAATCGCCAAGACCAATGGTCACGACTAAACACTCACTCTCTCCACTCGATGCTGTCATATGCATACACAGTCGAGTTCTTCACCTTTCCTTTGTTTCCACGTCATTTCATGATACGACATCTGTGTTTGCAATACCCTGGGGAGATTCAGTGATATCCGGTTTGGGAAGTGGCGTTATCTGAAGATTCATTTTTGATACCTTAGACGCGAGTTTCGGCTCATGGAAAGATGCGGCAGATGCTCTCACGGACTGCTTACGATTGGGACAGATCCCAAGACACAATCGCTAGGTTTGGTTCATTGCCATCTAGTTTATCTATTATGTATGACAAGATAGTGTTTCATTATGTATCAAATTTCAAATAACTTTTAATCTGCCATGTTCAAATATGTCATGAATGCTTCGAATGCCCAGGTCCTATCTTCGTAGTAGTAACTTGTCATATCACTTCAATTATTTTTGTTTGCGGTCCCAAATTAGTATATGTTTAACATACAAGTGCCCTTTGCCCTGTGACTTGCTCCGAAATTGCCGTAACCCATGTTTTTGCAGAAATAGGAGAGCAGTCTTTGGTAGAAGACTGTCAGGGTTGAAGAATCCAGCTGACAGGATACTGCCAGCACGCCTTAATATTGTAATATCGAATCGGAGAAGAAAATGAGTGCAGTATTGATCATGATCAAAACTTTGCGCCTCAATTGTACCTCGGCATATCCCGAAATACGTTATCGATTTATACCAATGCTCCAGGAACAGGTCACTGTGCCGGCCTATGAAGTACGAGAGCAGCTCCAGCAGAAATCGATACGCTTGATCAGCACTGGCAGGTTGATAGTGACGTATTCTGGCAGCGTTTTCGTTGCCCCGGCCCAAATGTGGCTGTGGTTCTTCCATTGCATACTCCTGGGGTGTTGGTTAGTGCTTTCCCCGATAATTCCATGCCGCAGGTCCTGAATATCTTCACAATACCGCCAACCGTTTAGAGGTAAGGCCAACTTCAGAGGCAATGTTCTGGGGTGCTGGATATTCGGTCACTGCCGAAATGTGCTTGTGTCGCCTCCATGAATCCGTGACTGTGTCTCGGTCCTTTCTCCCTAAGCTACTCTCAACGGAGATGACGAACCTGTGGCTCTTGAGACCTCGTGTTCTGATGCTTTTGCTAACGCAAAACTAGTATACCACGTCATTCGCCGCCACCGCATAGGGTGACAGTCGTCGTGTTTGTCCTCAAATGGTATTCCAAATTATGCACATTGGTCGAAGACGAGAGGACGATCAAAGCGTCCCTTGGATTTTGAAAGAAAAGGGCCAGACGGGCTTGCTAAAATCGCGTTCTCACAAGACGAGCTGAAATCAGCCAACGGGCCGGTGAAAACCAGGCCTCATCGCATCGCATAACGTTGTAGGAAAGACGCCATTAATCCTCATGTCGAGCGGCCACACGCCGCCGCCGAATGTAGAGTCTCCACTTGGTCAAATTCTATTTCCAACAGTTCATTGTAGCAAGTGACGAGATCCATTCTTGGATGGGTGGTTCCGACTGGTTGGACTAGGACGATGAAGTTTGCAAGTGTAGAGCGGCGCAAAGTAGGAAGACAACGGGCCAAGCTGTTGCCACATACGCCTTCCACCGCGAGCATGATCATCCTCGATTGAGGCAGGAGGCCGGCTTTAGCGCCGGGGACAATAGTTCGTTTGTGGGTTTCCCACCCGGGAACACTACTACACAATATGCCGAAGACAGCGACGACGGGAAACGGCACCAGGATGTTCGTTCCGGCGGGAGTTTGATTCGTGACCAATCCCGACGCGCTGGAGCCGACGTGGAGAGCTGGGCTGATCACGCTATCCTCGCCGACGGCCTGGGACAGCCTCAGCCTCGGCGGCACTCAGCCCAACAGAATTCCCCGGCGGCGGCGCTTGCAGAACGTCATCGTGGGGGTATGCAGTGAGGAGCCGCCCATTTGCCGAATGATTCAAACCCAAGGCTAGCGAGGCAACCCAATTCGCTCTCGCGTAAACTCTGATGGTAAACACCCACCCCGTGACGGCATTTGGTCACCGGCACTTACAGCTACTTGTCGTGTTAGAGGGTGTAGTGCCGAAGACAAGGGCTCATGGCGGCCTCCAGCGAGAGCCGTGAACACTATACTACGATGACACCAACCCACTCCTTGGCTTGTGAAAGACCCAGGTTATGCCTTGATGATGGCAGACTACTCATTCGCTTACCAGGTTGGTGGGTCATGACAGCTGGGAGCCCTGGAGTATAAGCGACGGGATGGGCGCATACCACAGTAGTGTGATTGGAGCCCAATGAGTCGGTCGTCACACCGAATTGAGTTTCGACAGAACATGTTCGGTGGAAAGACAATGCAAGGTTCAATGCTGCAATGACAAGTGTGGTTTGAGAGACTTGTTTTGGGCAACGAGGATGTAAGGTGGCAGGTGGTGGGTAGGATTAAACTGTCAGAAACACGGCTAGGGCACTGCAACCGCACTGCAACAGCAGCATTTCTGCCAAAAAGGAGTCTGACCGTCGGAAGGACGGGACAAGACTCGCCCGAACAAAGAGCCAACCCGTGCCAACGTCGCTCCAAGCCCCGCCGTCCAGTTATCGGGACGGGTGACATCTTATCTACAGGCAGCGTCATCCCGATTCTGTCTGTTCCAGAAACCTTCAGATGAAATTCGCTTACAGCCAGCTGCCCATCGGCCGTGGGTCTCTGGCGGCCAATGGTGCAGTCATCGTGAGGGAAGGATGCGGGGTCGGCGCTCGAGGAGGATCGCGGAACGTCAGGGGAGCCGCGGGCTGGACGTTTTATCTGGTGTTTGGGGCGCCCACTCTGCGGTATCATCGCTGGGCAAAAGCCACCCATCCCAACTTGGGCCATTCGTTCTCGCTCGACGTCTGGGCCCGGCCCTTCTCCACCAGCCAGAATGGCTGATTTCGTCCCGTCAGACAAACGACTCAGTGCGAGGAACCAACGTCTCTACTATAGGGTTTGATCGCTGCCGGGGTCCAGAGCCCAGCACCACGCTGACAGCTTGTCGCTGCTACGCCATCATGTGGGGGGGGGAGGGGACGGGGATCGAGAGTGATCTTCGGCTCCTGAACAAGCTTAAATCTACCACGATGCCAATGGCGGGTTGGCGGGTTGTCTGGTCGTGTGCCCAGTCAAATAAGATGGCCCGACGGCCCTCGTCCTGGTCCTGTCTCCCGCTTCTTGTCGATCTCGGTGGCCTCAACCGAGAAACCAGCCGTCGTCGTAGATCCTCCATCCGGTGTGATCAGCTGTGTGCTAGCGGTGCTCGTGAGGACTGGTGAGGACTCTTGAGGACTCTCGAAGTCGTCCATGGCTCCCAGCCTCTCAATATGGCTGCCACCATCACGGCTCCTCTCGCTCCCCTGACCACCATCTTCACGCCGCCCTGCCCCATCTCGTGGCTCCTGACCTCCTCCAAGAACCCGTCACAGTTCCCTCCCTTCCCGACCAACGGGCCATCATCATGCGATCCTCCCAGCTGGGCCGCAAATATCGCAGACAGGGGCTTCCAATACTACTCGCCGGCAATATGTCCGAGTGGTTTCGAGGTCGGCCCAGGGTGTCAGGTCACAGAGACGAGGACGGATGAGGGTTTCCCTGAGGTCGAACCAGAAGAGACGGCCGCATACTGCGTCCCCAGGTGAGCACAGAACCTTTTGGTTGTACGCCTCAACACCTCGCCCCCAGGATGCCTTGTCTGACTGAGCGGCCTGCGCAGCGGCTTCACATGCACAACGGACACGACGGACTTCCGGGGCGGTGTCTGGGGAGCGACAAAAGAGGCAGGCTCCCCTCTCTTCACTGCTGGGCCGGCACTGCAGATTCGCTTCCAGGAGTCTGACTTGTCCATACTCGAGACTCACCCTTTGACTCCAGGCCTGACCTTGGCCGGCCTCCCTGGACAAATATCAGTTTCGGCTTCAGCAACTGCTGGACCGGGAGGCTCGACATCGACAACGGCGAGCTTTGGTCAGTTCTCAACGATCCCAGCGTTTCCATCGCCTACACCAACACCACCGCCGTTCACAGTAACACCGGCACCGTCTTTGCCCGAGACAAGCAGGGCAGGTCCACCAGCTGCTCCGTCCAACATGACCACTCTCTCAGATCCTTCAAGTTCTCCGACCACTATCCCCTCCAGCGGCAAGTCTATAGACAGCAAGGGTCAAAGCTCAACTAGCATCGCAGCCATAGTTCTTTCCACCCTCTTATCTCTTCTCGCAGTAGCATTCACCGTCTATGCTTGTTTCAAAGGGCATCGCAGGCGGTTTTGGACAGTTTCTAGGGGCAGGCGCAGCAGGGGTTTAAAGGCAGTGGGCGTCGGGGTATGGATTGGGACAAGGGGTAGCGACGACAGCGACGAGGAAGTGGTACACGAGCAGCAGCAGTCTGCGCACACAACACGGTCTAGCACTCCAGCCACTCCACCACCAAGGCTGAGCCTGCCACCGGAGATAAGATCAAGCTTCCCCCAAGGGATAAGATCTATCGTGCCACGCGGATGGAGTCCACCAGAGACAGAAGGTGGAATCAGAATCCCCATATTCGGGCAAGGACAAGACCGTCGCTCACGGGTCAAAGTACCCGGGGCCGATCTGGATGACAGCCGGGAGGGCACGCCCTCAAGGCACGGGAGCTGGGTATCGAGGGTATCAAGGATGCTGTCAAGGGCGGCGCGGTCCTCGACCACGAGCAGGTCCTCGTCGCGCTCGAGGTCCCGCTCGGCATGGGGCGGCGCATCATCATCGCGCAGGCCCGCCTCCGAGGAGTGGGAGCACTTCTTCAACCATCAGGGCAGGGGAGGAGGAGGCCCAGGCGGCCTGACCGTCCCCAACCTCACGTACACGCGGCCGTCGTCGACGGCCTCGTCCTCGTCGTCATTCCCCGACGACCGCAAGGACTACGACCCCTACTTTGACCTCGAGCGCGCCGCCAGGCGGCTGCCCAAGATCGGCAGTTTCGACAGGCTGAGCGAGGGCACGTTCGGGCTCCGCGGGCGGTCGAGGGACAGGAGCGCAAAGAGGAAGTCCTGACGCACACCGCACTTTTGCTTGCATATTACTTGCTCGCTCGTGCTTGCGTGTGCGCCTCGGCGAGTCCCGAGTCATGATTCGATGATATACCCTTCAATGTAACTAATTGTTGTTTTGAAACGTTTGCCGTGACCGACCCGTCTCCCCTGTTGTTCAGTGTGTCCCTCTTCCCGGCCGGGTGACACTGACACACCACTTCCGGATGACACCCAGCCCGGATGGCTGTGCAGACGGCAATTGTGTTTCCTGCTTCCCACTAGACAGACGTCAACGCTACGACGTATGCACGGGCGGAATCATCTTTCGTCTTTCTGGAATGATTCGCCGTTTACACGTTTCGAGACAAAACAGTCCCGGGTAGGTAGCCAGCCTACCTCGTGCAGATCTGTAAAACATGCCGCGGAGCTGCAAGGTATTGCTACCAACAGCCAACATACGGAGCACTAGTGACGCAAATAGTTGCCCAGGTTGGTATGTACTTCGGTTGACAGAACTGTGTGCTACCACCACTGACCTACATCAAACATTCCCTGCCGAATCAGACAGACAGACACAACTTCCCATTTGCTGTCGGGTAGTACTCAATCTGGCCAGTAACATACCAATCCTCACTCCCCACCGCCGTCGGCGCATAGAACAGCCCCCAAGGATCATACCTCTGCTTCAGCTCATACAGGTACTCATAGTTGGGCCCGTAGAATGCCTGCTGCCAGTCGGGCTCGTTGATGTCCGCCTCGTTCATGTACGTCCCGGCCCCGGGGCTGGCCTCCCTCCACGGCTGCAGCAGCTCGACCAGGTCCTTGTTGGCCGCGGCGATGTCCTCGGGCGTGGCCGTCGTGTTGTAGTTCGCCGACGTCATGGCGAAGAAGAGCGTGTCGCGCCACGCGTGCGTCACCGCGTTGGTCTGGTTGACCCGCGGGTTGTCCGCCGGCCTGAAGTTGTACCCGACCATCAGCCCCGTCGCCTCTATGGCGCGCCGGACCCCGCTGGACTGCCGAGACAGCGCGGCCGCGTCGTCCCAGTTGGACCGGGGGAACAGCCGGGAGGCCGTGTGGAAGCTCCAGATCCCCGCGCCCTCGCTGGAGGCTGGGAACGTCGACGTGAAGGCGTCTAGGAGCCCTGGGTGCTCGGCGTAGCTGACGTTGCCGGGCTGTATCCCGAGGCTGTCGAGTTCGTCAAATAGTGGCTGGTTCAGCGTCCGGAGCTCAGCGGCCGACCAGTTGTTGCCCCATTGTGGCAGCATCAGAAGCGAGCATGTGTCCTTGTCCGGGCACATGATATACCAATAACTGTAAATCCCAGCGTCTGCGTTGGTCGGGAAGGTCGCCCAAAAGGCATCCACACCGCTCCAAAATGTTTCGATGCTGATCCCTTGACTGGTACCGAATGCATATGTGAGCGTCGTGACGAGCTGCTTGGGATATGCAGCGATGACGATGGAAGTAACAACCCCATATGTGCTACCACCACCTCCCCGGAGGGCGAAGTAGAGATCAGGGTTGTTCTCGGAGTCGACATGGACAAATCTCCCATTGGGCAACACAACCTCCAGTGACAGTATCTGATCAGCAGCCATTCCGTATAAGCCCATTAGCGGAGAGTGGCCGCCTGCGAAGGAGTACCCTCCAGCCAGTCCGACAGTCTAAATTGGTCAGTCAACATGCTCACAAATTCAAGGGTTGAAACAGACGGGGAGACTTACACGAGCGATCCCTCCCACAACTTGCAAATTCAATGCGTCAGCAGCCTCATAAACTTGAATCGCCTCTACGCCGGAGCCGACTTTAAAGGCCGGGCCGGTATATCCAGTGCCATAGCTATAATCTTCACCAAGGTAAACGATGTCCTGTAGATAATTGGTCCATACTGTGAGGGCTCCAGCTCCGGTAGACTTGGCGTTGAAGTCATGGCCTTTGTTCTTTACAACGAGACGGAGGTTAAGGTTCCTAGCGAAATTGACCGCGAGCTGGATCTTCTCAACATCGGTAGCGTTCATGACATATGACGGGAGGCCCCCAAGTGTGCAATTTGCGCCTGGTCTTGTGAGATTGGGCGGTAGACATGACAAGCCTTCAAATATCGGCCAATCAATTCCAGTTGGTTCATAGGCCCTGTTTGATTCATCAGCTCGAGTTGAACGTGTGCAAAAGTACGGTGGGAAGTGTGTGTCACAAGAGAAAACATGCGTACTGGAATTTAGGTGACATCCATTTCGCTGTGACAGAGGCACAACCCTCAAGATCATACTGTGGCCAGTCTTCATAACACACAGCAGCAGATGGCTCGCCCTTGATCAGAGACTCGCCTGTCAAGCTCGCAAGAAGCGACCACTGATCCTGAGACGGCCAGTGGCTCTCGCCTGGAAACGCCTTGCAGCCAGTCTCGGAGACAACGCTTGGACCGGCAGAGCTGGCATCTCCGAAGTCGAAAATACTGGCATCATCCGGATGTAGATCAGCCAAATCGGCTAGTGTGCTATCGTTGAGCTGTATAGTCTCGAACGGCAGTAAAGAAGCCTCCGGCCCCCCTTCGCCTTGATCTGCTCCTACAGTGATGAATTTTTTATTTAGCTTTCATATTATGATAGTTTGGAGGGTCATGCACCAATATTAAGAATCTTACTTGTAAATTGGCTCTCCCTTATGGTTGTTGCCGCGGCGAGAGCGCCCAGGGGCCAAGCTGCGACGAGGAGCAACATGCTTTCGTCTTCAATGACTTTGAAAGTGAGGTCGACTGGCGAGTGAGATTCAACAGCGACCTATGCCAGCGGTGCGACCACAGCGGGCACATGGGATTGATAAATCACAGACACGAACATGCGACTAGGTAGGTACCTCACTCCATTTACTTACCGCGCGGGGAATACCCACACTCTGTCAGCATGCAGCCTTCGCGCACGAATGATAATGGAGACTACGCCAGACGGTCACACACACTGAATAAAAGAATTGGCCCGTTCGCTGCTCGGCGCTGCTACTCAAGTCTGGTAGCGAACCAGCTGGGCCGATGCAATGCAGTGTGTCAGCTGAGGCATTCAGCTCTTTTCCCCCGTTGCGGCCACCACCCTCGAGTAAACCTCGTACAGATTCTGTCATATCTAGACTAATACTGTAGGTACGGACCGGATGCCAACCTGGTCATGGGCCAGGCCGGTGAGGGGGCCGTGGCAGGGGTTTGAGGTCAACAATGTGGCCCGAGGATGCACCTCGATAGAAGTCCCTGCTTTTTAATAAAGCAGGTAATCATCAAGAGCTCGGTGGCGGTCAACTGTGTTTGCGCTGACGGCCCGAAGTGCCACCCTTCTCCGCTCCTAGGCTTGACGTGCATATGGCCAGACCAGTGGCGGGCGGGCACACTGCATTATAAGATGTGTACTATGATTACTTCAAATTGTGGCACTCATTGGTCTATCTACCCTTGGGTGAGAATGGGGGCTGATAAGGAGGAGCACGTGCTTGCTATTGCGAGTTGTATCCAGAAACAAAATATTGAAGGCGGGTTTCTAGCTTGATACATTATTCCTCACCACCCTATATGAAATACAACGGGCTCAGTAATGTACCGCTATATTATCTCCAGCAAAGGTGAATTTCCAGAACGACTGGCGCCGCTTTCAGTCCCGAAGACATTTGATTGAAACTGAGGCATGTGTCTCTTCGAGTCAATGACCTTTGCCCTGCTTCGTGGATGTGCCTCGGTTCTAGCCACCGAGAAGCGTAATTAGACATACATTGGAATTGCATGGGTGTAATGAGATGTGGGAATATTGGAACATGCCTGGTTGACGCGGATCGAGGGATCAACTCGCATCTGTCGGAGGGTGGTAAGTAATATCTGCTATTCGCAAGTTGTATCGGAAGCTTTATACACAATGGTGCATTCCGAAGGGGGCTTTCGTGCCCTCGGGTGCTTGCAAGAGACCTCGGGATGCTAAGCACACCTGGGCACAGCCGTACGGTTTGGCGTCTTTGTGACTGACAATCCGAAGAGCCGCAACCGGCGTCCACTGGCCAACATTTAATTGCGCATATGTTGTAATGCAAAAAAGGCTGCATCTCTCATTTTCGCATTTTCGCATTGATACATGTAGTCTAATTCTACAAACACCGACGAGCAATTTGCTGTCAAGACCACACCCGCTTATCGTATCATCTGCGCGACGCCACGCAACGCAACGAAATCTAACGAATTATTATGCCCCCATCATCCAAGTATGGCCGTGAATGGCCTCTCGGATGATGATCACTATGTCCAAGAACACCGTCGAGATGGCGGCTGATGAAGGCTCAGGGAGCTGGGACTTGCCATACTTGCATGGTGGTCGTTCCCAGCTTGAGTTCTTAACGTCGGCCGTCACAACGTGATGACGAATTAATTCGAACTCCGCGTTTGATACACCAAACATTGTACCACGGGATAGTATGTGACTTGGAAATTTGCCTCTGAAGACCCCGGATGGACAAGTCTCAGCCACGACCAACCCGTCGACGCTTGACAGTCCCGCTGGTGCTCTCGGCATCGCGATCTGTGTGATGCTCCTCGCCATCATCGCCCAGCTCATCAGCACCACCACCAGTGACCGAAGCAGGCGTATCAGCCGACGAGGCAGCCGTAAACGCAGCCCAGCGGGCTAGCCTATCACTTGCAGGCACAGCCCCCGGCGGCAACGGCGCCAGTGACACTCCGGGCTGCGCCTCAGTAGAGCGCAGCTCCATGAGCAGCTTGTCGACCTCCGCGAACATCGCCTGGGTGTCATTCACGACGCTGTTCTCGTCGACGGCGTATCCGAGAAAACCCGGGTCGGCCCCTCCAGCGCCATGTCCCCCTTGGCCGTGGTCATTAGCCCCCTTGCCGCCTCGCCCGCTACCTTTCATGAAGGCAGTACCTGGCCCACGGTGCGGATCCAGGTTGTACATGATGGCGTTGGAGAACATGTGAACCAGCTCGCGCTCTAGTTGTGAACTGTTGATGATGCCGCGGGGCGGCACGAGCTCTTCGCTGATGGGTAGCCAGACACTACTGGTGCCTTGCTCGCCTCCAGGGAGGGCAGCAGCAGCGGCTGCTGCGGCCTTGTTTCCGGCCGTGATCGCCGCCCTGATCGATTTGAGATCGGTAGGGCTGAGCACAATCGTCTTGTAACCTGGTGCGTCTCGCTCTCGAATAGGATGTGAAAACATGTTTGCGTGCTTGTGGCCGGAAATCTGATCTAGAGTGGAGACACTAACTCGGGGGAAGCCGCGAGTCCATAGAACGTGAGTTGGAATACCTGGAGGAGGCGGAGGAACGCGTGGTCGATTCTCAGACGCCGCACGGTGGTCAGATGCCAAAGACTCCTGGCGCTTACGCTTGCCAACAATTCTTGAGGCTCTGGGCGAGGTCAACTGGCGTCGGCCTGATACGCTCTCATCTGCGGTGGTATCACCAGTCTCTTCCAGCGGCTTGGGCGTTGCTTCCTCGCGCTTAACCTTGGTCGCAGATTCCACGTCCGTCTCATCGGCCGCTTCTCGCGTCGGGACGACAGAAGGTGTTCGTCTTTGGCGAGAAGCTTCGCGGGCCTCGAGCCCACGCTGTGCACTGTGGGGGGTGCTGGACGACTTTTTACCAGGTGGCACATCCTCATCAGTCTTGGCTTTCGTGGGCGATGTTTGAGCCGCGGACGCCGAGAGGCTATCTGTATGCAAGATAGGGCTGAGAGGCTCAAACGCGGGGCTTGCCAAATCACCGATACCAGGCCCTGGAGTAGAGGGTGTCGGCTGAGCTACAGTCCACCTTGTGCCGCTGCCAGCCGAGCTGCGGAAGGCAAAGGGCACTGTGGTCGGAGTGTGCGGTAGAACAGGATGAGGACGACGATGCGAAGGGCCTGGAGTAGCAATGGGCGGTGGAAAGACGTGCTGGGGCACGTTGGGCCGAGCAGGTTGGGGATGCGGCGAGCTGTACGGTGGCACCTGTGATGTGGAAGGAAGCTGAGGCATCACCGGCATTTGCCCTTGCGGAGCCGCAGGAGGATGTGGTTGAGTCGTCGCTGGTGGCCTCTGCCATTGTTGTGGTTGCACATTCGCAGGCGAACGAGGCGGCGGAGTTGCTGATGCGCCGGGCGCTATACGGGTTGCAAGGGGTAGAGGTTGCGGCGGTTGGAAGACCTGTTGAGTATGCTGATATGGCGACTGCGGAAGTTGTGTGTGACCAGGCAGTGGGGAATGCCCCTGGGGGAACCGCTGCTGCTGCACTGGCGCTGGGGATCCCGAGTGTGATCTTACAGGCGCTGGCTGCAGCTGAGGAGGCAGTTGACCTGCTGCTTGTGGTGCAACTAGGATTTGCCTAGATCCTGGAGGGCCAGGCGGTCCTTGCTGCTGCCCTTGCTGCTGCCCATAGCCTTGTGGGACTGGTTGTAATGGTGATTGAGGAGGATATTGCAACTGTTGTTGTGGATTCCATTGCGGCAGGCGTTGCTGGCCGGGCTGCGGAGGGAACTGTGCATTGTTCGGAGGCGGCCTCTGATGTTGAGGGAGAGAATACGGCTGATAAGGGGGCTCCCATTTGAGCGACCCAGGCACGGGCACCTGGGTGGGTGGTGGTTGAGACGGGTGCCTGGGCTTCTGGGTGCTGTCTGGCCTCTGCAGAACATCCGAAGAGGGTGGTGCGGCGGGTGATGGCTGCCCAGGGAGGGGCGAGAAGGTGGGAAGACCCTGCGGTGGTTGCAAGACCGGCGGGGGAGCACTGGGTGGCCTGGGGGACGCGTGAGGTCCAGCTTGGGGAAATTGTCCTGCCTGCGACGCCACTGGGGGTTGGACGAATGGGTGAGGGGGTGTCGGCGCCCCAACTGCCTGGGCCGGGGAGATCTGTCGCGGTGGTGGCTGATGACCAGCGTGGTTCGGCGCTGCACTTAGGACCGGAGTTGGTGGTTGTGTAGGAGGAGGCGGACCGGTGGTTCCATTAGTTTGACGGGCAGCCTGCTGTGTATCGCCGGCCGGCGCAGCACTCGGTGGACGACTTGGCAGCCCCGCTGGGTTGGGAGGCGCATTCGGGGTGGCATTGGCACTCTTGCGCAAGTTGTCTGCTTCGGCTGCCTGTTGCTGCTGCTGCTGCTGCTGCTGCGACTGCTGCAATTCAATCTCTTGAATCTCGGCCTCCAGCCTGCTTTGCTCTTCCTGTTCTTCCCATAGCTGCTGCGCTGCCCTCTGCTTGTACTTGGCCCACAGTTTGGCCTCAGCATCCGGTAACTTGTGGGCATGCTGTCGAGCCTCGTGTAGGTTCGTCAGTTGAGGAGCCGAGCCTGGGCGTTTTCGTTTCTTGCTGTTTGGCGATAGGGTGGCATCGGCGGGAGTGGCATCTTGTTGGTTTTGAGTTGGCTCATTCTTCAGCTCGTCCTGCAGTAACTGCAGGAAGAGCTCCAGGAGCGAGTCGGGATTTAATCGCGAGGCATCATAAGTGGGGTCCTCCTTGATGGAGTCGTTGTTGATGAGGTCGCGCGAGAGCCTGGGAAAGGCAGCAGCCTCGAAGGCCTCGGCGCCTGTCTTCCGAATCCAGGTGAACAACAGTAGCGATTCGAGAGGGGTGTAGGATGTCGCGTTAATCATCCCCCAAGTCGGTCCTCCTCGCCAGCCACCGAGGAGAGGGTCTCGCCGCTGCAGGAGATGGATGGGCGCCACGATCTGCGCGCGCGTAACTTGCGCGTGATTAGCAGGCGCGGGCAAACGGAGGGCAATTGGGTCGCGTTGCAGCAGACCAGCGCACCGGTGGATGGGAAAAGGACGTACGAAGACTGCGGTATGGCGATTAGAAACAGTCTTGATGGCTATTAAGATGATGTCATCGGGTGCGGTGTGGATATTGACGCTGTTCTTGTCCGCGAGGCAGAGAGTAGAGGCAGTTCGCGATCTGTTTTTTCGCTGGCACGTGACAGTCGCGCTTTCCTAGGCGACTTGCTGCCGTTGTCCAAGAGTGCTAGAAGGAGAGCCGAGCTGCACTGGAGATAAGATAAGATCGGGACCGACCTCGGCTTACACGATGCTCTTATTATCCACCCAGCAGCCCAAATGGTCTGCCTCCCTTTTGAGCGCATCTGCCACCCTATTCATCCCAGTCCTCTGATCTAAAATCAATACTGGCCGACGCTAATACACATACTGTGAGCGTGCCATCCTCTCGCAAACTCTTCGTGACCCAGGTGTTGTCGCACCCCAAGCGGCCTTGGCTTGGACTATGCCGGACCCGAATGTCAACGAACTACACCACCCGGCTCATGTCGGCACAGCCAGATTTCAGTTGTGATTTCTTCCTCCTTAGTGTTGAATATAGGGAGGCACCGAGACGGATGTCATCCCAAATCAACAATAGTTCACAAGTATCAGAAACAGCCCGCTTCATCTGCGCATTGTCTCATCGCAGCGATCCCAGGACGGTTCACTTATTCAGAGACGCCAAGTGGCCATATAGGGAGAGCTATCAAGCCTGCTCACTTCCATAACTTTCCTGAGAGCGATGGATTGTCTGATTGCCAGTCCAGCATGGGGGCCGGCATGGGCTACGTCTCACCTTCCCGGATGAGGTAGCTTTAAAGCTTACAGCCAGATATTCGACGCTGGGAACCCACGTGCGGGTCTCGGGAGCTCTGGTTCACCGTTGCGCAAAGGGGCCGCACTTCTATGCACCAGCGTGCCATAAGCTTGCAAGTTGCAGCACGTGCAACCATGGCTGGTCGGATTGAGGACCTTCGGACATCAAATGCTGCACATGGTGACAGATATATCTCTACCATCAAATAAATCCAGCGTCTGTGATGTCCAGGTGCGCTGCCGCTTGTGGAAGTGAATCCGTTCTCGCTGGTGCGGCAAAATGACGAACCGCCCCCCAGACCATTTCCACATCCCCGACGGCGACGAAGAGACTGAGGAACAGCATGCCTACGAGAAGCAGATCTTGTTGCAGCATTACCCTACGCATGCGAGCCAAGGAAGCCCCGATGAGCACGCCTCAGAGCGGTCCCTTGACCGCGGGCTTGGGCACGCACAGAAAGACGACACCAGCGGCTCAGCCCTGACAAGTCATCTCAAGAGTTTCGCCAGGGAAGTGAAAGCTACCTCGCAGTCTGCGGCCAGGCTCATGTCCCTGAAGTCGCGACTGACCAAGGAGCTGGACGATCCCGCCCGTTTCCCTGAGATTGCCCGGCAGGCCGTCGTCAGACAGGGTTTGGACCTCTGTCCCGAGGAGACAGCATACCTCGCTGCGCGCAGGGTGAGGGTGAGAGACCATTTCGCCAGGTACATGGGCGTAGACGCGGCGCAAGTGCACCCCGATGACATTCCCACAATGTCATTTGGCGGCTCGGGAGGCGGATACCGCGCGATGTTGGCATTCCTGGGGTACTCGCTCGCGATGAAAGAGGCCGGCGTGTGGGATCTTCTCACATACGTCGCTGGGGTGTCAGGTTCCTGTGAGTAATGCTTTTGCTGGCTGGATCCTGGCGTGACCTGTGAGACCAACACTCGAGCAGGCTGGGCCATTGCTGCGTACTACACCTTTGGAGAGGCAGACGTAGAGAAGGTCATTGACCACTGCAAGAAGAGGCTTGCGCCGCACCACCCACTGTCACCCGAAGCAGTCCAGAAGCTGCTGAGCACACCCAAGGGCCATTACGAGACCCTCGGTCCGCTGGTCCAGAAGAGCAAGAGTGGCCTTCACACTGTGCCGATGGACTTGTATGCTGTGTTCACCACTGGATATCTCTTCATGCAGGAAGACCCGATGATCAATCTCATGGGCGCCGCAAGCTCTGAGGTGGCTGGCTACCACCGAGCATGGTGGAAATGGACAGATGCAAAATGCCACCTTCAAGATGGCAGGGAGCCTCTGCCGATCCTGACAGCCATCAGACACGAGCGCCCGTGGAAAGACTGGGTTGACGAGCAGCATCCCTTCGGCAACCAAGACCCAAGGAGCGACGAGCACCAGGATGCCTCGGATGCCTGGTGGCAGTGGTTCGAGATCACCCCCTACGAGATAGGGTGCGACGAGCTCGAGGCTTGGTGCCCTACCTGGGGCTTCGGGCGGCAGTTCGAAGCGGGCAAATCGATGCGTGGTCTCCCGGAGCAGAGTCTGGCATTGCTCCTGGGCTTATGTACCAGCGCGCCGGCTGGGCCGTTGTCAAGCTACCTCGCTACAGTGCAGAGGAACCTGCCCAAGAACTTCCTCGGGGATGCCATCAACGATCTGGCGTCCGGCGTTGCGGCCATGTGGGGGAAACAGGACACCGCTGTCTTCACGAACCACCACCCCCTACACGCATCGAACGAGCACAACTTCTTGTATCACCTTACGCCGACCCGGCCGGGCTCACCGCGGCCGCCGGGGATAGAAAACTCGCCGAGGATTCACTTGCTTGATAGTGGGATGGACAACAACTGCCCCACGGTAAGACTCACCAAGACATGAATGTCACCACAGGGATCAACATGCTGACTACAGCGCAAAGTACGTGATGCTTCATCCTTCGCGCAAGACTGACGTGATCCTCAACATGGACGCCTCATCCGACGTGCAGAAGGACTCGTTCCAGCAACGGGTCAGCCAGATCGGCCTGCGCCGTGGCCTAGACTTCCGCAAGCGCCGCTCTAACCTCAAGCCGCCGCCGCCCACCAGCAGCCCAGAAGCCAGCGACCCGGACCGCTTCCAGGGCCTGTACGCACAGATCTACGACGGCGCCCGCACCAGCGGCGAGCGGCCGGCCACCGTGGTGGACTCGTACGGCCAGACCGTTGCCAACCCGCCGGCACCAGCAGCAGCAGCGCAGGACTGCACGATGGTGTACCTGCCGCTGCTGCCGAACGAGAGGGCGCAGCCGGGCTACGACCCCAGCACGGCGAAATTCTCCGGGAGCTATAACCTTGTGTGGACGCCCGAGCAAGTCGAGATGGTTATTAGGACCAGCGTGGCCAATTTCCAGGCCGGGCAGGACACGGTCAGGGAAGCGCTGTTTGAGGCATGGCAGAGGAGGAAAGCAAGTCGTGAGGCGGGCGAGAGGCCAGGAGGGGATGTATGATCGTAGCGAGGGGGACAAAGAGGGCAATGTTGTGCCCCCCGTAGCTCGTCCGTGTCTGTACCTCTCTCTGTCCGTCTCGCTTAGGTGTGATGATCCCCTGCTGTGCTCCGTTCGGAAAGTCATGCGCGAGAAAGGTTTCCCCAGCTTCGCCGACCGCTACACGACGTCGACAGTGCGTTGCCGCGATGCCGATCGAGGCTCCTAGCCCTATTGTGCCGTACCGTAGTAATGCAACTCCCGCCCACAGCAGATATCTGAAGGGAAGGGACCCGCTTAGGAGCGCCCGAGGTTGTGGAATCTCCCCCATTGTAGGCTACTCACAGTAGCATGTGCTGATCTTGATAGACGGGGGCCGCAAAAGGGGTCGTGCACGCATTGCAGCAAATGCGCAAGAAATGAACGTGGAATTAAGAGCGGGTCTGTGCCAAATGACGGGCTGCAAGTATCGTGGGGCTCTTCCTTCAATCCTACACTACAGGAAATCAACCCCTCTATCATTTACAAAAGACGAGACTGGCTTGACTGGGTGATTTGATGTATTCAGCTGACGTTGCCCGTCTGTTCCTTGCGTGTGAGGTGTCATAAGGCGATGGACTCCATTGGATGGCGGTCAGCGGGCGTCTGGTTGCGAGCGGTTGCCAGAGTCGCTCGACAATGTCGTTGGTCATTCCGCGAGGTTGCATCGAGAGGAAGCCGAACCAAAATATTCGATGAATACATCGTCAGCTCTCCGGAGTGTAGGCGAGCTGGACCCACCCGGCGGTGGAATTCTGGATCTGCAAGTAGACCAAGGTAGTTGGATTTGGACGGTACACTTAATAAGGCTTCCAGCCCAGGATCATGTTGGTAGACCTTCTGTGGGTAATATTTGTCCGGACGGGCGTGCACTGTACAAAGAGCTCTGGTGGGATTAATGGCTTCCCGCCGCATCCCGCCTGTTTTAGCACTTCCCCATGGCAACCTTGGTTGGGGCCACGAAATCAAGGCCGATCTGTCCGGGCTGTTGTCGTCTTGGGTCTTGGTTCATCTGGGGAAACATAGGCGCCATTCAAAAATGGAGGCATCGACATGGGGTAGCCGAGAGGATAAAAAAAAAGTTGGTTGAAACAGGGGGGAGGCCGGAGGGTGGCGGTGGGACGTCATGGTCAATCAAGATCACCAAGGACTCGAGGCTGATGCGATGCGATGCGATGAAAGCCGGCGACGAGTAGCCAATGCGTCGCCAGCGCTTCCTGGATGGGGGCCACGGCACGGCTGAGGTTCAAGTCAGCTCAGCTCAGCTCATGCGAGATTCTAGCTTTGATTTGGCTCGGCTCGAGTCGAGCGGATGAGACTCGATGATACTTGATGACACTTGGCTTGGCCCTGGTTGGGTTCTTGACCAGGTCCGCGGCGGTTGGTTGCATGAACTCAGCCCGATTAAACGTCCATGCCCATGCCCAATCTGGAGTTTGATTTGGCTCATTCCAGCGTCAAGCTACTGCGCCGTGAGAGGCTTTTTGTTTCAGGCCAGATGTGCGGGCTGAACTGGCTTGGTTGGGTCAGGGCGATGGATTTGGATCATCTGCAGTCCAGCTTAGCCAAGTCAGTTGGTTCTTCCGCCAGTCAGTAGGCAGGAGGGCAGTCGGTCACCTGGGTGAAGCTTCGTGGGCCTCGTGGTGGGGTCGGGAGTAGATGACCGTCGCCATGTGCCAGGGCTAGCCTGGAGGATCGATGAGCGTGGACTGGACTGGACTGCATTGGCAGACTGGATTTATTGTCGAGGCTGCCTGTGCCTCTGCCTCGTCTGCCCCTCCCTCTGCTTGGAATACTGTAGTGTAAACGGCGAAGCAGAGCAACAGTAAAGTGTAAAGTGATCTGACTGGACTTGACTCGACTGGACCCCGACTCGGAGGAGACCCCTGATGCCCTGCAGGTGGCCTAGTGACGGGTGCCCAAGGTGCCTCTGCCCAAGTGCCTGGGCTCCAACCCAAGGTTGATTGATTAGGAGGCGGACCAGAAGATGATCAAGTGCTAGAATCATTCCTCTGCCCAATGGTAGCGTACCCCATGGCGCTCGAGGACAGGGACAAGGGAGGGTGCAGACCCTCTTTCTCCTCTGGCAGCTGCATTAGAGTGGCACCGGGCTCCGACCACTGGTTGATTGCTGCCGCGCTGTAGCGCTTCCCAGGTTCCCCTTTTACTTAACGGCCGTCTTACATCTAAATCTAACCGTCCCCGATCCTCGCTCGCCCTCTGTGACTTTGCCCCCATCCCATCTCACCCACCTTTTGCGACAAGACTTCCTCAGTCCAGCCATCCTCACGAGCTCCGCATAGACTACATTTACAGAGCAGGCACACAGGCCATCTGCCCATCTATCATCCTAACCATCAGTCGCAATGGCCTCCTCGTCGCCCACCGCCAACCCTTCCCAGCCCGCCAACAACGACAACATGGCCACCAACACCACCGACACCATGGCCGACACTGGCTTCACAGACGAGTCCCTCGACCGGGACTGGAAGCCCAATGGACGCCGACCACAGTCGTACGTCTTTCAACTTTAAACCTCTCCAAACCTGTTTGCCATTGCGCAACCGACTCTTCAAGCCACTTCCTCGGTTCAAATAGCTAACAATGGACTCCTACAGCACAATCGCCCGCTCCTTCTCGGCTGAACTGGCTGACATCTTCCGCCTCGACAACAGCGTTGCTGAACTCGATGCCAAGATCGACGAGCGGTGTGTAATCCCCTTGCAAACGCCATGACGACCTCTGCACCTCGTGCCCACCTGTCTCTGCTTGCCCAACGGCCGCGCCGAGACTGCTGCCCTCAATCCGGAGAACAAAGGGCGCAAACCAGCTGACATGGCCGTTTTCGCCCACCACAGAAAGCAGGTTGTCCAGAACCGAGCCTCCGAACTCGAGGCGCTCGAGCAACGCATCAAAGACATGGAGGCCCGGCTCAAGCGCAACGCCGGAACCCCCGCCGCCCAGCCCACAGTCCCTCACCTCCAGCCCGTCACACAGCAGGCGCAAGACCAGAAACACGGGGGATCCCGACCAGGTACGGCCAGGGCGAGCCAGCAGGCGGTTCCCGGGGCCCTGCCGCCGACACCGACGGCTAGTGAAGGTGAATACGAGATTCTTGATGACCCTTATACCACATCCTTTGGCCCAGAGTACCCCCGATTCCGTCACCCACACCTGGTGCCGCGCATGACTACTGCAGATGGCACTGGCAGCCATGTCCTGCACCAGGCACAGCAGCTCCGCAGCCAGCACTACCAGAACGCCCAGCTCAGTCCCACAGCCACTCTTATTAATACCAGCCAGCTCCATCACAATATAAATAAGCACCCAAGCTCCGACGCGAGATCAATCAGGAGCGTTCGAACCATCGGCTCCGAGAACGGAAGTGCTGACTTTATAATTGTGCCCGGTCCAGATGGCGACGGCGAGCAGAAATACTAAGCTACACACCTCTTCGACCTGATGCGCGGTGAAGAAGAGACGGATTGGCCGAGGAGACACTGGACCGAGCTGGCTTTACCCTGCGGGACGACCACGACAAGCAAGACATCTCACAAGCCACCGCGAGAGTCCGCACCCGAGAAGACTGGCCGTACTGCCACAGGAACCCCCCAAACGCTCGACCGGCCCCCATATCCGAGAGGAATCACCACAATCCGTCACTTCGAAACGCGCCTATCCATAAATTGACCAACAAATCTTCAGTATAGACGATGGGCCCCAAGATCCGCAGGCCACCAGCTCGCTCCATTGTGCGCAGGGCCCCATCACCACGAGCCACCATTCGTTTTTTCCAACGTTCGGGATCAATTTATCCCACGTCATTGCGTAGCCATTTTGTATTTTTTCCGGATCCCCGCCCCTGAACCAATCCCCTCCGCCGTGCACCACGCACCTGTTCGCGGCGAGAGCGAAGACCCAAGGCGGCGGGTTCTATTCTATGTCTTCCTTGAATCAGGATTTCGCACAGCATTTTCGACAACGGTTGGAGGGAGACGAGGCCGCTACGGCGGGCGGAGAAGGAGGGAAAGGGATGTGGGGGGATGAGAGGAAATAGTTAGATGATATGTCTGATGACCACGATGATGTGATAGGACCCCTGGAAGTGAGGTATCGTCTGCTCTGTCCAACTCAACACGGCAGATGGAAAAAGAAGGACGAGGCGATAGCGAGGCTGGCTGGCAGCATTGAGAGCTGGCCAGCATGCAGTTGCCAGGAGGGGGAAACAATGTACATTACCGATCGTGTTCTCAGCATGGGGGCAGGCTTCTAATGTGCATGTTCTTGAATACCTCGAGCGTGATCCGGTCCGGTATGTGACGCTCACACTGCAAAAAAGGTCTGAGGGATGAAGAACAGCATGATACCTACGCCGGGTCCAACGGTGGGATTATTGGAACGGTGGCGCCATGGGAAGCCCGGGACGGTTGGCCGTGCACTGCGACGACCAAGGCGATGAAGACACTCCAGGCCTATGCGATTGCGAAATCTTACCAGGCGATACTCTCACGATGTGACCAGGCACCGACATGATTGCAAACAAAGGGCGAATCCCTAGCATTTCGTCTATCTTCGAGAGCCATCAAACAGTCCTAGAGCTTTTATTCCACCACCACCACCACCACCACAGCATTACTCCCTGGTTCCTCCAAAATTGCAGGTCAGCGTGTGTGAACGCACCAAAAGTAAAGTCATGGCCTCGATAGAATAAACACAATTCCCGAAGAAATTCTCACTCAGACCCTTAACAGTCCAATCCTTACAATGTCCTGGAGCTTTTTAGACTGCCCACCGGCACGGCCAATATCAGGGATCGAAAGCGCAAAGGGTACTGCATGCTTCCACTATGCACTTGACAGAATGCCGTCGAAATAACAACATGGGGCGCCGGATGTGCTTTTCGAGAAGGTATGTGCAATGTGATGATAATCAGGCAACAAGGTGCTTCTGGGCGAAACCGATGGACTCCTTGGCAATGTTGAAATCGACATACAGGGCCTTGAGGAAAACGTCGCCCATGATGGTGAGGCCCATGTTGGAGGACTGAACGCCACCATAGCACCACCCGGGGCCGTCGATCTTGCCCAGGGTCGCCGAATAATTCATGTACCGGCCAGGCACAGTAAATTCAGTCCAGTCATCAGCAAATCCAAAATGGAAGTCAGGCAGCGTCTGGTTGCAATGGTGCACATATCCGTACTGGCTGAATGAGTACTTTGCAGTTGGGACCCGGCTCCAGTAGTCTTCCACGATTGCATCGGACCCCATCAGCATGAGCGAAGTGCCGGTGTCAATGATGGCTGGCCATGAGTGCACCAGGGTCTCGTTGCTGTCACCGAACCGGAAAGTGGAGATTTCAACCTCCCAGTAGCCCTCGCCCGGCATGACTGGCTGGTAGTGCATCTCGCCGATGTATGCGGAAGTGTTGACCTTTCCGAAGGTGAAGACGCCCTTGCCGTGGAACTGCAGGTCGACACCAATGGAGTCGATACCCTGGGTTTTGAGCTGCCTGATGATGCCGAAAAGCTCCTTGTCCTCCTCTCCTTGGTCCTTGTCCTTATCGGGAGTGACAGTGGTCGACAGATTGATGGCCAGACCCATGAGACCCGACAGATAGTCATCATAGTCGATGAGCGTGTTACTATAGTGTGTTGCAATCTCGACGGTAGCATTCTTGACCTTGAGGTTGCCCAGCTCGACGTTGTCCGTGATGACGCTGCCCCCCGCAAAAGAACCATCACCTGAGAGCAATCAGAAAGAGCCCATGTGAGAGCACAATGGTCCAAGGCACATACCATAAGTAATGGTCCAACTGCGACCGCGTTCGTGCCGAGCAGTGGACGACATATTGATGTTGAAGATGCTCCGGTTTCCGAGGTCACCAGGATATTGGGATGACTCCGGGGTGAAGACCCAGCTATTCAAAGATCATTTAGAATTGAACCAGTAGCCATATGCTTTCATATGTAGGTGTTGGAAAACTCACAGGTCCGCAGAACCAGTATCAAGGTCCAAGTTGACAACCTGACCAGGAGTGCCAATCTTGACGGGACACAGCCACTCACGGTCGTTCTCCTCATTGAAACCCACCACCTCGCCCCCTAGGATCTGTCAGTGGCCTTCCTTTGCAGAGTTTCATGGATTGGGAAATACAAACAGGGTTCGGAAGGGTCAGTCGCCTTGTTGACACCGTCTTTCTGGGCCAGGTGGGCATACTTGGAGACGGCCTTGAGGTAGGCAGCAGTGCCGTTGCGACCCTTGAAACCACGGTTGGGAATGGTGTCCAATTTGAAGGTGCCAACAGAGGGAACAAGGCAGAGGGCAGTTGAGACCATGAGGGCAAGACACATGCAAACGAGCTGCATCTTGTTGGTGGATGAGGCCTGCATCATGGATGATTTCCCAAAATCAACAGGCAGATGTGAGAAAGTAGTGCTGGATCGTTGAAGAGACCAAAGATCTACTGCAGGGTCGGTGAGATCAGGTCAGCGATTTCTTTGAAGTAGAGAGTGTCGCAGGTTGCTCCAGGGTGAGGACGGGAGACTGCAGTGTATGCTTGATGAAAGGAGAAGTTTGGGAAAGGATGCCAGGCGATGGACTTGGGCCGAAAGGGGGTCAAATACGTCAAATCCCCCCTCCAGCGATGTGCAACCTTTGGAACACTGGTGAATGTGTTTGTGTCCTGTCACCTGGTGAAGAGGTAAGGAAAGGACAGTGGGGGTTTGGTTAGATGGGGACAAGTGGTCAATGAAAACATACCGGTCGAGATTGGAAGTGGATGTGAATGAATTCCAAGGGGGGCGGGATGTGATTCGAAGATCGACTGGAGAAGGAATATGCAGACAGGAAGATGGTCGAAAGAGGGTGCTGTGAGGTAGTGGTGATGTGCGGCGGTCACTTTGTGAAGTGGAGGTTGACAAAACAAGTTGAAAGTGGAGGGCAGGGAAGATCAGAGAGAAGGAAGAAACCAAGCAGTTCGGAAAACTTGGACACCGGGAACCCAAAAAGTGAAGGCCACGCGCATACTTCCATTCATTGAGGAAGCTCGAACAAGTAGCACCTGCCATGGCAACCTATTCTTTCCCTCTTGCTCTGCCCTTATCAGGACAAGTCCAGACCATTTTACCCTCCTCCTTCTCACAGTTTGGCCGGACTGACCTGACCTGACCTGACCTGACCTGGGCTGGGCTGGGCTGGTACCTACCTAGATAGTCTGGAATGGACAGTATCCTGCTGGACACCGTCGCTCAAGCAACTCTAACGTTGTACAGCCACAGAGCTTGTGCTCTGTTGTGACAATGCAGCTTCCCAGACTGCCTGAATTGGAAGGACCAGGCTGATGGGAAGGAGTTGTGTTACTGCACATTTTTGAGCTGCACCACACAACACATGCCGCACACACACGGTACACTGGATACACATGGCACTGCGCCTGCCTTACATGGAGCTTGTAGCTCTAAATCTTGCTGTCACCCCTTGTGCTATTCTGTATTCTAGAGGAACATTGCACAGAACGTATACACCTTCTCTCACATGCTTTGTCAATAAGGCGACGAAGGCCACTGGACCTAGGACTTGCTTTTGTCTAGCTTATGGCACACCCGGGGCCTTGACTTCGATTGCTCATCCCGTGGATGGAGTCCCTTCCTTACAAAGTTCTGGGCCACAGCAATTGAGGTAGCTATTACTTCTATGTAAGAAATACAGCGTCATAGACAGTGTACATGTGTTTGAAACGCAGATGCAGAGTACATGTGTAGCATTCCTTGGCCTTTTGGCCGCCCGAGTTACATAGGTCACACAGGACACACATGCCACTATATCACAAAAAACTGCCAGTTCCTATTGGGTACCATCAGCTGGTTGAGATGACTGAAAATTTTCTTTCAGAGACCCTCGCGCGAAGTAGCATCTACTTCTGTGCCAATGTCTGAATTGCTAAGCCTGCAAAATTTCCTCTAAGCTTCTAGCCTATGCTGACCCCGTCCCACCAAGTGGGCACTTTTGATCTGATCAACAGACTGTTGATTATGCCTGGGGTTTTTTCTCAAGATATGCTACCTGGGTCACACGGAGTTTAGCCATTGAGGCAAAACTCGAAGTCATGAATAACATTGTGAGCTCAGGCGTCCACCGGCTTGCTGTAACCTGAGAGCTGCAAAATGAAGCTGTGGAGGTGATGGCTAGAGGGGAATATTGCTTCCCACAGGCCGAGGCAAATGCGTGTACTGTACACAGCGAAGTGATAGCGAAGCTCAAGCAAGCTACGTATCTGCCCATTCATCTCTCTGGGTCTTGTGCCCCGGGACTCCGCACGGGACTGCCTAGGCCGCTTGCTGGATCGGGTGAGATGTTTACCGCATTGCCTCCCGTGGGTTATGGTTTGTCCAGTCTGTGCGAGACTTTCACATCTATTCTCGAGACCGGAGTATCCTCCATTTTCAGAAAGTTTGTACAACGACAAACTCTTGTGTGCCCCGGCTGCCGGTTGGCTGCAGTGTGGCATATGTTGTTCAGTTGTGACTTGGTCAACTACTTGAACCACACGTGGCTGTGGGCGGAGAGCAAACGCGGGAACGGATTTCCTTGTTTAGCAAAGGAGTCATTCATGTGTCCATTAAGCATCCAAGTGTGTGTCCTTGAGGTGTGTTTAGCCTTTTGCACTCATAGCCTGAACTAGGACAGTATTGGATATTACCATTGCATGTGGACATTAGACTGAGTGGTTTGTTGTCCTTGGTCCTCAACCGGATACTGGGCCTTCAAAGAGTGTGGATTAAAATCTCTGATCATGAAGAGGCACATTTATGGGCCATTGCGGATGCTAGAAACACAGGTATGTTATGAGCAAACCAAAGGTTGCGAAGCAGATTTAACCCCTAAGAGGATAACTCACGCAGCCAAAGAAGAATTCTGGATAATATCCATGGATGGGGTGAGTCCAGGGGTGGTCGGCATCAAAGACTTCTCGTGCCGTGTGTCCAGGTGATACAGAACTCACAAGTGAAGCTTTATTCTCATCTAAATGCATTGCCTGAACTGAGGGCATCTAACTGCAACCATGGCTCACAGCTCATCCCGCTTATGCTCGTCACCATCCTTCATCTTCTCCTCACTGCCCGTCTCCTCATTCTTCTCCGCCGCCTCTCTTGCAGCAGCCTCCTCTGTGAACTTTCTGATCATCTCCTGGAGTTCCTCCTCGCTGGGCATCTTGCCGTCCTTGCCGATCTCGATCGTCTGCTCGGACCCCGGTGTCGCCTTGGACTTGGTCGCCTTGGCCTTCTTGGACTTTGATGACGACTTGGCCTTGTTCTTCTTGAAGTTGTTCACGCTCTTCAGGGCCAGGTCCTGGCCCGCCTTGTCCAGCTTTTCCCGCCAGTCCTTGAGTGACTTGACAGTAAGGACCGGATCATCCGTAGCACCAAGCTTTTCTTGCGCGGGCTCCTTCTTCTCCAGCCAGGCTGTGATCTTGGCGAATAGGTCCTCAGTATCCTTCAGGTCCTCGAGAGTATACAGAGGAGGCACTGGGCCCCGATCCTTGACAACATCTTCCATGGTGGGAGACTTGGTGGTCGATGTCGTTGAGTCGTCTTCCAGATCCGCGAAATCGTCAGATGGCGCGGCTGTAACGGTAGAAGATTCAGAAGAAGCGGTGGCCGATGCTGATTGCGACGATGACCAGGCCTCTGCCTCGGCAATCTTCTGCTTGATATCCTTCACGAATTCATCTGTCTGCTTGAGGGCTTTCTTAAGACCCTCCAGAAGCTGCGGCCGTTCGGTAGACTCCTCAATGCGATTCTGGATAGGCGTTACGATGTCCTGAAGACCCTTGATTCGCTTCTTCAGCTCGTCTTTGGAGGCATCCGCACCGTCACCGTAAAGCCAGTCACTGGCGTCACTGCCCTTCTGCTCGAGTGCTTTCCGCTCCTTCTCAGTGGACGCGGCGATAAATGACTCGCTGTCGAGCAGGTCCCGGATCTTGTAGGTGAATCCCTCGAGCTGGTTCAGGGCTTCCTCGCGCTGCCGACGGAGTTTGTCGGATTGCTCAAAGGCCTTCAGGCGGTCCTTGGATTGCAGGATATCAAGCTTGTCGAGTTGGACACTGCCTGACTTCTCCAGCTCAAATTTGACAGAAACGGACACCATCTTCTTGGTCTTCTTGCCTTCCTTGGCCTCGGCGGTCGTGGCCTCAGAGGCGGTCGAGCTCGTGGGTGTCGTCGCTTCAGTAGTGTCGGTCGATGTGGTCGAGCTGGAAGACTCGGCAGACTCCGTCGAGGCATGCTCCGCAGATTCGGAAGACTCGCCATCGGCAAGGGGCTTTTGCTCATCCTTCTTTCCAAACCCGAACATGTTCTTAACTCCATCAATCAAGCTCTCCTTCTCCACAACCTCGGCCTCGCACTCAACATAGGCCTTAGTGACCTCGACTTCGCCGTTCTCTCCGGAGAGGCGTACGCCAAATTTGAACTGGACATCGCTAGGCTCGCAAGAGTACTTCTCCTTCATTGAAGACACAGTCTCGGTCAAGTTCTTGGTGTTGAATGTCTTGGTGGCCTTCTCCTCAACACCCGGCGTAACATCAGCGGCCAGGGCAGGGGTCTCCTGATAGAACTCGACAGAGAAGTCATCCTTGTTGTTGAAGGTGACTTCCTTTTCAGCTGCGCCGAGGTGGGAGGTGGTAGTCCAGAGACGCTGGTGACGAGCCTTGCCTTTGTCATCGACCCACTTGATACCAGCAGGATAGGCAGCACCTTCAGAGATCCTGATCTCCTTAACGCGGAAGCTGGGGCTGAGCTCGGCTGCACGCAGACCGGCACCAAAAACGGCAGACTCGTCAGAGTTGACGTTGCTGCGAATCTTGTCGCCGGCCCCAAATATCTTCTCCAGCTCTTTCTGCACGAACGGCGTTCTCGTAGCTCCACCGTGAAGGATGACAGAATCCAGGTCCTCAACCTTGAGGCTTGCCATGTCGAGGGCGCCCTGGATTGCAGCGCCAACTCTGGAGGCGTGCGCCTCAGCCATAGCCTCGAAGTCCGCACGTGATATCTTGTACTTGAAGTCAACGTCCTCGTACAGGCCTTCGAAGCTAGACTGGGTTTTCTGGTTGGCACTGAGGACATGTCGCACTCGCTCGGCGTCCTTGGACAGCTTCGCGATCGCCCTTCCATGTGCCTTGACACCTTCGACTGTTGCTCCGACCTTCTTGGCGCCGGGGGACTCGACAAACTTCTCAACCATGTCGTCCACGATGACTGCGTTTAGGGCGTCGCCACCAAGGGATCGATCCCAACCACTGCCCAGAACAAGGACCTCTTGGACCGTCTTGTTGAACTTGCCAACATCCTTGACAGAGCGACCCTGCATCTTAAGGATGGTTGCCTTGGTGGATCCTGCGCCCATGTCGAAGACCATGTGGTGCTCCGGCTTCCCACCCTCGTTGATGTTGGGGAATGTCCGGCTCGAGGCGTAGTTGACACCAACGGCAAGGCCGTCGCTGATCAGGGACAGGGTCTTCAGACCAGCCAGCTCGACGGCCGTCTCCACAGCTCGCTTCTCTTCGATCGTATAGAATGCTGGGACTGTGATGACGACCGAGCGAACGGAGGTGTCAGGGCCCGCCATGTTCTCGGCATTCTTCTGGATGCTCTGCAGCTCCATGGCCAGCAGCTCCTCTACCATCCACGCCTGCTCCTCTGTTGTAAATGCATCCTTGCTCTTGAACGCGGCAGTATTCTTAACCTTGTGGCTCTCGAGCTGCAGGGCGGGGTGCCGGGCAGCGTAATCCTGGACAGCCGGGCTGTCGACGGGAAGGCCGAGGAGGGCCTTGAGGTTCGGGTAGACATCGCCGGGGAATCGGGCGGACAGGGCAACAGCGTCGGAGCCGTAGAGACGTTCTGGGAATTCGCCCTTCTTTGGACCATTTTGTGGACGCTTGAAAGCGACAGCCGAGGCCTCTTTGCGCCGCGAGTCTTTGGTCAGGACGATGTCGAGAGGGATTCCTGGTTTGACCAGGGAAGCTTTAATATATTCCGTGCCCAGGTCGACACCTAGCACTGCTGAGGCAGCATAGACATGCGCTGTGAAGAAGAAGATTGCACAGAGTAGCATGCGCAGCGGCGATAATGCCGTTCTCGCCATGGTGGGCGAGCTCTTGGTGGGGGTTGTCAGGCCCAACCGACGAGATGGTCTGTTTGTAACTTGATGGGTATGTGCTCTGACTCGACGCCTCTTTAAATGAGTGACGTGACGGTAGCGGGTAGAGCGAAGAGAGAGGAGGGGGAACTGACGGGGTTAGAAAAGAAAGCAAACTCAAGGAGGAAGTAATGCCTTTTGTGTTGAAGTCCAAGTGAAGCGCATGTGGGAATCTGGCCTTTCCACTGACGAACATTATGGAAAGCTCCCCAGAGGACAACTTTCTGGAGTACCCCTGTAGAAGTCATCCTTGGCGTGCTTCGGTACCTGTCCACCAGACTTTGGCGCAAGTGTACTTCTCCGATAAGATAGGAGGCTGCAGCTGTTAGGTGTCCACTTCCGCCTTGTAACAATGTAGCCCACCAGGGCTGATCCTAGCTGCCATTAGCGCCTCTCAGGTGCATTCTACTGGAGCTGGTCAACGGCATGTCTTCCGCCTCGGCCGTGAATCGGGACAGGCCTTGACGCTGACTGTGGAGCTCTTGTATGTAATTGAAATGCATCGAGTTGCTTTCAGTGCAATCGAATGGTCCTGTATCATAAAAATCACATAATGCCAATTCATATTCACTCTGTCAGCGAAGCGGCGCTGACCTGTCAACTCTCTGGAACGCCACGGCGAGTCTTTCCGTACTCGTGCAGGAGATCATGACCTCTGGTCTTCAAAACTTGCTATTTATTTCCGCCAGGGATTCGAGCCCACTTGAACGTCAAACATTGCCCTGTTTCGAAGGAGTTCGGAGGTGTGGGAGCTGCTGTTGTCTTCTGATGCCATTCTTGCCCGGTTTAATGACTGTGATCGAGGAGAATTGTTTTAGGAACACCATATACCAAGTAGATTGTTTCGAGACTCTTGGTCTCAATAATTCATTTTAGTCACGCGGAAGACAATGGGAAAGGGATGATGACAAAGATCTCAATCATCTGCACTCTGAAGGAGTGTGCAAGATATTGTCCGACTTCATTTCCAAGCACCACATGAGGAGACAAACCGTGGCCTACTCTGCTACAAGCCTGCGAGAACAAGAGGGTGGGACGGATTAAGAAACACTTTTTGGGCCACCAGCATTGTTATTGGCCGTTACGTGCGGAAAATACGCAGAAACCCGGATGTTTTCCAGAAGGAAGAGGAGGAAATGCGACAGACAGAGACTGAGCTGTGAGTAGGTGTCGATTTGTGGAAACCCCACTCCTTGCTTACTTCTTTGTTCACATCTTTAGGTGGGACTTGTGTGAGGCATGATGATGTATGTATGCATACCTGTGGGAACTAGAGTTACCGTTTCGAGCGTGAAAAGCCAAGCTGGAATCGAGCCACAGCGCGGTCTAGGACTTGGTAATATCTATAATCTCAGTCATCTCCATAGGGCTTTCTGGTCTCAACATTGCATGCTTGCTCCAGCCGGTCAATTTGCCGATACTTAATCCAAGAGCGAAGAAAGCCGTATTCCCCTTGGATTTCTCCCGGACCTCATGGCCAAAGTCTAGGGGTCAATCCGGTCTGACTTCAGTACTTGTGTTGATTGGTCGTTATTTGATGCTGCAATTCGATGGCATAGCCACCCAGACGGCCACTGCGGAGTATTTACTGCCATAGCACATCTCTTAAGGCCGAATAAGTACCCTGGTCTCTCTCGTGGTGTTTATGAAGTTGTGCCCATGCATGTCCTGGGGAACAGTAGGTATCCACCGCGATGGCGTGCTTCGGGCCGGCCGCAATCACCGGCTTTGACCTGACGGAACGAGACTACTGCAACCCCAAACAAGGTCTAAAACCCCTGAAAATTCTCATATGCTATGGTAGTGATAAACAAAATGTCAACCGAGCTGTATAAGTCCTTCCAGCGCGAGCTCGCCAACGCGAGTCGGGGACTAGTCGGACCTTTAGTCCCGGGAGTCATCAAGGACGCCGCCGGCAAGACCGTCTGGGACGTTGACAGCTACAAGTTCCTCAATTCTGACACAGCATGTCCGCCCACGGTCAACGAGAAGCTCTGGCGGCAGGGCCAGCTGACGGTCAAGCAAGGGCTGTTCCAGGTCGTGCCGGGGATCTACCAGCTCAGGTCCCTGGACATCTCCAACATGACCATCATCGAGGGGGAGAGCGGCATTGTTGTGATAGACCCATTGGTCTCCTGTGAGCCTGCAGCAGCTGGGATTGAGCTGTACAGGAAATACCGCGATCCCGAGCGAAGAAGGAGGGTGACCGGACTGGTTTACACGCACTCTCACACGGATCACTTCGGCGGCGCGGGCGGCATCCTGGAAAGAACTGAAGAGGAGACTGGTGTGGCTGGCGTGCCAATCATCGCGCCACAGGGGTTCATGGAGGCTGTGATGAGCGAAAACCTCGTTGCGGGGCCGTCGATGCACAAGCGCTCGGTCTACATGTACGGTATGGCTTTGGAAAAGGGGGCCGAAGGCCACGTGGGAAACGGGCTGGGCATGGCAAGCAGCACAGGGACTCGCTCGCTGATCCCCCCGACCACCCACATCGAGAAGACCGGCGACGAGCTCGTCGTCGACGGCGTGCGGATGGTGTTTCACGTCATCTCGGGCACGGAGGCGCCAGCCGAGGTGAACGTGTACCTCCCCGACTTCAGGGCTCTCCTCATCGCGGAGACGGCGACGGTCTCGATGCACAACATCACCACGCTGCGCGGCGCCCAGGTCCGCGATGCCAAGGCGTGGGCAAGGTCGTTGGACGAGGCTATCGTGCTTTATGGGAATGACTCGGACGTGCTCCTCGGAAGCCATCACTGGCCGACCTGGGGCCAGCGCGACTTGGTGGCTAGGCTGGCAGAGCAGCGTGACTTGTACCGTTATATGCACGACCAGACTGTGAAGCTGATGAACCTGGGCCTGACAGGCACGGAGATCGCGGAGCAGCTGAGGCTGCCGCCTAGCCTGGAGAACTCGTGGCATTGCCAGGGGTTCTACGGAAGCCTCAGCCACAACGTCAAGGGCATCTATCAGAGGTACATGACGTGGTTTGATGGAAACCCCGCGAATTTATGGAAACACACTCCTGCAGCTGAAGGTATTCGATACGTCGAATGCGTTGGTGGCCTGTCCTCGCTCTGCGATAAGGCCGAGGGGTATATAGCGAGGCAGGATTTCCGTTTCGCAGCAACTTTGCTGAGCCATGCAGTGTCTGCATTTCCCGATCACCAAAGATCAAGGTCACTCCTCGCAAAGGCCTACGAGCATCTCGCCTATGGCTCAGAAAATGGCCCGTGGCGCAACTTCTATTTGACGGAAGCCCAAGGCTTGCGGACGGGAACGAGGCCGGGGGGAAGCGAGCTCGGCCGGAGCCCTCTAGCTGAGTCTTTGGCAGTGGGGCACAGGTTTGAGATTTTGTCCGGCCAAGTAGACGGCAAGAAGGCCGGTGTCTGTCATTTCGTGATCGACATCCAGATCACGGATACCAAAGAGGCCTGGAGGCTGACTGTCAGCAATGGTGTCCTCAATTATCGACAGCAGACCTCAGGCGGCGTGGTAGGTGAGAAGCCAGATCTGAGCATATCTATAACCAGGACAGGGCTGTTGGATGTTCTGCGAGGTGATGACATCGATGGAGTACCGGGGGCAGAGCACCGCGGTGACCTGGAAACTCTTGAAAAGCTCCTTGACATCATTTCGGAGCGGCCATCGGACATGACCGTCCCTGGCGAAGCATCCCTTTTCATCGAGCTCAAATTGGTGGAGTTGTAGCTTATCGGGACCAATATGTACCTAGATAGGTATTCTTGGTCTCACAGAGCGATCGTTTAGGTCGGCCTTCTTCCCCAAAGAGTTCTAGTAGCCATCGGATAATTCCAGCATCCCGGAGGTGTGAGCTCATGCATGAAGGTCATGCCCAGCTCACTTCTTGGTTGTAATACAAACCAAGAAGAAATACACAAGATTTTACAACATCAAAGGTAAAGAAAACGGAGATTTGCAGGGCTCCCGTCTACCGACAGCGCAGGGTAGCTGTCAGAAATATATATACGGACCCGCCATTGCTTGATCTTTTGGTCTGTAGTGTAGCTGGTATGGCCGGCAGCTCCTACCGGTAACAGTTGCCCCCCCCCCCCCACAGTCTACAAGAGAAAGTAACACTTTCAAGGCGAGTCACTTTAAGCCTCATTATGCTCTGTTGAGAGTGGAACAGTTTCAAAGCTGCTTTTTACTCTTCAACACTTCAACAAATGGGAAGATGTCCCAGTACTGAAACGCAATTCAGGAGATCACGCATGGATCGAGATATACACTTTATCAGGGGACAAAGATTCTCAACCAATCTTCAGGAGAGATTTAAAACGGTCTCGTTCTAGAAGAACATTCCCGTTTATTAGTAGGGCGACAAAGCAGTTTACAGCGTTGAGACTGCAGAGTTTGAATATTTTGGAAGAGCGCGTAACAGACTAGGATGAACAGGCAGCCCCAGCGGAAATGATCTCGTGTAAATAGACATGATTCCTTGCACCCAAGCTCAAGAAAGGCACTGAATTCAATTGCAGCGCAATGCGTATGACGAGCCCAGAGCCCCCTTTCTGCAAATGGCCGTGTTTAATGCCTTCACATGCACCGATTCAGCGGGATGCCGCCCAGATTCAGATCCGAATCCCTCCATTTCCTCTTGCATGATGGAACTAATTGCCAGATCTTCCGGGTCCCAGTAAATTCTGAAATCGGCACCGGGTGCTTGGTTGATACGCGAATGACGTTGAGCAGAGACAGCATGCCCTATGAGGGGACCACACAAGCCCTCCTCCACGCCCCTGACCAGCACAAATCTCTTTAAACTCAAAGTCTCTAAATCGTACCATTCACTTGTCGTAACAACCCAATCACCATTTTGTACCCAAAAAGGCAAGTAAATCTTGCATTTGTCGGAATCCGGTGGACTCCAAGTTGAGAACCCTGAATCACTGTTGGTCAAGTATCCACTCGACACACGCCATCCTGCCGACTTGGTATGCTTAAAATGTGTGTATCCAAAGTTTGACTCTTCTTCCGCAGGGCATGTTCCAGGCTCGATCCGCCTCTCTTCAACTGCGTTAATCACGCCGAGGGAGGAGTTGTCCAACTGGAGCATACGCACAACTTTGATACCGACCAAAGGTATGTTCCATGGCGACCCAGTCCCTCCTTGATACAAAGCATTCAGAAGGGCCTTGAAAAAGCTGACGGCGACCTCGAATTCGGTTTGCGTGTAATCCGGTATAAGGGGGCCGGAAATACCCCAGTCAATCAATGAGACCAGGCCGAATACTTTGTCTCTCCTTTCCTGGCATTCTAACTTGTCCGCCGCGTCAATCAACAGTATTGAACCAGCTCGATATTCTATGATAAGCCTCGCTCTTATTGCTATACCCCCTAGACTCTGATTATGTGGGGAATCGACGAAGCATTTCTGCTGATATTCCTCCGGCGTAAAGAATCTTCGAAAAATCGGAAGCCTTCTTGATATGCGATGTGCGGTAGATGGAAACATCGTGATCAGGAGATCTGTTATCCCTTTCGACATTTCATATATGAAATGTCTTGGTACGGCATCCGACCCACACAAGAAAGTGGCTTCCTGTGCATTCTGTAGCTCCTGCAATATCCATAGCCGAGAGAAATATGGGCGTTCTAAAAAGCAAAAAACAGCACGGAGGAACCGCATAGTTGTAGAGAAGCGTTGTCCTAGCCGGAATCTTAAGGAAAGACTTATGTATGGAAGGTTGTCTGAATACCTGCGGTGTCGCTGGTTCGTGAACGCGCGTTGTCTGAGTTTTCGGATCAGAAAAGCGCTGTCATCCATGTGCCCCCCCACACATGCCAGCACTTGGGTAGCTTTCTTGTAAATACTGCCCATCATTGAAACTTGCATGCTCTTCTCCTTGGGATTTTCCTGGTTGATACAGATAGCATCGACCCAATAGTATGAAGTCTTTTCAAACCCATGGGCTTGTTTCAGGACAAACTCGCAATTTCTCCGGACTCGGAAAGCCTGGTCGTTGACAAGAATAGTTGAATTTAGTTCGGGATCTCCCCATGTATATGAGATTGCGTGATAGGATGGTAAATTCTCTAATGGCCATGTTGTCGCCCTGCATCGAACCTTAGAGTCCTTCGAGGAATCGTAGTTGAGCACCTCTAGGAGCCTTACGTATCTGGAGGCGTCTGGGAGAGGGTCGTATTTGAATGAAGCTATTCTTTGCGAGATGATTGTGTCCATCCTTGATAGTTGTTCGTTCGACGATTCCACCGTGAAGGGTTCTCTGAGCAAAAGAAGGGCATGTAGCCAGATGTTTGTAGTGAAGAGGGGTGGCGGGGCATATGTGTACCGAGTCAAGACACCGTATACCAGAAGACCAAAAGGCCGTAGGAATAGCTAATGAAAAATTGCAAGATCTTGATACTAACAGTCACACAATGCAGATTGTGTTTCGAGAAGTAATAGCTTGGTGGCTCAGGATGACGAGGAATCTGTACCTGGGTAGGCTTCAGGTAGCCCATCTAAAGAAAGGAAAAAGAGAGATGATCTCGATACCGGCGACAATCAACCTCGAGTACAGGCACTGAGCCAAGTCAGCCCGTGGCTAGACACGGGGGGACTATGGGCTGATTCCTAATCTTGGTGGGCTACACAACATAAGCCGCCCAGGGGATTCTGAACACGTGGTTGCTTCCAATAGCCCCAGCACTGTAGTATCATGTTTAAGTGGCAAGGTGTCTTACTTTGAGGGACTACTGCTACTTGAGGCACCTGAGTCTGCAGCAAGCAATAAAGCAGAGACCGTTAGAATAATGTTCGTCCATGCCATGTAGAGATGGGTTTCAGTGTTCACGAGTCGAAGTATGGGTAAGCTACTTGCAGCAGAATACCCTGAGTACGCTTATGTTTGTGTCTTGCAATGCGCTTCAAGTCAAATCACTGCACAAAATCTTCCATGCCTTTTGCCATAGTTACAGCCTTTCCTGTGAATATATCGATGAGCCCAGAAAGTCGCAAGTAAAGGCCGCTTTGCTCGTTCGACTGTGCTTCTTAATTTAGATGGCATGGTGACTCGGCTGCACGCCAGTGAGTCGTAAAGGGTCGTCTTTTATTGCGACGCCACCAACACTGAGGTACTCGGGGACTCGATACAGCAAATTTCTTCTTAAATCCCACAAGCATACCGTCCTTTGCGTCTGTTAAATCGTCCTATATTTAGCAGCACTTCTCTTTCTCCTATAGAAGCACCTAGAGCAAGCTCTACTAACGATATAACCTTCATGAAAACACAGTTGGTAAGACAGATAGCAAATGCACCTCCGGCCAACAATTCACGCACAACTCGTGCTTGTCGCTGAGTACGTAGATATGTGAATGGAAGGACATGACACTTCGCCCAGGTGAGTGGGCTGGCAGCACTCTCACTAATCTGGAGTTTGCTTCAATTCATTACATACCTCACTATTGCACCCTCTGATATGGCCTTCGTTTATGCAGAATTTGGGTACTCGATGAATCTGTGCATCGCTGCTCAGCAGCGCTCTCTTGACCACACAGATGACACCGTCGCCTGCAGAAAGCTAGGTCTTGGGACACAAGGCCTTGCTTGTTAGGCTTCGGTGGAGGCATTTAGTACTTAGCTTTGCCAACCACAGAGTTCTCTCGATGAACTCTTGTTTCCGAGTCGTTTGAGCAACCTGTTCACTCTAGCTGTTCGCTGTTAATTTCCGGATCTATGATCTGGATTCTGGCTACGAATGATGTGAGCTGTGCCATTGATGGCGCCCTTCGACTCATGCTCTTTGGGCCAGTTGCGCGATTGCATCGATACCCAGGCGCCGGGATGGGCCGGAGTCTCTGAAAACACAGCGATGGACGAATGAGATAGGGCCCAACGGATAACATAGGGAAAGGGGCAGGGTAATCCGAGGACACCGGAGCCGAGAAAGCTTTGATCCGACGACTGATTTGGAGTCCTCCCTCACCATCGACTCGAAGGCATCTGTTGAATGCAGCAGAGTGGCGTTACGGAGTGGCCGTCAAGGAGACACACCTGGCTCGTGATGGTCAAGGTCCACATTTGAACCTGGGAGAACGTGTGGGTATCAGCCCAGGGAACGATAAATGGGAATGGAAGAGCCCATGGCGACCGTTTGTGCGACTCGGCCGCTTGAGCAACAGGGAATGAGCGGCCTTGCATGGATCGTGTGTCAAGAGTGCGTACAGAACATCAGGTTGTTGTCTGTATCTCAACAATTGCAACGGCTGAACGGGCATTGGGAAGGGAATTCGGATTATCCTTCAGCGTGACTGCCTGGGGAATTAATAATGCAACACAAGCACGGTGGTGATCTGGACCCAGTCGGTAGTGAACCGTACTCCGGACGGTCCATCATTTGACAGCGCAACATCGCCCACAGCAGGCCAAGCCGTTTTGGTCGCACAGATCACAAACTGGCGCCCACACGGTCTGGCTTTGACCGTTTCCAGCGAATGGGAAGCCGCGGTCAGGCCTCGCGGTGGGGAGCAACGGCCAACAGGACGCGCCTACCCAAAAAGGGGCGTGTCAAATCAACAAATGGCAAGAGCGAGATTGGGGCCACTTACCCCTGCGCTGCCCTTGCGCTGCCCTGCCGAGAGAGCGAGACGAGACGAGACGGACTGGCGGACTGACGGACAGGCGAGACTGCAAAATTTCCCCCCACTAAAGCTAGAAGTGACCAGGGGTCCCGGGGTTCTAGAGTGAATCCCAGCAGCGGTGCAGCGGTGCAGCGGTGGCGGCAGCAGCAAGCAGCAGAAGAAGAATCCACATTTCAGGCCCTCTCTCTCTCCAGCAGCGCGGGCAGGCGTGGGCAAGGTGCAGGCCCCCCAGTAAGCAATTCCCACATCCACATCGCCCCGAACCTTGCAGCTTTCAACATCAATCCATCCTCAACCTGGCCTCGCCTTGCCTGTCTTGAGCTACACCACCCACCACCCACCGTCCACCACCACCGCCGTTCGCCAGATCGATCTTCGTTCCTGTCGGCCGTCCCCTGCTCCTCTTTCTTGTTTCGACGTACTCGCAACTATTGTCCTTGCTCAACAGTCGCGACAATGCGTGAGATCATCAGCGTCAACGGTAGGAGAACCCTTCTCTCCCCTCCCCTCTCCTGACCCCGACGGAAACGCGTCCTTCCCTGACCGCAAACCCCCCGTCCACCCCGACAATGCGACGTCTAATGCACACCCGACGCCTTCTGGTCCCATTGTTGTACTGACTCTTGTGTTCTAGTCGGCCAGGCTGGTTGCCAGATCGCCAACTCGTGCTGGGAGGTAAGTTTTGCATTTATCTCGTCGACTCGCGCGGCCGCCCGGTCAACATGTCAACAAATAGCCTCCAAAAAATCGCCCCCGCCCCGAGACTCACCGACCATGACCGGCCACCACCACGAGCTACACTGACATAACCGCCCGACATCTAGCTCTACTGCCTCGAGCACGGAATTCAGGTACGTCGAATCGTCATCCGACCAATTTTATCGTGCTGGGCCCAACTGACGCGTTATCTTCATCCAGCCCGATGGATACCTGACGGACGAGCGCAAGGCCGCCGACCCCGATCAGGGCTTCAGCACCTTCTTCTCCGAGACAGGTACACGAGAATTCCCCGTAATGACATTCCTGTTCGCGAACTACATCTGACCACCTGGATGCACACAGGCCAGGGCAAGTATGTCCCACGAACAATCTACTGCGATCTTGAGCCGAACGTCGTCGACGAGGTCCGCACCGGCCCATACCGAAGCCTGTTCCACCCCGAGCACATGATCACCGGCAAGGAGGACGCCTCCAACAACTATGCCCGTGGTCACTACACCGTTGGAAAGGAGCTCATCGATGGCGTCCTCGACAAGATCCGCCGCGTTGCCGACGCCTGTGCCGGCCTCCAGGGCTTCCTGGTCTTCCACTCCTTCGGCGGTGGTACCGGCTCTGGTTTCGGCGCTCTCCTCATGGAGCGTCTGTCCGTCGACTACGGCAAGAAGAGCAAGCTGGAGTTCTGTGTCTACCCTGCTCCCCAGACGTCCGTCGCCGTCGTTGAGCCTTACAACTCGATCCTGACCACCCACACCACTCTCGAGCACGCCGACTGCTCTTTCATGGTCGACAACGAGGCAATCTACGATATTTGCCGCCGCAACCTCGGGCTCGAGCGTCCCAACTACATCAACCTCAACCGCTTGATCGCTCAGGGTTTGTCATGCGCGCTCCCGAATCCATGACTGTAGGGTGCTAACACGATCACAGTTGTCTCCTCCATCACCGCCTCCCTGCGTTTCGATGGATCCCTGAACGTCGACTTGAACGAGTTCCAGACCAACTTGGTGCCATACCCGCGTATCCACTTCCCTCTGGTCGCCTACGCGCCCGTCATCTCTGCCGCCAAGGCCGCCCACGAGTCCAACTCCGTCCAGGAGATGACCATGTCTTGCTTCGAGCCCTACAACCAGATGGTCAAGTGTGACCCCAGGAACGGCAAGTACATGGCTACTTGCCTGCTGTACCGTGGTGATGTCGTCCCTAAGGACGCCCACGGTGCTGTGGCTACGCTCAAGACCAAGCGCACCATCCAGTTCGTCGACTGGTGCCCTACTGGCTTCAAGCTTGGTATCTGCTTCCAGCCCCCTGAGCAAGTGCCCAACGGCGATCTTGCCAAGGTCAACCGTGCTGTGTAAGTACCCTCGAGTTTTCTTTTCGGTGTGACTCTCGCTAACAATGCACGCCTTTTAGGTGCATGCTCTCCAACACAACTGCCATTGCCGAGGCCTGGTCCGCTCTGTCCTCCAAGTTCGATCTCATGTACTCCAAGCGCGCGTTCGTTCACTGGTACGTTGGTGAGGGTATGGAGGAAGGTGAGTTCTCTGAGGCTCGGGAAGATCTTGCTGCTCTTGAGCGCGATTACGAGGAGGTTGCCACCGACTCCATGGGTGACGAGGGCGATATCGATGTCGAGTACTAAAGCGTGTTGGAGATTTGATGGAGTCCTTTTGACAAACATACCCCATTGACTTCGCTCTGCTGTTGTAAGCACACATCTGCGATCCTGGTTTGCAGGAGCAATGTGTTGCGGATCATGAAGATTAGATAGTGATCCTTTCCTTCACTGTTAGATCGATGCGGAGATTACCCAACTTTAATCACAGGACACAAGATTGTACGGAGTCCAAAAGAACATACTTTGTAAATGGATCTTTGACTTGAGTCTTGGTGCAACTCCAACTTACGCCAGGCTTTGTCCAGACAGCAGGCAACATATCTGACACGAGGAATACACTCTACAAACCTTGTGGAGACTTCACAAAGGTGTTGCCTAGCTTGAACGGCTTGCTAACTTGTTTGCTGACCACCCAGCTGCTAGACACATCACGCCGGCGAAGCCAGGACAAACTTCTGAAATCCGACCTGGTCTAGTGGCAACCAACGCAAATTGGTGCCTGCACTAGACGGCACCTTATTTTCAGGATTCTCTGGTATAAATAAAGTCGCAACTTCCAGCTCCCCAAACACTGTTCTTGCCATGTACACAACCCAGCACCACCTGAGAGAGCACAGCCTGCAGACCAAGGCCCTCAAATGAGCCCATCAAACAGCCTCACAACAGCACTCATCCTCCGTGGTGTCATTGCATTTCGCTCGTGAAAACATTTGCAGGCTTTCAGCAAGACCAAACTCATTAACCATAATTTTCGTGTTACCCACCTGCTAGTCCGAGATACGCAGCAGAGCAAAAATGGCGTCTCAAATCAACGACAACACCGAGTATGACTTCGCCAGCGCCAACGCCGGCCCGGCGCCCACCTTCCCGCTCCAGGCCAACCACCTCAAGCAGGGCGGCCACGTCGTCCTCGACGGCCACCCGTGCAAGATCACCAGCATCGCCAAGTCGAAGCCCGGCAAGCACGGCCACGCCAAGGTCGTCGTCACGGGCGTCGACGTCTTCACGGGCAAGAAGCACGAGGGCGGCGGGCCGGCCGGCCACAGCATGGACGTGCCCGTCGTCACGCGCACGAGCTACATGCTGCTCAACGTCGGGCGCGACGGCTTCCTGACGCTGTTTGACATTGCCAGCGGCGGGGAGAAGATCGACGTTCGTGTCCCTGAGGGGGAGCTGGGCGAGAGGATCAGGGAGAAGTTCCGGGAGGGGAAGGATTGCAGCGTGGTTGTTCTTGGGGCTATGGGCCAGGAGATTGCTGTTGAGGTTGTGGAGAAGGACCGCGAATGAACAACCCAATTGATGTGAGAGATGGCGGCTCTAGTTTCTGTCCTTCGACGAGGCTTGGCCATCTTCGGGAAGTTGCCTGTGTTATCTACCAGTATTGCCGGGCTCTAAAGTCTCGGGTTTCGAGGCTGGCTATAACGTGGTAGTATTTGATAACCCGAGTGATCAGCTCTTAAGTTGATATGGTTTCGGAAACCCAACCCAGCAATCAGTTCACCTGCATGTCCCCGCGGGGAGCACTCCAGAAACTGTGCGATGCATAATTCTTGGACAGAGAATCCATATTTATGAATAACTAAAAAAAGGTGCGTGATCATGTAATGACAAAGACAGCCTTCCGCATCAACCTAGTTACAAGCCCTGCAATTGTCTGTAAGGTGAACATTTCAGCACCGTGGGAAGAATCTCGCCGTCCCCTGCGCAGCACGCCGGCTGATCCGTGGTGATTCAAGCCGTATCACTGTTGTCTCTCTATTTCGTTTCCATTCCTGTCGATGTGAATTGTGTCTATATAATTCCCATTGGAATCCATGAATTCGACAGTCAAGTGGTTATCAATGTCATGCCATGACCTGCTTCCCTTGGGACTTGTCATTGTTGGGCAGCCGCACGGAATTTTGGTCCTGAGACCTTTTGAGGAGTGGGAATTCGGATAGGGGGCTTCACTAACTCATCATTGCCAGTACATCTAACGAGAGCACGTGCACCCTGCTCAATGTGGCTCCAGGCGAATCTTCTGACGGCTTGCACAGCAGAGTTGGTGCGCAGCAAGCGATTCGTAAAGTCAATGTCCCTGGGCCTCATTATAGGGAACGAGACTCAGATTCTCTGGAATAGATGTAGAAGATATTCTGATACTGAGAAATTTCCACGGGAGAGAGGAAGGAAGAAGAAAATAAGCGACACGAGAGATTAGGTAGATTGTCCATGAGGGGATTTCTCCAGCGTCAGGAACAAACCAGATTATATATCTAGACAAAAATACATTTACAATGATTTCGATACCTTCTACATAGCATTTTGCTGAATTGAATGTAGTGATCCATCATATTTTGGCTCAAAGGGACGGACATAGAGCTGAGGTGGACCATTGTGTCTCTGACTGGCAGGAGAGAAAGAAGAGAAGCGCCAGCCAGTAGCAATTTAGCGATGCTGTTTCAGCCTTAAGAATCAAGGCAGTGATATATGATCAAGCCAACCGTTTGAATCAACAGATTACAATCCAGTTCTCCCAGGAGTCGCCGGTGAGGTTCTGCATAACAAGTATTCGACACGAGAATCAATAGAAGATGAGACACAACGTCAGATACAGACAAGATAATCACATGAGTGCATGGGTGAGAATACACTTTCTAGGCCTGTGAGCTGAAGGGCTCAATGAGTAAACTGTGGCTTTTAAGTCATGCCAAACCTGGAAGAATATGTCCTGGCATGGTCTGCATTTCACTTGGATGGTGTGATATCAATGGTTTCATTATTGCATATATTGTTATGGAAGTACTTCAAGGATTGATCTCCACCAGACTGATGACAGATGTCAAGGCCTACACTGATTCGATCAGATACGGACATTGTGCTTTACTGGTGTGTAAAAAGCGATCTATCTCGTCCTTGCCTGTAACTGTCATTATTCAGTACAGAATAGTGGCCGAAGCAACGGCCAGACTTTGGTTGTTCTTTTGTTGGCCAAGATGTCGATCACTGCACTGTCAAATTTTGCTTTGAAATGCCTAGCCGTTTGCAGCTTAATGAGTATAGCAGACGACTTGCTACTTGTCCATTGATTACAATGTACTAACGTAAAAACACGAGGGGTTTACCCATATGTGATAAAGGAGTTTCAACTAATTAGATAAAGGAATTTCAAGTAATTATTTGCCGACAATACTTGGGCCTCCCCCCTCCAACTAATCAGCTGAAATATTGAGGCTTCACCTTGCCCAATTGATAAATCTCTGTCATAAAATTCATCGGAACCTTTGATTCCACTTCTGTCTTCCACTCTGTAAACCTTTTTTCACATATTAATATACTGTCTTGAGTTGCACTATGTCAACAAATGAGAGCGAAGACTACCTGGTCCCCTCGCCTAACCTTGAAGAAAGGGGAGCTGCGTACCGAATTGGCGGTTTCCACCCCGTGTACAAGGGCGACTTATACCATGGTAGATATGAAGTCTTAAGTAAGATTGGATACGGGGTGTACTCAACAGTCTGGCTTGTGCGAGACCGTGAAGAGCAGTCAGTCTTGCCTTTGAAGGATAAAGCTTCTGTTTCGAGTAGTTGACGCAGTTTCAGAGCGGATGACAAGAAATTCCGAGCCCTCAAGGTCTTGAGCGCTCACTGTTATGGTAAGGACAAAGAACTCTACGAGAGAGACATCCTGAAACACCTCCGGGATGGGGACCAAAAGAAGATAGGCTATCCCTTTATCTGCCACCTGGTCGACGACTTTGAGCACAAGGGTCCAAATGGAACGCACGTCTGCTTAGTCTACGAGCTCATTGGGGAGACGCTGGCGAGTTTCGGCGCATGGTTCGAAGATCAGAGGATTCCGTATCCCCTAGCGCGCAAATTCACACTGCAGTTGATTTGCGCGTTAGATTTCGCTCACGATAGGAATGTTATTCACACAGGTAATCGCTTGCCAGAGCCATTTGAAATTGAACAAGCTGACAGAATATACCAAGACCTGAAACCGGACAACATCTTTGTGAAGTTCAGGGATTTCTCAATGATCGAAAAAGATTATCTGGCTCACATGCCACTGCCAAAACAAAACAGAGACGAGGAAGCTTACACACCCATCACTTCAGTTCCATTGCGCTGCAACTATTTCAATGAGGCTCAGAGCGAGGACCTGGATGGCTTCGATATCGCCCTCGGGGACTGGGGCGTGTCGACCTGGGCCGACAGGCACCTGACCGAGAACATCCAGCCCAGAAAACTGCGTGCCCCAGAAGTTCTGATCGGGGCGCCCTGGGACTCCAAGGCCGACGTATGGAACCTCGGCGCCTTGATCCTGGAAGTGTACCGCAACGTGAGGATGTTCTCGGGGCGGGTCGAGCCGGACGGCCACTACGAAGTCCGGCAGCACCTGGCGGAGATTGTGGACTTCTTCGGGCCGTTCCCACAGGAGCTGTTGCAGAAGGGGAACCAGGAGCTTGTGAAGGAGTACTTCGACGAAGAAGGAAGGGTGAAAGGCGCGGAGCCGGTGACCCGGCCTGGGCTGTCTTCAGATTATTTTACTCCGGGTCTTGAGGACGACCTCCGACGGGATTTCGTCTTGTTCATGCAGAAGGTTATGACGATCAACCCCGACGAGAGGCCCTCGCCCAGGGAAATGCTTGAGCTGCCTTGGTTGGACGCAAGAGGGTCGCGAGGCCGCTGACCAAAATTAGTTTTTAAACGAATGAACACTGTCAATGTGACCTACCCATTTTCAAATTCACTACCCATTTTCAAATTCTCATTCCTAAGCTTGTACTGTTCAGAGAGCACAGATCATCAGTGTTCGTTGTCATAAGCCTGCAGAATTGATCTGCAAAGTTGTGATGATCGTAGATATGGGGACTTCTACAACCCTGGCCCAGCTATATACAAAGTAATTGCTGTCTTGCATGCGTCGGCGGGTTCTCATCCTCCACTCCTTCGGTCAAGCCCGTGATATCACCTCTAGTTGAGGTTGATTTGCATGGAGACAGTAGACTCGAGGATAGAATCACCATAGAACTGCTCGGTACCGGCGTTGGCCACGTTGACGTAGTAGTCGTTCGTGACAATGCCCTGGTTCACCATCTCCACGAGCCAGTCCTTGATATCGCCGGACCAAGTGCCCGAAGCGCCCAGGTCCCCGTTCGTCGGCAGTATGGTGGTCAGCTCGACGCCTTGGCCGCCGGCGAGGTTGTAGTTGACTCCCTGGTACATGTCCCAGCTCTGGCCCCACAGGTTGAAGGTCGCCTTGGTGCCGTTGTACCATGCGAGAGGCTGCTGGTCGCCCTGCCAGTGGAGCCACATCTGGAACTCCTTTGTCGCTGCCGATGTCCAGTCATGCTCCTCAGGGGCCAGGACCAGGTCGAGACAGACATTGCCTACATTCTATTAGCATATGGCGCTCAACCTCCCGAATATCTTGCCTTGCGTGACTTACCTCTGAAATCGGATGTGTTAGTCCTGGACCAGGTGTACGACGAGGGAATCGAAGCGATGTCACCAAGCTTCTCGTCGACGTTCTTGGTCACGGCGACGTTGGAGTAGTACTTGTTGTCGTTCATCGTGGCTTCGTCGAAGACGAGATTGGCGTCGGCGGTGAACTTCACAGCCACCTGTCCATCGGCGAGCGTCACGACGTCGTTGTAGGTTGTGCACACAGTGCCTTCGACGCTCGACTCCACGACGCGGCCGTTGGAAACCAGAAGTCCCCATTCGTCAAGGAGAGTCTTCTGGTTCTCGGAACACATGTCTGCCGACGCAGGAGCGTTGATAACGGGAGTTGAGGCCGGCTCGACCGCGGCGGATGAGGAGGTTGATTCGGTGGGTGTTGAGATGGAGGTGGGTTCCTGAACAGACGTAGGCTCCTGAACAGACGTAGGCTCCTGAACAGACGTAGGCTCCTGAACAGACGTCGGTTCCTGAACAGATGTCGGCTCCTGGACGGAAGTGGGCACCTGCACGGAGGTGGGCTCAGGGATAGGCGTGGGTTCCTCGACAGCTGCCTCACTGGAGGATGATGATTCGACTACGGTGGTGATCACCACGGGAATCGAGGGCGTAGTCGGGACTGCATCAGCAGACGAAGAAGGCAGACCGACGGTGGGACTCTCGGGACCGACCGCCGTCAACGACGCATCAGTCGAGACTGCAGTCGGCACGCTGTGGTGAGAGTGGCGATGCTTGCATCGTCGTGCATCCGCAGCTGACATGAGAATGCCCACGAGGGCAATTTTCATAAAGGACTGCATATTGGGCCAGCAATTTTGGTTTGAAATGATTGACTGAAGTGAGTAGATAGAAGCGAAAGTTAAAGTCCTCTGGACGCTGCGAAAAAGAGTGAATCGAAGCGTTCAGGATGGTTTGCCAAATGCCGATGAAGCATCGAAGGTTAAAGACCGGAATCGGGTGCTTAAATTCATGTCTAAATGTCTATGATGTATCTGTGGATCCAGACTTGGCCATGACTCTCCTGAGTGCCGAACACCTTGGCCAGGCCTGCTGTGCTGTGTGTCACCTACTTACATCCCCTTTAATCTCTAATTAATATCTACCTCCTGTCTAGCCATGCAGGCGATAGTGTTCGAGATTCGATAAGATCCCGATGGTGGCAGGTGGCGGCTCAGCCGCGGGTAATTTGTTTGGACGAACGCCTGGTTGATTGGCAGGTTTGCCATATAAACGACACCCCTAATCCCAGCATGAAACGTCCTGGGCCTGCCGATCACCCGCTCGACATGAATCGACCCTGGCAAACAATCCTGAGGGGGCGGAGGAATATTCAAGACATTAATACTCCTCTCCTCTCCTTCTTCACGCATGTTTATCGACGGTAAGCAACCGTGCCTGCATGCTTCGATCCTAAGAAAAGCAACTTTCGCTAATTTAACGCCGGGTAGGTCTCACTTCAGTTCTACTGAGTTAATGTCGGTATTTCTGAGTGAACCGACAAATCGTGGAATAGCCATAGTCATTGCTCGGGAAAGAATGGAGAACAAACGTCAGTCTTGCCACTGTGGTACAAAGCAGTCACCCATCCGCCCGGTCTTTCCAGCAAGCGCCTTGGTGGAAGAAAACGGGCTGTGTCCATCCGCCAACCATTTCCCGCGGCCAATTATCACCTACGGCACTTGATACCCAAGAACCCAAGAGCCCACACCTCCCGCACGAGTGGCCCGACAACGTACTGTGGTATCATTCAGGACAGGCCTCATTTGTATCTAACGCCCAGCCAAATGTTGTCGCAGGGGTATCCTTTGCACTTTTGAGAATATACAGCAACGCTCTGGTAATGAGTATAAGTGACAGAACAACAGGACATGGAACAGGTCAACTTTGGGGCTGCAGACAACCTGAAGGAAATGAATGCTTGACCCCTCGTTGAATGAAGAAGTCTTGGTAAGTCCACTGTTTGTGTCACAACTGTCACGACATGTCACATATGTAGTCGAAGATATGATCAATTCTAACGGAAATACTCTCAATTCAAGTAATTATTTTCGTACCAAACTCCTATAGATGAAGTTAATTTGAGTTTGCTCGGATGAAGCACTCACCTTGTTCATCGCATTTGGATTTATGCTGCACTGAGCTTTGCTGTCTTGCTACGTTAGCAACTACCCATAAACATCCCCAATGTCAGCGCGGCAATAAGGACAACGAGTGACCCTAACGCCGTAGAGCTCAAGCGAGTTCTGGAGACAGTGACTCCCAACTAAATGAGAGCACGGCAGCTGATACGCAGGTTCCCGCTCCCCGTTCTCGGGTTGAAGGTCTCCCTCGGAGATCACCACTTCTTCTTGGCACCATACACAAAGTACTAAAGGACGTGGGCCTGTTCTGGACTGCAACCATTCGTGAATACGCGGCCATGAAACTTCCTCGACTTGTTGCCCAGCGGGTTGGCTCGGCGAGCTCGGCGAGGTGGTCCCCTCAGCCGCCGGGCGGGCACTTTGAGGCACAGATTGGGCTCCGTCTGTGGGGGCTCCCTGGGGCGGCGGCGGCGGGTTTGATGACCATGACATCCAAGAGAGGAATTCGGCACGAATTTCATCCGGCAGACCCTCAAAGATCTGGGGGTCGAGACCCTCGGGAATTACAGGCGCCCTCGAGTGTGGCTCGCTCGTTCCTCTCTCACTTGAAGGCTGCCTTTCAACATTTTCGCTCGGAGCTTGTGTTTGGCTTCCTTCGGGCTGATCGTGTTGCACAGGAGGTGGTGCTGGTGGCCCGGGAGCTTGCTCCATAGCCTCCAGGACGTTGTGGACGAACCCGTGTGGATTATCCAAAGCCATGTCTATGATCTCAGGCTGAGAATCATTAGCCTCCGTGATTGTTTGAATCGCAAAAATTCGCACATTTTCGGGTAGGGCATTGATAATTTCCATGAGTCTTCGGCTTTGTGGACGGCTGGTACCGAGATTTGACGTTCGTGGGACACACATTATAGACGTTGTGGATATTGCCTTGTGCAATAACCTGTTGGTTGACAAAGTGGTAGGTACCCTGAGCAAATCTTGCGGATAACTTATAGCTCTTGTGGCGGTTGGTGGCTGTTCTGATGTTCTCTGGTTCTTTGTCATTTGAACAATGCATTATGGTGGTCTTTCATGCTGTCACATAAGCTTAACTGAGCAGCTCGGATACGCATAATGAGATCATGCAGTGCTTTCAGGTAACAAGTGTTTGGATTGCCAGTTGGGCTCAAAGTGAAAAGTAGTAATGACATCAGGAGGTACCTATATATCGTGTGGTCGTACACAAAATTCTCCAAGCTTCCTCGCTACAGGCAAACTGTACATCTGGTTGGTCTCTACTAGTATTTCTTGGGCGCCTGGATGGCCTTCTGCACACATCAGAATAGGATTGGCACTCAAAGTGTTTCAGATAAAGAATTACGGGATGTAGATCATGTTAAAGAAGAAATTATTCGCTTTGTCTTTTTGATGAAGACCTCTGCCTGATAAAGTAGCCTTCTTTGTTATCTAGAGCTTGCAAGAAAAAGGTTGGCAAATGATTCTGTCATTTGATTCCCGAATGCATTCCAAGGGACTCATACAAATGCTTTGCAGTGAATCGAAGGTACCTAGGTAGTGAAGCGGTCTTGATGGCCAGCGCAAGAACGTATATTTTACATTTAGCACGGCAGGCTCCCACATAGCTACGCCAGATTTTGGGAACGTTATGTGAAGACGGATCGGATTCCAGAGATCTTCTGGTCTTGAAATCGGCTAGGTTTAATTATGCAGAGTACATTTCTCCGGCTCTATACATGGAAGCGTGGGCCTGCGTCTGGCGAAAGGATACGGAAAGGGCTTGCTGAAACCATCCCATTGGATGAGAGGGTGCACATCGCAAATGGAGCAGTATGTTGAATGTACTTGTTCCAACTATGAAAACAAAGCTGCCAGTGTAGTTGGGAGTAATCACTGGCTCTGCTAGGTTTTACCTGTTTGGTTGACACTGTTGTCTAGCCCTCCGGCATTCCACATCACATATCACCAGGACATCAAATGCAAGACAAATCGGAGCCGACTCTGTTGCCAACGGTGCTTGATGGTGTGTAAGATTCTCCAATCATGTCAGCCCATACCGTGTCAAGTTAGTTCTTGCTCGGACTCTTCGGGCTTGTGATGAACAGACGTCTGTGCCACAAGTGCCAGCTTGTCCAGATCTTGCTGGAAATAGATCCACCCATGCGCAATCCATCGGATCACCGCTGTCAGGGCTGCTCAGCATCTTGGCACTGAGCCTCAGTGGGCTGCCCAATAAGGCGTCGGAAGCCCATCAATGGCCCCCGCATTCCCCACAGGAGGACCCTGAATCCCCTGAGACATGACGTCCTTTCTGGCCAGGGAGCTGGAGGCCTGTTTCAACCTCAGCTCGTATGCAGGTGCATATAGATAGACAGCTTCTTCTTGACCCTTATTCATATGAACTAAACTCTCATACTCTCTTCACCTCCCATCTCAGTCCATCGTCATCTGGACCTCAACAAAAATATCAGCATCCAATATTCAACCGAGATGGCTCCGCACGAAGGCCTCGTTCACCCCAAGGAGTACGACATCAAAGACAGTAATGTCGAGCTCATCGGTAGCGAGATTGACCACCAGGTCAAGTACAAGAGTGCCACAACAGAACCGGCCTGGAACGACGGCAACGTAGGCGTCTCTCCCGGGCTGTACATCTGGCGCATCGAGAACTTCGAGGTCATCCCGTGGCCAAAGGAGAAGTACGGCCAATTCCTCGACGGCGATAGTTTTATCGTTCTGTACACGTACAAGGTCGGCAACGGCGAGAACGAGCACCTGGGCCACGACATCTTCTTCTGGCTGGGCGCGCACACGTCGCAGGACGAGGCAGGCACGGCCGCGTACAAGACGGTCGAGCTCGACGAGTTCCTGCACGGCAAGGCGACGCAGCACCGCGAGGTGCAGGCCGCGCCGTCGGACGCCTTCATGGAGCTGTTCCCGCGGCTGCAGATCCGCTCGGGTGGCGTGCGCTCCGGGTTCACGCACGTCGAGGAGCAGCCCAAGGAGGAGGTCACCACGCTGCTTCGCGTGTTCAAGGTCCCCGGCGCCAAGCGCGACTCGGTCGTTGTGCACGAGGTGGCGCCGACGTGGGAGAGCCTGGACGAGGACGATGTTTTCGTGCTCGACAAGGGCGAGAAGATCTGGGTGTGGCAGGGCAAGAACTGCAGCCCCATGGAGAAGGCCAAGGCGGCGCAGGTCGTGCACGACATGACCATCGCCAAGCACGTCGACGTCGAGGTCCTCTCGCAGACCGAGTCGCGGTCGAGGCTGGTGGTCGACATGCTCGGCGGCGACAAGGACGCCGCCCCCGCCACGGAGGAGTACCACCGCCCGCGGCCCTTCGCGAGGGCTGCCGAGGGCCGCAGGCAGAAGAAGCTGTTCAAGCTGAGCGACGAGTCGGGCCAGCTCAGCTTCGGCCAGGTGAAGGAGGGCTCTTCCATCTCGCAGTCCGACTTGGACGGCAACGACGTCTTCATCCTCGACGACGCCGGGAGGACGATCTGGGTCTGGCAGGGCGCCGGGGCCAGCAAGGCGGAAAAGGCGGCGTGGCTCAAGGTGGCCCAGGCTTATGTGCGGAAGCTTCAGGGGGACGACGACGAGGCGCACCTTACGCCCATCGCCAAGGTCGTGGAGGGTAACGAGAGCCAGTCTTTCATGCGGGCTATTACGGCATGAACGGACAAAGGAGTCTGCTCATGTATTTGTATGTGTCGACACCAAGGCTAGATGTTTGAACAGATCCAATTTACAGTGTTCAAAGTTCTCTCCTAGCAATGATACCTGGTGAGCTTTCCTTTTGAGCAAGCTGCGGTTTATCGAATCACAAGCAGGCCAAACATTGTGTCCAAGTTGGGTAAATAAATGAATCGAATGGATAATTGGTCTGTTTATTGACTTGGGGTCATTTTTCGAGGCTCAGGAGGGGCTAGACACTTATCAATGGAATTGAAGCTGCACTTGCACAGGTTGAGCGAAACTTGGATGGACTCTTCCCACACGCTTACGCTCAAGGCCGACGGACAGATGTCGACCGCAGGAACCAAACGGGACGGGACCACTACTGTTTCCAGTCAAGACTCAATTACACCTTTTACATACTTATGCATTTTTATGTGTCATCAGGGTGAACGTAAAGTGCTCGAGACCAGCCCATTTGAATCGTTGCGGAGGGGGAAGAAACTTCCTACCCAGTTTCTAAAATTGCTAAGAAATCTACTCAACCAAATGCTAGACCCACGCTCGGGCGGTATATCCCACACTGCAGCACACGGGGGCCCCTTAACGACGCATTTGAGACTGTGACCAGATGTTGACCGGAAGCAAGGGACTTAGCTTGTCCTGATAAACATCATGTCCTTTAAGGATATATATGAGTTTAAAATTGTTTATAGAAGTGTCTATCTGTCTTCACAATCGCACTTGGTAAGCACTTCCAGTGACGAGAGTCAATGATGTCGACGTCGGAGTTAATTACATTTTACTTCAGCCTACCTTTAGAGCACTGGACTCTTTCTCTCTAGATCACAGGTGTTTTCTTACTCCTCTTATATTGATGGGCATGGCCAGAACCGATCCGGGCATTCAATGCGATGAGTATGCAGCACAAAGCCTATTTTGCAGAGTGCTGCAGATGTTGGCGTCTCGAAAAGCTAACAATTGACCGCCTTACCGACTCGAGCTGGCTTGCGCAGCGGGCCCAACGCAACGGCTGGCATCTCTGGCAAATACAAAATACAAGAGGAACAGAGTGCTCGCCACGGGGATAGTTGGAGATAAAGCTGTAACTGGAGTGCAGCTTTACAGGCGGGTGACTGGTGTTGTTTGAACTATTTCTACTCCTTGGTGTTCCGAGCGGTCCAGTAAACTTGTGACCAATTACACTGTTTTGGAACCGAACAGTTGTGTCGCGCATTAGACGAGACTGTGACTTTTGTAAGAAACAGAAGGCAGCTGAAGGCAGCGTTGCTCAATGCTTGCGACCCAAACATGCGTATTGAACAACTGCAGGCTACCTACACAATCTATGAGATCGAACTGTGTGTAGTTGGCCCCATAACCTCGAGGCATGGACATGTCACCTCAGGAGAAACCAGACGTTGAGCGTGGGAATACCGTTGCGATGGTCGATGCTTGGTGGTTGATAGTTCTCGGCAAAACAGGGCTGCACCTACGTCACCGTTCCCCTGGTAATGCAAAGGGCTCCTCATTGGGCAGCGACATTGGATCTGGCGGCAGTGCAGCACAAATGAGATTGCGGGCGACTGACTGAGTCAACTCAACTGTCAATAGCATTTGGGCCGGCGCGAACACGTCACGCTAAGAAAGAAAGCGTTGCTGCATTGGACAAGCCGCCAAGGCATTGGGATTGGCACTTTGGGGAGTACAGGTGACATCCATGAAGCCTCTCTGTGGGCTACCGGCTTTGTTATTTTGCATGTACCTGCTACCCCCTTGCCACTCCCTGCCTCAGGGTAGCACTGAACTGTAGGCAATTCTATGCGGCCTAGAGGGATGTCATTTCGGAAGACTGATGAGTGCATTGTTTGGATTTGGGCCCCTCCATCCAGAACATGCACGCAGATACCGAGACTTCGCTTTTCTTTGCTCTACACCAAAGTTGGCCGAACACGCCTGTTACTGAACTGCTGGCTGTACGGAGCACATGAACCAAGTTTTGCTGCCCAACAAGCTCAGCTCAGAAGAGATCGTCCCACTCCTCCTCAACTTTGCCTCCCCTGCTGCCCTACCGGCAAAAGCTAGAACCCTGCCTGCCCCTCTGACGGCAAGGACGGCCCCAAAAAACATCTGGACAGCGGATCGATTGTTGCCCTGGCAGCCCTGGAAGCGTGGCACCTGCCCACGGCCACTCACAACCGCATCCTTTTACCCCCTGGCCTGGCGGGTCCCCCCGGTCGTCGCTCCATCAGGCTCAGGGCCAAGCAAGGGAAACGGCACCCATTGAACTTGCCTTGCTGCCCTGCGTCTACGTCCAAGCTTTTTGACGACAGTCACTCGCAACAAAACAAATCGACGCCAAAGAGGGCCGTACCCAAACACACACACAACACCGACGACAGCTTCATCCCACACACGAGACACGAGGACAAAGCACGCTCCCCTGTCTGCGCTCGCGTCATTCTCCCCAGTCCACCGCCTGATCTTTCAAGCACCAGAGTGCTGCTTGCTGTTTGCGATCATTTGGTACGATCCCCAGCCAAACCCCACACCAGCAGTGCCACGCTGGACATCGCAGGAGAGCAGCTACCATGCTTTGCTTGAATCATCGCCAGCATCATGCGCCGAAGGATTCGGCCGTCGGTCCACAGGCTAACACGTCGCGTAGTCCGAGCTTTCACCCGTCTCATCGATCGCGACGGCCCCGAATTCTACCTACCGAACACCCCTGGCCCACCACCAACTCTTAACCCGACTCCTGGAAAGACTCCCGCCGATCCAGTGCCATTCATCATGGCTGATGCAGAGGAGGATTACAGCTCTTTGCCCATTACAGATCGATGGGTGCACAAGGTATGTGGGACACGCGATCCCACCCGATTTCACCCACATGGGTGCAATAAGTGCGAGGCAGGGAAAGGAAACAACCTTTGGAAGGTTGCCAGTGGTCGGATAAAGACTGGATACTAATCGCACCTTGTTTGATTGCAGATCTGGAAAGTCCGAAAAGGAGCATACGAAGAAGCTACCAAGCAGTTCGAGATCAGCGCCGACGAGCACGATGCTGCCTTCCAACCCTTTCTGCGAGATCCTGGCTTATGGAAAGGCGCCGTTGCCGACAGCAACGTGGCAGCCCAACAAGATGGAATGGCAGCTTACTGCGCATTCCTGAAGTTCGGTGGCAAGGAACATGGCACGAGATCAAGAGGCGTCACAGTCACACCCATCTGCGAGAAGGGTCTCCCGTCAACCCGAGCGGCGACAAAGGCGTCGTCCATCGAGGCTCTTCTCCTCCTTTGCGAGGTCGACGTGCCGAATCCTGTCATTGAGGACGTCCTGCCCGTCCTCTCCGCTAAGGCACCAAAAACTGTCGCCGCCGCCCTGAATGCCTTGACCGCCATCTTCCACAACTACGGCTGCAAGCTTGCCGACCCCAAGCCTGTGCTGAAGGTTCTACCAAAGGCTTTCGGCCATGCTGACAAAAACGTGCGAGCTGAAGCGACCAACCTGGCAGTAGAATTCTACAGGTGGCTGCGGGAGGCTATGAAGCCCATGTTCTGGGGCGACCTGAAACCGACTCAGCAAACAGACTTGGAGGCACAGTTCGAAAAAGTTAAAGCCGACGGCGCTCCGAAGCAGGAACGGCTGTTGCGGACTCAACAAGCTGCAAAGGAAAAGGCTCCGGCCGCCGGGGCAGGGGACGAAGGCGGAGAGGAGGACGACGAGGGCGAGGAACCCGAGGAGATCGACGCGTTTGACCTAGCAGAGCCTCAAGACGTCCTCAAGGGCATACCAGCGAATTTCTATGACTTGTTGGGCTCATCGAAATGGAAAGACCGCAAGGAAGCCGTCGAGGCGCTGTTTGCACTTGTGAACGTGCCAAGGATCAAAGACGGGGATTTCAACGAGATCAACAGATCACTGGCGAAGTGTATGAAGGATGCGAACATTGCTGTTGTAACACAGGCAGCGCAATGCATTGAGCTCCTAGCCAAAGGATTGCGCAAGAGCTACGGGAAGTACCGATCCGTCATCATGCAGCCCATCATGGACCGCCTCAAGGAGAAGAAAGCCACCGTCCAGGACGCCCTTGGCGCAGCACTCGATCAGGTCTTTTTGGCAACAGGCCTCACGGATTGTTTCGAAGATATTCTGGCTTATCTAGTCAACAAGAACCCCCAGGTCAAGGAAGGCACCATGAAATTTCTCGTACGATGCCTGCGGACCACAAGAGACGTGCCAAGCAAACAAGAGATCGGGCAAATGGTCGAGGCTGCGAAGAAGCTCCTGGCAGAGTCTAGCCCTGCGCTTCGTGATGGTGGTGCCGAGATATTGGGAACCATCATGAAGATCATTGGCGAGCGGGCGATGAACCCCCACATGGAGGGTCTGGACGACATTCGGAAGACCAAAATCAAGGAGTACTTTGAGACAGCAGAAGTCAAGGCGAAGGAGAAGCCGAAAGCGCCACCCCCGGCAGCCAAACCCCCACCAGCTGCCGCCAAGAAGGTTGTCAGGAAGGCTCCCGCTGGCCTGAAGAAAGCTGCACCGGCAGCAGCACCGCAGCGAGCCGAGTCTCCTCCACTGGCACCACAGCCGACGGCAAAACCAGCCGGCAACAAGCTTGGGATGCCGAAACCATCTGGAATTGGAGGTCTCAAAGCACCTCAGAAGAGAACACTCGGTGGCCTGGCATCACCGCGACGGCCTGTCGCTGCAGCCCCCCCGCCGCCAGACGAGGACGAGTATGACGAGGAACCAGAACCAGTCGCTTCTCCTCCTCGGCAACGACTTGGGCTCGGACGTGGTGGTCTCGCTGGCCGCTCTCTAGCTAAGCCGGCAGCAGCACCGGCAGTCATGGCACCTGAGCCTGCCCCCGCCGTCTCCGGCCTCACTGCCTTGGAGCGTGCGGAACTGGAAGAGCTCAGGGCCGCCAACGAGAGCCTATTGCGGCAGGCTGACGAGGCCCGCCATGAGCGGTCCAAGCTGATGTCCGAGATCCAGGAACTGAAGAATCAAAATGCTCAGCTCATTGAGGATCACACTCGAGATGTCCTGAGCATCAAGGCAAAGGAGACACAGCTTGTGCGCGCACGGAGCGACACGGAAGCGGCGGAGAGCACGAATGAGCGTATGCGAAGGGAACTTGACCGACTAAAGCGAGCTCTTAGTAAGTCTGAGCAGCTCGGCATGCAGCGTGATGACATGTTGAGTCCCACCCTCAGCACGGCCAGCCCAGTACAAGAAGAAATGGGTGGCGGTTTCCGGGACAGAGAGGGCAGCTTCGGGGGCGGCTTGCATAGGGCAGCAAGCACAGCGTCTAGGAATCGCGCCTCGTATGCTAGCAACCTGTCCGAGGAGAAGGAGAATGGATTTGGTGGTCCCGACGCACCTCCGCCCTACGCCAGGCACAAGGCCCTCAGTCCCGAGCTTGGGAGATACAATGGCAATGGGGCCAGCTCGGCTAGCAGTGGACGGGCATCTCCCGCTAGGGGCTACAGGAGAGACGTCTACTCGGGCGAGCATTCGTCCGCTGCCGGTGGTGGTGCCGCTGGAAGCAACGGCAATGGCGCTGAGAGCTGGAAGAGGGCTGCCGAGGTGACCAGCCAGTTGAAGGCAAGAATTGAGCAGATGAAGGTATGTCTGACACTCCCTTGTGTGAATATTGAGATATCAAGTACTAACATCTTGTCCCGTTCCAGGCCAAGCAAGGGCTTGCCAAGCAGTAGGTTCTGCACAAATTGAGCCCAAGCCGTCATCATCGTGGAAGCATGCGTGCTCGTGTCAGACCTCAATCGTGTTCGGGCATCTACGGGCCACCGGGCGAGCCACGATCGTTCTGGGAGCTCTGAAGGATTTTTTGTTTAGAGTCATTCGTTGTCAGCAGGATTCTTCTCGAGTGGGTGAGGTGTGGAAGGAGGTCTAGCATTTTCAGGGCGTCTTGCGTGTGGTCCCTCGCGGGGACAGGGGACAGGTCTGGCCAGCGAGTCTTGTACCACTCCCTCTTTTGCCTCGCACCTATGTCTGGGATGGACTCTTGTTTTGATGCGTGCGCGTGGGAATGGTTTTGGTAAAAACTTAGATACCACTTGCGGTTCTCATTTCCGCTCATTGTACTTGACTTTTACCAATATCGATGGATAATCATTTTCTACATGGAGCCGAATCAGGCACTAAGAATTGTACATGTCAAGTTACTTGACGTCCGGTCAATCAAACTTGGGCTGTTGTGGTTGTGTCTGCGCAGCAAGGGAGACCGGATGATTGGAAGATGGTAAGTGCACGATTTTGAATCGGAGAAGTTATGTAGGTGATCTGATCAATGTGGACCGATTTGCCATTCCCTTCCTGACTACTGCAACAAAATTATGGTTCGCTTCACACTGTACCCCTTTCCCCGGCCAACCAAGATGTGTCGAGTCGGCTACTTGAACATAAACGCGAACTCCCGTCCGCCGATCTCTCATCGGAGATAAGATGGGCTGGGACAACGTTCGTCCATCTATCCCCACTTGCTTCAAAAGGTTACTAAGACCCATGGTAAGTCAGCATTCCAGTCGGGCTGGACTTAAGCGTAGCCTCGCTGGTCCATCAGGCCGACCCTGAATGACGTCTTGGATTGGACCGATATATAGCGAGAGCCTATCGTCACTATGAAGCACATATTTGATCAGTCTGCTTTTCATACAGCTTCTATATGTATCTCATTCGTTTGAAACCCGTCCCTTGAAAACGCTCACTGCTTGGTACATATATATATTTTTCACCACGTCAAGCCCAAGGCCAGCTAATTGTCATTCCCAGAAAGCAATTCAATAACGACAATATGTCTGGACTAAACTTCAAATGCGCTCTCGTCACCGGAGGCGGTGGTGGCATTGGCCGCGCCATGGCAGAGTATTTCATCTCGAAGGGCAAGAAAGTCATCATCTGCGGCCGCACCGAGGCGAACCTCAAAATCACACAAAAGGAGATCAAGTGCGCAGCCTACTACGTCGTAGACACGGGCGACGTGTCAAAGATACCCGCCTTCATCGAGAAGCTCACCCAGGAGCACCCGGACCTCGACTGCCTCGTCAACAACGCGGGCGTGCAGCGGCCGCTGCAGGTCCTCAAGGACGACGCGTCGGATTTCCTGAGCAAGGCGGATAACGAGATCGACGTCAACATCCGCGGGCCGATGCACCTCGTCGTCGGGCTCCTGGAGCACCTCCGCAGCAAGCCCGCGGCGCTGGTCGTCAACGTGTCGAGCGTGCTGGGCTTCGTGCCCTTCAGCATCCTCAACCCCGTGTACAACGCCACCAAGGCGTGGCTGCACTTCTGGACCATGTCGCTGCGGGTGCAGCTGCAGGGAACGGGCGTGAGGGTCGTCGAGATCGCGCCGCCGCAGGTCGGGACCGACCTGCACCGCGAGAGGGAGGACCCGGACGACAACAAGAAGCACAAGAGCTCCATCTCCCTGACGGTCGAGGAGTTCATGGAGGAGGTCGCGGCGAAGCTGGAGCGCGGGGATGAGACTTTCTCCGCGGGGATGGGCCAGCAGATGGTGGATCAGTGGTACGGGTCCTTTGGCGAGAGGTTCGACCAGGCTGCGAAGAGCTGGAAGTAGGTTCTTCGGCCATGGTCTCGCAAATGCTGTTGATCGCAACATGGCCACATGGCCACACCCGGTATGGCCTCCCAATGGGGGCGAGTTTGCTTGAGTACAACACCTCAGATCTGCGGCATTCTAAAGTTTAGCCAGGCTAGGAAAAGGGCCATAGGCGGTGGTTTGTATGTTTGATCTTGAAGCGAGGATCTTACCAAACTGCCCAGAAACCTCGCTGAAAATCGAACTGGGTGTTATTACGCTCTTAAAAAAAAACTTGATACCATTGGAAAAGGGGTTGAATAAATATATACTCAGGTCGGCACTTAATTTCGAATCAGCGAAGCTCGAGTAGATGAGAAGAAATCTTGTATGAACTGATTATGTCGCATCAGACCTGTGACATGTTTTCTAGTCTTAACAATTGAATGATCATACCTTCGGCACGCTGTGTTGCGAGCCAACCCGCCGTGAGATCTTCCAGTATCTCCATCAATTGTCATTCTTCGACTTGCGTGTTTGAGCGTATATTTCCAAGTGTTCAGAAATCTTTCTTGAGCAGGTCCACATACTGGCAGCGGCGTTACGTGGCACAACCCCAACTGCTAATTTTGTCATATGGCCCCGCTACCTATTCTTTCACTCTATCACCGTTTCTGCTCTATAAAATGGACAGTCCAACTATCCACCACGCTCAATCGCACCTCTGAATACATCTCTCATTCTTATTCTAATAACATTTCTTTCTTTCTCATCAGTCCTTGTACAATACATATTCCAGTCGTCCGCTTCGCATCTGAACATGCCCAATGAACAGAGCAACACGTCCTTGGGCGATGACGCGACACAAATCGTTCACGAGATTGCAACTTTATCGGTCGCTTCTCCTGCCACGGCGCTCGAAAGCCCAAGCGTTAGTGATGAGCACGCGAACTCACCCTTATCATCAGCTCAAGAGATGAAGAACTCAGCTTCAACCTCTTCTGTGCAATCACCACCCACTCGACCTTTGTTGAACTCACAAGAAGGCAGGGTCGCAGCGTATAAACGCATAATAGAGAAAGACACTTATCCATACGCTCGTGCAAACCTTGAGGCACTCATTCGCTACTATGAGGATGGTGGCAGAATCCCTCATGGAGACGAGGAGGTCTGGGCAATTGATGGGGAGGTCTCCTTTGGTACTAGGAAATACACAAGTTTCGAACAGATGCCTGAGGGATGGTTGCTCAAGAACAAGTTTCTTGACGTAAGTGGCTTCTACCTCTTGCCGATATTGAATCTGAGATTTCTCAGTTTCGTCTTGCTTCGTTCTCATTGCTAACCCCTCTTCTTCTGTCTTCTTTTCTTAGAGCTCCAATCTGTATCAATACAACTACGTCCCGAAGCCGGGTGAACTCATCGCTGATAAGGAGGGAAGAGTTATTCTGTAGGAAGAGCGATGTTATAATTAGGGGGAAAGTGAGAATTGGGTGGATCAAAGATTACCACTTATAGAAACACAGCTGGATTTGTATGGACTCCGGAGCATTCCTGCGCCATTTTGTCATTGGTATTGGCTGCGGGAGGGCAAAGAAGTGCCCAGGGGACGAAGCAATAGAGCACAGAACCAATAGAGCAGACACACTAAACTCCGTGTGTTTTGAAGATGTTCAAGGAGCTCGATGTCCTCGCCCATGGGAGCGCATACAGGTTTGACAAAAGCGTGCCAAATGCATTGGCGAAACAAACCCCGCGTCACCGGGTGATATCCACCTGCGGCGAGGTAAGCTGGAGATAAGGAATGGCCAGAAACAGACAACAAGAACTCTTTCCGCTGGGCACTGTGAAGCATCTCGTCCATTTGCAAGCTTTAATTTGAGGGCGGCATTAATGTGCTCACTGACTTATCGCCCAATGATTAAGGAGGCGTGGCCTTCTCCATGTGCACCGGGTCACTGTAGGCAACCGTCAACATAGCCGGAGAAATTTCAGTCCTATCACAGGGAGAGCTACGAGTTCATGTTGCAGCAGCCGGGGAATGGTTCTTTTGTCGACGGCTCGAGTCTTGCATCGAATATAGCCTACAAAGCAAGTCCGGGTCGAAGTCTGGCCTCATATTCGACGGACAATGGTATCCGAAGGAGACTTAGGGTCTGACGCCCGTTTGGCGTACAGGGTCTAGTCCTCCAGAATCTCTTCGTGTCATCGCAGACTAGGAGGTAGATATGAGATATTCCATTTCAAATCTAAGACTTCAAGACTTCAAGGGGGGTCTCGGTTTCTGGTGTTGGCCTTAGAGCATTTCGTGAAGCAAGGATGGTAGTCGGTCTGGAGAATAGTTCACCTCGAATGGTTATGCGCCAAGATACCGTCACACCTCACTAACACCACCCACGTTTTTTGGTGCAACACTGACGCAAGGCAGCCGCTGACTCAGCGAATGACTGATAAGATAAGGATTTTCTGGTCTGGGAAGGCAGCCACAGCAGCTTGCTGGGGCGAGATTGACGACAACTTGATCCCACATCTTCCGACGACTCCCGCCGCGTCGCACCGCACCGCACTGCACCTTCACGCGACCCTTCGCCATGGGTCCGACAGGCGCTTTTGATCCTTCGAAGATGAAGGCCGCCGCGGCGGAATACTCCTCATCGGAGTCAGAAGAAGAAGATGACGACTATCTAATGCCGTCAACAAACCCCAACGCAGACGAATTCGCCGATTTCAATCCTCGAAAGCGGAGGCGAACCGGTCGCGACGCCAAGGAGAGTGCAGCGCTTGGTATATTTGGCTCCGAGAGTGAAGACGACCGGCCGGGGCAACGATGGAAGAGGAAGACACTGCGGAACAAAGGCATGAGCTTTGTGTCGGCCGACAATGCAAAGAAAGGCGACGAAAACGACGCCATGGCAGAAGATGATGAGGACGACGAGGAACCCGAAAGAGCGAGCTTCACGCCCATGAACGGTGACAACGATATCGAGGACGACGAGGACGACGAGGATGCAACTCCAGGAATCGGACTGGGTTACGGCGCATCAGCAGGACTTGGTCGCGGACGAGAACCCCCATCGAATCAAGGAAAATATCAGGCACCGAAAAGGTCGTTCAAATTCGGAGGCACGGCCGAGCCTCTTGGGATGGGATTCACGCCCTCTTCTACGAATGAGCCTGTCCTCAAGGTCAACGATGACGCACCTAGCCGACCTCAAAAGGCAATGCCCAGCGCCTTCTCCTCGAAAGGTGGCAAAACGAAAATCAATCCGAAATCATTTGGCGCGCGTATGATGGCAAAGATGGGCTTTGTAGATGGCTCAGGTCTTGGAAAGGAGGGACAAGGTCGAAATGTTGTTATCGAGGCAAACTTGCGCCCCCAGAAAATTGGTCTCGGTGCTGTGAAAGAAAAGACAGAGCAGGAAAGGCAAGAGGAAAAGCGACAGGCAAGACTTCGAGGAGAAGTAGTGGTCGACTCGGACGAGGAGGAAAAGAAAAAGAAGAAAGAGCGCGCAAGGAAAGCTCGAGCGGGAGGCTTGAAGAGCGGTAGTGGGAGTGCTGCAAGCACCCCGAGACGACAGAAGCCGAAGTACGCAACGATCGAGGAGATCAAGAGAGCAGCACCGGGACTGGATATACCAGCTGCATTCACACCGATCTTGGATCTCACAGGGCCAGGCAAAAAGATGTTGACCTCGTCTTCTGGTTTGATGACCCCTACTGCTGGTACGACAGAAGAAGATGGCGACCTTCAATCGAAGAAGCTGGTGTTACGAGCTCAAAACGACTTCATGGCCATCCTCGAGGAGTGGCAGGGCCTACAGGAGCGAAAGGCCTTTGCAGAATTGCAACTCCACCAAGAGGCACAGGAGCTTGAGGAGTTGGAGAAAGCCGTCGAGAGTCATCAAACAACTGCGGCCATTTTTGATGAGCTGACGCACCTCGAGGATGAAGACGAGGTGCTGATCAGTGGAGGTGACCACACGAAGCAACGATGGGACCGAATCATATCCTTGTTGCGCAAAGCAGACCAATCGATGTCGGATCTCACGATTCGGGAGGTCAAGGACGAGATGGCGTCAATCGCAGTCGCGGCCATCCAACCAATCATGAAGGATATGGTCGAAAACTGGAATCCTTTGGAGGATGCGCGAGCCCAGTATGCTCATGACTTGGCTTCTATCAAGGAGCTGCTTGGCTTCTACAAATCCGCGGCATTGCCTCAGATGAGATCGTCAGCAACACCTTATGAGAGCATGATGTACAAGCTTTGGCTGCCTCATGTCTCACGCGCAGTGCGGGAATGGAACGTGCGGGACGCTGAACCACTAATTGCCGTGTTTGAGGCCTGGCACAGTGTGCTCCCTGGATTCCTCAAAACGCAACTGCTGGAACAAGACATCATCAGGAGACTGGACGAAGCAATCGCCAAGTGGGAGCCCAAGAGGAAGAAGCAACACAATTTGCCACATCTTTGGCTTTTCCCGTGGTTCCAATACCTTCCGGAGCACCACCTCGACCCAAAGGCCTCCACAGGTCTTGTTGCAGACGTGAAAAGGAAGTTCAGGCAGCTTATTGACGTGTGGGATTTCAATCGTGGGGTTATCCCGGGCCTGCGGGAGTGGCGGGACATCCTGCGCAACAACCGTACCGATCAGTGGACACCGCTCGTCTTGAATCACATCCTGCCAAATATGGCGCGTTACATACGCAAGAACTTCGACGTCAATCCTTCGGACCAACAGACTGATGTTCTAACCGCAGTCCTGGATTGGCTAGATCCTGTGTCACCCACCATGGTTGCTGAGGTCATCGCCGCGGAGGTGTTTCCGAAATGGCATGAGATCCTCTACCAATGGCTGGTCATGGAGACGGTCAATTATGAAGATGTGGCCCAGTGGTGTGAGTGGTGGCATGATGAGGCGTTGGCGGGAATTGACGACATCCCGTCGATAGCGTCCGAGTTTGAAAAGGGTCTTCACACGATCGAGCACGCGCTGGAGTTGTTCGACTTGAACCAGGACGCCTCAATAGCTCTGCCTCCGCCAGAGCATAGCCGTGGCACCGAAACGCAGAAAGCCACAAAGACTAACGGGCATCATCACCATAAGCGAGAGCCCCACCGCGAGAAAAAGCACCACGTCAGCCCATTCGAGCCCACCAAGAAGGAATTGGAACGGTCTTTCCGCCATATCGTGGAGGATTGGTGCCAAGACAACGATCTGCAATTCATGCCAGAGCGGAGAAAGGTGCACTCCGAGGGGCCTCTGTACAGGATTACGGCTCGAGGTGATGGAAAGGGAGGTGCGCTGACATACTTCAAGGGGGACAAGCTTTGCGTGGAGACCAAGAACGGGATAGAGGAGTTCACGGGCGAACCTGGCAGCAACGATTGGGACAGGCTCATGACGTACGCGTTGTAGCCGTCTGCAGTATATAATTTACGCCTGGCTCGACCGGCATCAGAATGTGAGCCGCGCAGCGCAATACTTCCCATACTCACATCAACCTGCTCCAAAGCCAAGTTACCATACCGGTGAACGACCTTCACATGGTTTCCCCGCCTCGAGCTGCATTTCTTGTCATGTGACGACTTTGAGCGGTCTGAGTGATCCGAATGCAGGTCTGCAATGAGTTCTTCCAATGACAATACCAAGACTCGGTTGCCTCCCAATGTTTCAAACGCCACAGATTCCAAAATGCTCAGCTCGTATCAGGTCGCCCGGTAGCTGACGCGCGCTTGAGCCGGAAGTCGGTCTGCTGACTGTGCCCGGCATTCGTGAACCACCAGCGGCCTTTTTCTCTGCACGTTATGCGGTGTGGCCCAGTCAGCGACAGCTGCCATTGTTGCCTTTCTCATTGGGGTTTAATGCGTACGATGCCTATTCATCATGTCATGTGTGTGCGACTACACGGAACGGTCGGTTTTTGGGGCCCTTTACCCCAGATATTAGATCTGGCAAATAAGCACTACTGGCCGTGTGGCTCACGCCTCAGCCCGGGATGTTACCCTTTCGCCTGGTTCAGCTCCAGATCAGCTGCCTTAGCTCGTATCCTTCCAGTTGCAAGGCAGAGAGTTTACGAGGAGGTGTTCGTGTGTTTCTTTGTCAAAATCTCGAGAAGTTCATTAAGTTCGTAATGAACGTAATGACGCCCGTTGAAGGAGGGTTGCATCGCACCTGTCATCAGGTTTTTCCAGTTCTGGTGGAGATCGAGGGTCCGTATCGTGGGCCGGGAGTTGGCCTAGTTACTTCTTTTGCGCCTATGGAGGCCAAGCCTGTCCGTCAGATATAAGCTTAGTCTAACGCTTGAGCTTCGTCGGGTAATTGCTGGCAGGGCTGAGTGGCCGACTCCCGGGGAGTTGGGGACTCCGTCAGTCGAGTGATGCTAAGCCACGAACAAGACCGGTGAGATGCTACGTAGTATGCGGTGGGCTGTTTTGTCGGGCCTAGTATACGATCTCATCGTGATCAGCCCTGATACGATTCGCCAGATGGAATATGTCGGTTTGATTTGCCCTGCTGGCGAGCGGCCGTAACCCGGAGCCACCTAGCTTCGGTCTTGCTTCTTTCTCAGCCTCATCAGCTCTGCCGAGTTATGCCTATTTTCGAATGCTAGGGCAATTATACCTCAGGTCTGTCTATATGTGATTATGATCATATGCGACGGATGGGCGGATATATAAATGGGAAGCCATGACTTTCGAACTGAGCATTCATTCGACATCATCATCAGCATCATTCAGTCTTCCTCACTTCACTACAATCTAAACACAACAAAAACTCGTCTTCAAAGACCACACATCAAAATGCAGTTCGCCGCCACCATCCTCGCCTTCGCCGCTGCGGCCATGGCAGCCCCATCTACCCAATGCACCTTCGGCCAGTACGTCTGCTCCAAGGACGGCCTGTCTATTCTTCAGTGCGACATCAGTGGCAAGCTCGTGGTAAGTAGTCATCGAGTCACAGTCAAAGAGCATGTGTCTTGTAAATTGAAACCTGTCTAACACCACTCCAGACCATCGGACCCTGCCCTGACGGCAGCAAGTGCTCCAACATCGGGAACATCCCTTACTGCCAGGCCGTTCCCAAGGTGAAGCGCGCCGGTGGCCCGGCCTACTGCTCTGCCCCGGGCACTTACACCTGCACGGGTGACAAGAAGGGCATCAACGTCTGCAACTCCCAGAACCAGCTGGTCTTCAACGGTGCTTGCCCCGACAAGACCCACTGTGGTTACCTGAACGGCATCCCGTTCTGTGTCGACAACACTATCCAGGGTTACTAAATCGTCTGACTGGTTTCCTTGGGGAATAGGCTGGTGTTGAAGAGTTTGTGGCATGATTAGATGGGAGATGAGACATAATGACTTACCTTTTGCAACAGCAAGAGCCTCGCTCCTTATATTTAGAATAATTTGACGAATTCTTCAATCTACCTTCCTCTGATCTTCCATTGATCTGTGGTGACATACCATCTGAACAGCAGTCGAGGAGATAAAAGTATCGGAACTGATCACCGTCTAAGTTCCAAGAGACCCTGCCGTATATACACATTTCTCAATATGTACTGCTTGGGGATCGGAGGCCATGAAGTCGACATTCAAAGCGACAGAAATTGTTCACCACATTGTGATCATTATACAAGTTCAAGCTTATGAAACCCCGCTCGTAGCTCTGTTTTGTGCCTAGGAGAACAATTTCATGACCTTACGGAATCATACGCGTCTCGCGATGTATAGTACACATTGGAATGACTGAGACGACATGACCTGCCCTAACCGGTGTCGACCATTGCTCAAGGCCTATCGAGACCGCCAGAAGCCAGAAGCAAATATCTACGCGGAGACCTTAGGCGCCTCTGATGCATTTGGGCAGATGGCCACATGATTACAAAAGTCGGGGTCTCATGGTCTCATTCCCGGCCATGTCGAAGATTCCTCGAAGCTGGGCAAGTAAACCGCGATATAATGACCAGGAAAGCTTAGAATAAGCTCTGCTACTTACATCAGAAATCAAAAACACCGCGAGCGTATTTAGAAGTGGATTTCGCAGATTGGTTGAATGAATTTTTGGATCAATGAGACCACTTGGCAGAGCATGGGCTTGTAGTGTTTTCACGTAAGACATTCTGTCACCAGGCCTTAAGTTTCCTAACCCATTCAACATGCTCATCAGCTGCAACGCGGCCGTCATTGGATCGAACTCCAGGCACCATTTCCCTTTTTGCCGAAATGTTCGAGAGCGCTTACCACAAGATGCATAAAAATAGAGGCCTGATGCATTTCAACCCCGGAATGAATCTGACGTGTAAACCGTCGAATTTGGCATCTAGACAGTGTGGTTCAGGTGGGGTATTTAACCGCGTGCAACAATGCCGCAGCCAGATCTTCCTCCTTCCTACTTTTCCCCAACCCCATACCAGTTGACCCTAGGTCCATCCACTCTGACGGCAATCTGCCACTAAACATGTAAGATATCCAAGTTCCGCGTTCCGAGAATCATCACTGATGTTGAAATTCCCAGTTATCTTCAATCAGTCCTTCTTCAGTCCAAAATATGAGTGAAGCTGCACACTCCGTGCTTCAGGCCCTTGAGCAAAGGGCGGCTAATACCGTCAAGGCGTCGGCCCTCCACGGTGGCACGTTCAATATCCCCCTGAACGTCTTCATCAGCGGTGCTTTGGAAACGGACCGAAGTCTTGTGCCAACATTATCGTTTCTCATCGTGCATAAAGATGATCGTGGCCAGCAGACGAATATCCTCTTCGATTTGGGACTTCGCCGCAATATTAGCGATTACATTGAACCGGTCAGGAAGCATATACAGTTCAGGCAGCCCATGGAAACTCTACCGGATGTGAGGCAGAGCTTGGTGGATGGAGGGGTCAATACCTCAGACATAGCGCACGTTATAATCAGCCATGTCCACTGGGACCACACTGGAACCCCAGCGGACTACCCTCAGGCGCAGTTCTGGGTTGGCAGCGGAGCCCTCAACGTCCTGAAGAACGGTTTGGGCTCACACATGTCGCACTCCCATTTCGAGAGTGAGCTCTTCACTGGCCTGAACGTCAAAGAATTCCCCAAGCCGCCGCTCGATGGTGAGAAAGGAGACGCGTGGGAGAAACTGGGTAAATTCTGGGTATACGACTTCAAAGGCGACGGCTCCGTCTGGGTCGTGGACGCCCCTGGCCACCTGCCCGGCCACGTCAACCTCCTTGCTCGACTTGGGCCGAAGCGCTGGGTATATCTCGTCGGTGATGCCTGCCACGATCGCCGCCTCCTCACGGGCGAGAGAGAGATCGCAGAGTGGAAAGACACGGAGGGGCGGTTCTGCTGCATTCACGCGAACAAGAAAGACGCAGAGGCTACATTGGCGCGCATCCGCGACCTACAGGCTGCGGCAGAGGAAAGCGGATTCGAGCTCGAGGTTATTCTTGCTCATGGCATGGACTGGGCGAAAGCACATCCCGAGGCCTTCTTGCCGGGGACTCTATGAAGCGGTTGACGTCTTCTCTTATTACATGCCGTTCTATTGTTCGCCTATACTTCTGGAAACTCGAAGCCCGATTTCAGGTATATTTCTATCAGCTCAGGTCTTGGATTCCCTGGGGCTCTGAATAATCGAGGGCGGGCGGGATCAACGCTACGTGACCTGCTCCGCGTGTCCATAGCTAGGCTATCATCACTGCAGGCTTTCTTGCCCAGCATCTCCGCATACCATGCCCGCCTGGGTGGTGAAACATTCGAAACTCCAAGCCGCTACCGGCACATGCTGCGGGGAGACTGATGTCCCGTTAACCCCATTTGAAGGGCGGGGAAATGCATTACACAGCTGCTTGCTTCCATGTCATCACATGCGCATGTTCGGCAGTGAAAGTAGTCGCCGATGATCTTATCAACTCATTCCGTGAAATTCTCTTGGTTCAATCCTTAAGAACTGTTCACAATACCTACGGAATTCCTGATCCTCATTTGCGAGTGCAATTCGCAGACATATACCGTCAGTCACCAGCCCAGGCCAGCTATCAAGATGTCTGGCGAACCACTGAACGTTGGTTTCATTGGATTGGGGACTATGGGGTTTGCGATGGCAGTGAACTTAGTATCAAAGCTGCCCAAAGGCTCAAAGCTCTTCGTATATGATATCTCAACAGATGCGGTGAATAAATTCGTGGCTCAGCACCCGGACTCGGCTGTGGCTGCTGGGTCCGCCAAGGAGGTGACCCAGAACTCCGTGAGTTCTGTTCGCTGGCGGTTCTTGATGGGAGATCACTGAGCATGACTTGAGCCTAGACAACCGTCTTCACTATGGTCCCAGAAGGCTCTCACGTCAGGTCTGCATTCCTCGATGAGACAAATGGAATACTCGCAGCAGACCAGAAGCCGAGAACTCTGATGGACTGCTCGACCATCGACCGTGAGACATCTCTAGCTGTCCTGGAAGAAGTAAGAAAGCGGCATACTCAAGCGACATTCTTCGATGCTCCTGTGTCAGGCGGTCAAATCGGCGCAGAGAAAGCAACCCTTACGTTCATGGTCGGCTGCGCGGAGGATGACCCGAAGTGGACATTTGTGGAAGGCATACTGAGCCTCATGGGCACGAATATCATCGCCTGCGGGGCACCGTCGCTCGGTGTCACCGCCAAGCTGACGAACAACTACTGCTCCGCACTCATTTCACTCGCCACGGCCGAGGCAATGAATATGGGGATGCGAGCTGGCATGGACCCGCGCCTGATACAGCGGATCTTCTCCAAGAGCACCGCCCAGAGCACCATGTGCGACAAGTTCAATCCCGTCCCTGGGGTATGCCCTGATGCACCCTCGAGCCATGGGTACGAGGGCGGCTTCAAGATCCGGCTAATGAGGAAGGACTTTGGCCTGGCGTGCCAGGTTGCGGAGAATGTCGGCGCGAAGTTGCTGCTGGCTGAAGCAGGGCTCAAGGCTTACACTGAGGCAAGTGCGGACCCGCGTTGCAGAGATTTAGATTCGAGGGTGGTGTATAGATTTCTGGGAGGCAACGAAGAGTGGGAGAAGAAAGAGAACTAGCACATCTGGAGTACGGGCTCATACTAAGAGGCAGGACTACAATTACATAGGTAGACAGGTCACAGGCTCTAAACTTCGTCGAGCATGCTTGATTTTACCGTTCAAGGCAAATTTCATAGAAGTCGTGGGCAGATATTCCTGAAGCCTGCATTCACTACTTGGACACCACCGCCATCCGTGTTGTGAGATTTCTTACGCTGATTCTGTGCACACTTTTGGTTCTTGGCCAGATCAGTGCCAATATTGCCGATACCTAGGTACTCTCTCGATCACCCGGCGGCATTATGTTCCAAGACCTGCTTGTGCATGCGGGGAATCAAGTTGGAAGCTGTAGGTTTGAGGGGGTTTGGCCACTGCGGAGGTCAAATCAGCCCTCCGGCGGACAGAAAAGCGCTTAATGACCGCATCGCTGGGATTCATTGTTGGCGTTCCGTCTCTCGTCTTCAGTCGAGGCTTCTTAATATTCTCACTACTACAGATCAAGTCTAACATATATCGACCTAGAGATCGTTACGCGCGTCAATTTCTGCCAAAATGAGTTCCTCCTCCAACCCGCCAGCTGATGACAAAGTTGCCGCAGCCCACAAGACGCTCTTTGACGAAGGCATCAAGCTCCGCACGCAGGTAAATGGTGCCGAATATGTCCAGAAAGCCCTGAAGAATGGCTCCGAGTTCGCAAGGCCCATGCAAGAGCTCGTCACTGAGGCTTGCTGGGGTTCCGTCTGGGCCCGCCCAGGCCTGGAGAAAAAGTGGCGTTCGCTGATCAACGTCGCAATGCTCGTCGCCCTGAACAGGTCGACTGAACTGGCGACTCACGTCAAGGGTGCCCTGACCAATGGGGCCACGGAGGTAAGCATCTACAGCATATCATTCTCATTCTTGCTTCGAGTGTTTCTTTCCTCCTTGGCCAGCGATGTGGGGAAAATTCCCATTGCACGTATTCAACATTCCATTCCGGAGCGCCGATTGTGTGCCCCTGTGCACGCGCCAGATCGATCCAGAGTGACATCAAGGGCTGACTCTGACTGGGACTCACAGGACGAGATCAGGGAAGTGCTTCTTCAGGCGGCAATTTACTGTGGAATGCCTGCGGGGCTTGAAGGGTTTAGGGTCGCGCAGAGGGTCATTGACGCCGCCAAGGAGGAAGGAAATGCAAAGTAGATTGAGAATGGAAAGCAGGCATGAGATCTCACCCATTAGAGATAGACATATGAACTTCAAGCCCAGAACTTTGCAAGTGTGCTTTCGCATGGCTCCAACTGCGGTAGACCTGCTTCTTATTCACCACGAGTCAACAATTATACAATTGCCCGTGTTAAGTAGATTCCTTTGCAATTATTGCCATGGTGATGGCACTCTGCGAAACTCAGAATCACTTCAAGCACAGCCGGTTTCCAGTGACTGGGGGTGGACTTCAGCCTCACCCGTCGCGTTGGGTAATTAGCGAGACCAGGCCCCATGTGATAGATACCAAAGCCGCCGAGTAAACCACGAGAGCATATCACCCCTTGATCGATTAACTCGCGTCCCCCGAAGCTATCTCTATGGAGTTCCGAATACCCAATGCGTCTCTCGAATGATTTAGCTTCTCTGTCTCAGCTTTGATTAACTACAACGGCATGTTTGCATAAGACCGCAAACCGTGATTCCAAAGTTCGGAGCTTTCAGGAGATGTAAATTGTGGAAGGTGACGAGGACGAGGCTGGTGGTAACATCAAAGTAGACTTCTAGGGGTGTCTGAGATTATGTTCTGGTCATTGCACCGAATTAGCTCGTCCATATAATTAAAACTCGGCGCAACCTCTTGCGATTTGCTGGCACCAGCACCGCTACGACATGGGTCGACATGAGCAAGCCATTGGCAACCACGGAACGTGAGAAGGAATTATCTAGAGCATCAACATCAACAGTACTATCCCTAAATTGATCTCGCTAGTGACCTCAAGGATCATGACCAGTGCCGTGCCGTCGTATCAACGATTCATACATTCAACCAGGGACTGACCGCCTACAAACCCTAAACTACTGTGGAGAGTGCTGTAGAAACTTTCTAAGACGCACTGTGTCTGCTCATGAAGACTAGATTACTCAAATACGAAAGTCCATCTGCCTTTCCCCTGACTAAGAGTTAGCAGCGGATTAGACAGTGGTGATATCGAATTTACAGCTGGGATTCGTGGCTAAGATACTTACGTTGGCCCAAACTTTGGCATCATAGCGTATCTTGTGGATCGATGTGCGACGTCTCCTTATTTTGGAATGCGGACTCGAAGCAAATAGACTTCAGTCGAAGAACAAAACACAACAAACTCCCCGATACGATCATTCATGTTTGTCAGTGATTCGTTCTGAACTTCTCCCACAAGGAGACAGCCTTGGCATGTCTTGATAATACAGCTCGGCTCAGTGGTACCACCAGGTGGTCCCACCCACTGTTAACCGCAAGGCCCGGTGTGCGACTCAGCATCTCGGGATCCCGGTTGACATAGATGTCCGTCAGTCACCAAAGCAGCCTTTGATCATGGAAAGGGATATTGAAAAGAATAGGTTAAATAAAAACATTCTTCCCGCTCAAAAAACATTCCCAGTGCTTTTTTATCACTCGACTAGATCTCATCAACCAACAAATTGTTATCACTCCTCAAAAACAACCCGCAAAATAAAGAAAACCCGGCATAATGCAGTTCTCCGCCATTCTCGTCACTCTTGTTGCAGCCGTCAGCGTCTCTGCAAGCCTAGCTCCCGCCGTGCGTGCCGCCGCTGAGCTGCAGGGAGCCAACCTGGAGAAGCGCGACCCGAAGCCTTGCTCTGGCAACCCCGGCTGCGACTGCTTGGGAGTTGCTCTTGGGAAATGCCCCCAGGACTGCTGCTAATCGATGGTCTCATGAAGCCAGTGAGTTAATTTAACTACTAAATTAACCATAACACAATTTTTGACGAATTTCAGTGCAACGATAGATCAGGCTCACAATATCGAGGCAATTGTTACATTAAGAGTCACATGGATTGGTAGATGAGCTATGCCATGTTATTTTCAAGTCTGTTTGAGAATGTTCGTTTTTGTTTTGTAATTTATTGTTTTCTATGAGATAAATTCAGAGAACGCCGATCCCAGTAGTCCGAAGCCTTTGCCAACATAAGAAATTTAGATGTCAACAACCTAGTGAGTGATCGAGGAGATACCCCGGTTACGAAGATGTTGTCTCGGAAGCCGGCTGCTTCTCAGTTGTGTTGATTTGCTTCAAGCTGCTAGAACTTGAAGGTGAGACCTTCTGATCTTTCTGGCTCCGCTGCGGGAGCTTCTCCGCGGCGTCAGCTTCGAGGCACTTGCGTCGCCAGTGTTCTTTGGCAACCCTGAGACGATTCATCGATGCCGCTTTCTGGGATGTGATGACTTTTTCGGAGTGCAGGAGCCTTACCGTTGATTTCAAGTCATCATTCTCAGCCGATTTCAGAGGCTTGTACTTGTGCATCTTGCGACAATATGCACAGCACCTCCTTTTGAGTACAAGTGTTGTCTCCTCCCAAGGGATTTCAACAATCAGCACTTCGGAGTCTGCACATACCACAGAGTTTGCTCCCTCACAACGCACGCGCCAAGTGTAGGAGTGCCCGCACATTGTTTGGAAAACAAGATTGAAGCATCCGGAGCAGCTAGGTCCGCGTATGGCTTGAGAAAAGTCAATGGCTGCGGTCCGTGACTTGATCTCCTCAGCAAGGCCATCTTTGTGGATGATTTTGGGTGTCATGTTGGTTGTCTCCATCTTTGCTTTCTGTTTTTAATGGTAGAAATGTGTGGTTTTTGAGGGTTTGAGTGCAGAGTACGAAGTTATGAGTTAGGGAAGAGGATAGGTTACTTTTTTTATATATGGGTGGGCTCTAGTATGACTTTGTGTGTTGAGTACTAAGAATTGTTCTTCTTCTTCAAGAAACAATAAGCCATAATGGTATTGTTCTTCTACTATCCTCTATAGTAGAGGGAGAAGCTGTGCCACTTTCTAATTGTTAAGCTGTGACTTGATCCTAGTGGGGAGAGGACTTGCTGTACAAAGCACGACACGTCTATGAAAGGAAACAAGAAAATGGCTACAAAGGCAGTCTAGCAAGTGCAGTTCATATTATCACAAAGGCATCGTGTAATCCTAGGACGGAATTAGGGATACAATGCTTATTGTATCTTGTTAATTGTAATTTTAGTGTTGCAATTCAAGGCTCTTGAGCCATTCACATTTACTCACTTGTCACTTTTATAACACAGTATTGACTTTAAGATGCAGTACTGTGTGTATAAGTTGGGAGATGATGATGATTAACGCCATGAATATAAGTTGGGAGAGGGTGCCTTTTTTTTTTTTTTTTTTTTTTTTTAGGTGTATGTGCAGAGCTACACAACTCTCTCTATTTCTCCTCATTTAATAGAATTCTCTCTAGTTTGTGCTCAAAACTTTTCCAATCGTTACTTTCATGATAGTGTGGGTGAGCATGATACACCTGGTCATCCTTGTTTTACATTAACCAATTCCTAGAATAAACTGGCATCCTCAGTGCCTGCTTGGGCAACATGAAACCCAGAGTGCTAGTGCAGCCATCAATAGCAAGTCATGCTTTCGCGTCACTCCACGAGACTCTCGTTACGTAGCCAGCTCGGGCATGATAGCCGCACGGATGAACGAGATGGGACAGACACAACGATGTCATGTCATAGTACATGGGGGAAAGCGGCGTATATATCGACTCATTTGTGAAGTAACTCCATTACCGAATCTAAAGCCAGGCCGAGCCATTTCCCACTCTGCTGATGCTCTATCGGATATCAAAGTTGTGCCCGCCCCCGGCGCTGCGCCCTGACCGCAGCTGCCGGCCTCATGCTTTTTTTGGGATCGCGATTTCATTTCTGAGGCTCTGGCCGGCCAGGAACTTCCTCAAGTTCTCCACGATGAGGGCCTCGGCGCCTTGAGGACGCCCACCGGCAGCGTGCGGGCTGACGACGACGTTCTCGACCTGCCACAGCTTGGACTCCTTGGGCAGCGGCTCGGTCACGAAGACGTCGAGGGCAGCGCCGCCGATCTCCTTGTTCACCAGGGCGTTGTAGAGGGCCTCCTCGTCTATGCAGGTGCCGCGGCCAACGTTGACGACCCAGGCGTGCTTTGGCAGCAGGGCTAACCTCTCCTTGCTGAGGGCGTTCTTGGTGGAGTCGTCGCCCGGGAGGATCATGACCAGGGCGTCGGTGGTCTTGAAGGTGTCGGCGATCTGGTCCTCGCTGACGACCTCGAAGGCGTCGCGGATGCCGGCGCTGCGGGCGACGCCCTTGACGTTGGCGCCGAGGGAGACGAGCCAGGGGGCCAGCTTCTTGGCGATGTTGCCGAAGCCCCAGATGGTGACGTTGGCGTCGCGCAGCGAGGTGAACCTGTCCTTGGGGCGGTCTGGCTGGGGCCCGCCGAGGTGCTGGGGCCACTGGCTCTTGGTCTGGTAGTCGCGCATCTCGTAGAAGCGGCGTGCGGCGTTGAGCAGCAGGCCCAGGGTGTGCTCGGCGACGGTGTGGTCGTGCAGGCCGGAGCCGGTGCACAGGGTGATGGACGAGTCAAAGCCGGCGGCGAAGACGTCGTTGGGGCCGGCGGCGCACGACTGGATCCATTTCAGGTTCTTCATGCGCTTGGCGGCGTCCTGCAGGTTGGAGGCCGAGTTGGTCCAGACGACCAGGAACTCTGCGTCGATGAGGTCCTCAGGGATGGGCTCCTTGACATTGTAGGGGTGGATTGTGACGGGAAAGCCCTCAATGGCTTTGATGTCGAGCACGAGCGAGTTGTTGGTCGACTCGGGCTTGGGCACGAGGAGCTTCATCTTTGCTGAGGGGGGAGACGACGACAGGAACCTGGGTGACGGCAGAGAAGGGCTGGAAGTTCGCGAGAATGTTTGCCTTGGGGAGAAAAGGGTAGGCTTGGTGGATTTGTAGAAATGTCGCGAGCTCAGAATTCCCTGTCGCGCAGAAAATTGTCTGCTGCACAATGACGGGCACCAGCGTGAGATCATTATAGCGAGGGCCGTGGATGAGAGCTGGTGTGGACCGGCAAGAGCGCGGGGTCGATGTGGGGGTCAATTGGGGGAAGAGCGCCCGAAAGCTCGGGGTAAAAGTTGCGATCTCGGCCTGCCTGAGAACAGCAATACTCGCCGAAACACCCCGTTGCCGAGAGGAGCTCCTCCGGCCGAGACTGTGCATCCACCTGCGCCTGCTCTCGGCTGGCTCCAGTCTTCCAGGGCCCCGGAGTCGTCTCACATGCTATTGGACCTTGAGTTTTTCAAGCTCAGATATGGCCTCGATTCAGAATTAAGCGAGCCGTCACATAACCATGCGCCTAAGCGTTTCCAGCTTTCAAAAAGTTTCTTAAGGACAAGCGTTTGCACAAAGGGTCGCACACACAATAACACCGCAACATCTTCAAAGATAGCAATACATCATTACAGAGCTTCCTGTAGCTTTATTGTTATCTACCTGGTCACCTCAAGGCTGTAGGAGGTCGTTATATAATAGTGCATTTCATAGGAGGCCATTTCTACCAGTCAGAGATTTCTCACAGTCAGTACCGGAGACAGTAATCTAGGCCTAGATACAAGTCTTTTCATTAAACGTATCGATTCTCATAGCCTCACTAGTAGCTATAACCGCCTTACTTGTAAGTGAAAATATAACAACTCAGACTTTTCGTACTTAAGAGTAGTGTCCAATATGTACATATGCGTGAATCCACTTGAACTTCCGTTGATAGCATCAGGATGCCAAAGCGTCGGTACCGAAGGATTCGGTCAATATTTTGATCGGCTGAAGAGGCGGGCGGCAAGCAAATGGATGGCCCACCATTCTTCCTCGAAGACGTTCAGATACTTGAGGCGAAGAACAGGCCGAAGTGAGAGCTAGGTTTCGAGTTTTAGCTCAAACCAATGTACAAAGAAGTAATCATGACGTCTCCCCATTCCAATCCGATCTCATTACACCTGGCCCCCCTTTCCAGAAATTAGGCTGCGCGCTTCCAAGGAACCTGTGCCCTTGCTGTTCGTTGTTAACACCACCAACTTCACATCCCACAAGACTGTGCACGTCCCAGTTGAAAGGCTGAGTGCTCTCGCATTTCCACTGCAGCTGTTCCATCAGCTGGGTGTAAATGCTGTGATAGCCACGCAAGGGGCAATCAGCAAAGGTTTTCCGCACGTCCTCCTCCGATTCGACCTGGTCCGTGTGCTCGGTGAAGGGCTTGCACAGAAGGTTCAGGAGTGTCCACGATGCCGTCTTTTGGTCATCAGAAGCATCCTCGGGCACTATGAACAGGTATTTATCGAAGTGTTCTTGGTCGAGCGTCAGAGAAGCGCCTTCTGGCGGTTCATGCCCGGCGAGCTTTGTATATATGGTGACGAGCCTCTCGCGGAACCTGCGCGCCACCGAGTCGAGGGCGCCACAGAACTCGAGCACGGAGAGACATATGCTCCCTTGTTCGAGGTCACCTGACCACTCGCTCTTTGGGAATTTGTGCATCTGCTTCTGTGATACGGCGTGCAATATCGTAGTGCAGGACGTATATGCTTGGAAACTAGAGAAGTCTGTCAGCGCTCCCCGTCTATGATTCATTTTCATCCGTACTGCCTGGCTCACATGACAAGCCAGCATCGCTTGAAAAGCATGCCTTTTCCCATCAACAGTTTCAGGATCGTGGCGGAGTGCTTGGCAGCAGCGACTCCATCGCTCGATCTTTCTACCAACAGCTTTCTGTCTAGGACCAACGTATTCTGGTCCTCAATATTCGGTGTCTGTGTCTCCATGCACTGAAAAACAGTCCTGCGATGAAGAAGCATCATGGCCCCGAGATACAGCAGATGGGTGTGGCAAATAGATATCCACACCACATCTGGGAGAAGGCCGCCTTGCTGGACCAGGTTGGCAAGTTGCAGAGGCGCTGGGAGCAGTTCGTGCCAGTCCTGGAACTCCCTCATTATCGATTTCAGGGGCAGGATGGATTGTCCCTTGAAGCTCATGTGCATCTGGAGAACCCGGGCCTTGAGCACTAGTCATATGTTAACACGACCATGCCAGAGGACAAATATTGAAAAAGAAAGACCGTTACCGCCGCTCATTGGAACAAGACACGGTAGATGTTGGTGCTGCCAATGGCGGGGTCAAATCACTTACTCGATATCTTTGTCATCTCAGCCTGCACCACTAAGTATTCTCAGAAATAGTTCATCCGGAACAATTTGCTACATTGACGTGCGGAAGCTTACCTTCACTGAGATCAGCAGGGTCCTCCGCATTGAAGGAAGAAAGCTGCAAATAGAGTCAGCTGGCCAGAATGTAGTCATGTTTGAACCAAGGAAGAACATTGCGCGACTGCTGACCGGAAGCTTTCCAAACCAAATGTCATTCCCCGACACATAGCCTAAGGTAGATGAAAGCCAGCTTCACAAATTAGCCTCTGGTGCGTAAACTCCTGGGACAGTGGAGGCACCCACCAGGAGAAGAACATCAAAGTGCGCCAGGCTGTCTTGCAAGAGGCCAGTGCTGGTGTGTTGTGGGACGCGTCGACAGGCCGATCCACGCCTTGCATTCTCGCCATGCTGAGTCCGATCTCTGCCATCGCATCATCAACCCAAGTCAGGGCTCAGTGGGGACAAGGAACCAAAAGCCGAACAAACTTACCCACATATGTGAAAGCGGTGGTCGCCTTGGTCATGATGTTGAACATGGCCAAGAGCGCGCTGACCTTCATGGCGTCGAACGGGCGCTCCTCAATGACGGACTCGAGGCTGAGGCGCGATATGTCGTACAGGCGCCTGTCCAGGTCGTTATCGATGCCGCCATTCATATATTGCGACCCAGCGGCTGCGATCGCCGCAACACACGCAACGTCAGCCCTCATCGAGTCAGTGCGGTCCTGCGCCCGAGTCGGGTCGTAAACGCGAGCACAGAGCGCCAGAGCCTGAGGCCTGGTGAAGACATGGAACAGTGGACCGCTGGAGTCATAGAAGGTGGCCACCACCTTGGCGATGACGGAGGCGTCCGGGAGTCCGAAGCCAGCAGCGTCGAGATGGGGGCTACCGCCCTGGGCACTGCTCGAGATCGACCCGGCTTCATCACGCGAGCTCGGCGACGAGCTCTGTGCTTGGTCCTGGGTGTTGAGGCTGCGTGGGCTGGTGCTGATCCCCTCGGAGGACCTGAGGCTCTGCACCGTGCGCTGGACTTCCTCAGGTGACTGCGTCTGAAGTGTCGAGACGAAGTCTTCCAGAGTTTCCAGGCGGGCCTTCATCGCCTCCTGTTCCTGTTTCTTCTCCTCCTTGGCATACGAGCATGTCAACTTCCTCGCCGCACATCGCTGGCATACTGGATTTCGCACGCTGCGGCACTAAAAGGGCCCGGGTTGGCTTCGTCAGATGGCAAAACGGACTGATGACAGGCAGGTTGACTCGGATTGCTTGAAACAGCGCGGCAGAAGCCCTTGAAGGTCCTGCCCGACAACGCATGGGCTTATTTACCTTGGCTTTGGCCTGCCTACAGTTGTCACAGGCTTGAGCAGCGTGGCTGCGCTTCGGCAGGTGCCGCTGCTGGCGGCCTGCGCCTAAGCCTCCTTCGGCGGAACTTTGACCTGAACTGCCAGGGACTGGTTGGAGAACTCTGTACTTGCGAATCATGTTTGCAGCGTTGAACGAGGCTTGTTCGGAGCGGGTATTGGAATGGCCCGGCAGTGATGCGCGTGCCTGATCATAGGTTGGGCAGATCACACGGCGGGGCAGAGATCGAGGACCATGACGTCCGTATACAATGATCTGCATGCCACACCGCCAAGATTGTATGCACAGGGTACTCTCATTAAATCGACATATCGCATATTTCTTGACAAAGAATAGTACAACTCGATTGAGCTAAACACCAAAGACAAAGGACATTTTGAGGGATCTTCAATTTCATTCTATATTGATGCTAGATGTCTATAGTGCTTAAGATATAAATATTATAGCACGTTATAAACAAAGCTGGGCTGCATATGTTATTTCTAGACTCTCCTAGGTATAAGGACACAAGGCAATTATTATACATCTTTTTTCAACTTTATTTGTCTAGCTATAGCTATTATACTAGTCTCTAATTAGCTATCATATCTCTCAGTTGACAGAGCTTGTATCACGAGGTATCCGAGGCAGCGCGGAGTTTCCCTAGCATGTTTTCACTATCTCGGTAGCTGACTATGAGGTTGTCACCAAGACTGACTATCCTCGATCACTAGATATATTCAACTCCACACCAATACCTGCCCTCGCCGCCTCCCTCCAAAGTTGCAGGACCTCCTCGTCGGGGTGGTAGACAGGATGTGACTCGACACATAATTCCACCACACCCGCACCGCCACTCGTCCTGTCCGTATAGAAGACAGACAGTTTTCCACTGCTCACAGCCGGGCTCAGGGTGAAGGTCATGCTGAACAGCTTGGGCATATAGGTCGCCGCCCGCGCGGCAGCCAGCAGCAGTTGGCCAGCGGCGTCCCCATCAGGAAAGGGCGATGAAAGCAAGGCAAAGACCTTTCGGATAAAACCCGTAAAGACACGGTTGTTCGCCAGCTTCTCCTCACCATCCTCGCGCCCCGTCCGAGCATCCTCGCTATACGGCGGCAGCAACACGTCGACCTTGACCGAGCGAACGAAACGGTGCACCCGGCTGGGACTCAATGCTTGTGCCGCGAGAGGTGAAATGACGCGCGCCGGAGTAAGTGTAATATATGCGAATGTTTCAGCCTCGATACGCGCTTACCAGCTGCGTGATACGATGGCGTACTGTGCGAGGCTGCGGGAGTAAGAGTCTCCGCTGCCTTAGTCATCGCTGCCGTCAATCTGTTGTTCTGAGACGTGGGAGATGATGTATGCGGTGATCTCTTCCGATAGCTGGATCATGTCGTTCTACGGCGCCGCGGTTGTCTCCAATCTCGTGGGAAAGAGACTGTGATCACCCCTTGTTACTCTTTATATACATATATGGGTAGGTGTTGTGATGTCGTGTAACACCAGTTTGCGGGGGAATGAAATTAGCGAGTCACAGGTGGGAGGGATGGATTGTTGAGTGACGGCTATTCAATCAAAGGACGTGGGCCCTTTGGTCCTTCGGTCAGCTTATCTGATTTATATCCAATCTTGTCTCAAATATTAGGCAATCCTATACTGCGTTGCTAGTAGCTATAACGAAACGAAGGATGCTCATCTCCTAAGTTGTCCACGTCGTCGTCTGAAAACCGGTGGTCTCTCTTCCCGGCATCTCTCGCCCTATTCTCCAAATACAGAAGACCACTATAGAAGATAACCAGGGAGGCTGCGATACAGCTCATCACGGTCAGGGTCTTGTATCCGTCAGTGTAAGCTGGCGCCTGGGATCCCTGAAAGACCAGTGCCGATGCAATCCCGCCGAAATTCCCAAGGCTAACCTCAAGTCCAACCGCGAACCCGATCTTGTATGCGCCACTGACATTATTAACAAGCATAGTCCAGATCATAGGAAGTGAGATGTAAACTCCAGCTGCCATCAAAAACAGAGCGGCATATTTGACCTGTACATTGTACCAAGCCTGGTCCATCAGAATGACCGAGCCGGCAACGGCGAGGCAGTATCCGAAGAGAGCGAACCCTGAACGGTGTTTGAGCTTGTCTGAGGCATAGGCTGCCGCTAGGCATGCTACCAAGGCCGATGAAAAGATGGGGATCACCAAGGCTTGCACTTCTCGAGGGCTTCGGTCTTCCTGAAATTGTTTAATGATCGTGGGCGCGAAGATGGCGACGCTGTAGACTGTAACCGTTGTGCAACAATACATAGCCCCGCTAAATATGTGGAATTGTCAGCCTCTTTCTCATCTGGTAATTCGTTCCTCCCATCAGACCAAGGAGCAATGGCGCGGGGTGCGATTTCCTTACCAGATCCAGACCTTCCAGTCGAACAGAACTCGTCTCGCCGTTTTCCAGTCCAGCTTGTCCATTCGCCCAATAACGCCCTGGTGACGAACTATTGCATGTCAAGATTAGCAGCGGATCCAACCATTTATGCAGATATGAGGCTTACTTTCATCTGCAATCGCTTGTTTTTCCTGTGGCGTGAGCCATTTTGCCGCGGACGGCCAGTTAGGTAGGAAAGGGAAAGCAAGAATTGTCACACCCGCCGTTATACAGCCCTCGATGATGAAAAGCCATCTCCACGGACTGTAGCCATTATCGGACGTGATGCCCACAATCGAGAACCCAAGTAACCCCCCGAATGCCGTGCTCAAGGCGTTGCTGACCATGAGCATACTCACTCTCCACTGTAACTCATAGCGAGGATAGTACTGCGCAAGCAGATACACGCTCCCGGGGATTAGGCCCGCTTCCAACGCGCCGACGAAAAATCGGAGGCTTGCCAATCCGGTAAAGTTGGTGACCAGGCCTTGTCCAACGGTCAATATTCCTAGGGTTCATTTAACAATTGGCGATCTATACCTAACGCCCAGCGGATGTTGGCATGGGGTAATACGCACCAAGCAGCAGATTCTCCGCGGTCAGCACCCAGGAAGGCCTCATCTTCTTCAAGAGGTAGTTGCTGGGTACATCGAACAAAATAAGACCGACCATGGTGGTGATAAGAGCAACATTGAAGTCGGTACCCTGGGGGTCCATATGCAGGTCCTTCTCGATGCCAAAGATCTTGGCTGACCCAATGTTGAGGCGGTCAATCAGGGAGACGAACCACAGTACGAATAGTGGTGGCAGGAGGTGGACGTCAAGTTTCCATATCAGCTTGCGGTACTCCAGCGGTGGCAGCACGACACGAGTGTGGCTGTCATTGTGTGTGGCCACGGTACTTGGCTTATGTTCGGCGACTACGTTTGCCTTTTCCATATTTGGAGCTGCAACAACTTGTGACTTGAAAGAGACCGTGTCGCAATCACATATGACGAGACGATCTGATATCCAAAAGGAGTGATCTCAACGCAGACTCGCCTGCAGCTTGCGATCGGAGCTCTAGTTATACCTCTTGCGTGGCTAGAAAGAAGCATGCTTGTGTGTAACGGGAGAGATGGGACTAGCCCCCACCCAAGGTAAATATCGCCGCCAGTCAGCATTACGGAGGCAGTCAGACGTCAAACCCAGGGTATGTATCGCCTTCAGTCAGCACTACGGAGGCGGGGAGGGTAGATACTTGATAAGACCGACCAACAAGAGGATATATAACATGGGGAACGTAGCACCGGAGCTTCTTTAGGTCGAAATGGCCACAAAATAATCCCACGGCCTTCGAAATGCAGACAACTGCAACAGGCCGCTTTCTAATCACCCCACCGTCGAGCTATTGGTTATATTGTGCATTGTCAGACCAATATTGTAACATACCCCTCCCTTCGCTGTGAGATGTCTCACCCGAAGGGCAGGGTGCTTGTGTGGTACGGAAACGTGGATCCATTACCAGCAGACTTCCATTTTGTCCCGGCAAACGGAAGCACGACACGCCGCATTATATACAAGGAACCGAGCTGTTGGAACTCCCCTAGACGACTCTACAGCCTCTCGAAACTTTTCGCACGATAATTATACTATCCCACGGCCTCCTCTAAACAATCTTCAGCACCAAGGGTGGGTCAAATACCTATCAACCTATACTAACAAAATTTGGAGTATTCTGATGTTGAGTCGGGGTCCGAGACACCTAAGAAGTTGTTGAACCCATTTCTTCAAAGCTAAGGATGTCGGAGCAGCAACGAATCCACGTCGCCATTGTGGGTGGTGGGATCGGAGGAGTGGTTTTAGGTATTGCACTTTCCAAATTCCAGCACATTACATTCACCATTTTCGAGTCGCGGGGGGCATTCGGCGAAATCGGGGCCGGCGTGGCTTTCTTCAAGAATGGCCACTCTGCAATGCGTCTGATCAACCCGCGCATCTGGGAGAGCTATTTGGAAATAGCATCCTTCAACGGCTGGGAAGACAAGCAGGACGTGTGGTTCGACTTCGTGAATGGCGAAAGGGGGGAGAACGAGGGCAGGCGGATCGTCGAAGTGGAAATGAACAACCCAAAGGGGCTGAGCCAGGTGCATCGTGCGAGTCTGCTGAATGCTCTGGTGAAGTTGCTGCCGGCCAATGTGACGGAATTCAATAAAAGACTGGTTTCGGTGGATCAAAGCGGGGAGAATGTGGTTTGCCAGTTTGCGGACGGCAGTCATCGCGAAGCAGACTTGGTGGTTGCATGTGACGGTATTCGGTCCGCTTGCCGGCCGCTGGTATTCGACAACCCGAAGTTGGCCTCCCCGAGATTTACGAGAAAGGTTGCGTATCGTGGCCTCGTACCTATGAAGCTTGCTGAAGAAGTCTTGGGGGATGAACATGCGAACAACAGGACCATGTTCCTTGGCCGCGGTGGTCATGTCTTGACGTTCCCAGTGGCCAATGGAGAGGTAATGAACGTCGTCGCTTTCCATGACAGTGACAAATCTACGTGGGAGGGCGAATATGTTCAGAAGCTACAGACGGGGAAGGCTCAAAGGGACTTCAATGGGTCCCAGTGGGGGTTAAGCGTAGCGAAGATCGTGGAGGTGAGTACCACCTTTCGAATGCTTACGTCTACAGACACATTCTCATGTCTTTCAGCTCCTCCAACCAGATGTTTGGGCCATATTCGAACACGCGCCGGTGCCAACATTCCATAGAGACCGGATATGTCTCCTTGGTGATGCGGCCCACGCAATGTCTCCTCATTTGGGACAAGGGGCCGGAATGGCCATCGAAGACTCGTACATTCTTTCTAATCTTCTGAGCAACTGTTCGTCTCCGGAGGACATATCCGCCGCACTCGCCGCTTACGACTCCGTCCGGGTACCACGTGCTCTTAAGGTAGCCTCGGAGAGTTACGAGAACGGGAATCGCTTGGATCTCCAAGGCAGCACTGCTGGGTGTGATTTCGAAAGACTAGCTGCAGAACTTAATGAGGTAGCGAGGTGGATATGGGAACTGGATTTAGAGGAGCATCTGAAAACGGCAGCTGAAAAGTTTAAGCAAAATAGAAAGTAATAACAGGTATTGTATCAATTGGATGCCCCTCAACTGAACTACCCTAACTTGATTACTACGCGTTTGACGTATCACGTTCTGTGCCGCTATATCACCCGCAACGAGGCTTCTAAGTCTCGGTCAAGGGCCAAGAAAGGTCGATAATACTAGTGTGCGCTGCGCTCACTGTCTATGAGTATAAACGAAATCTAACAAGCTCCTCATATAACGGCAAAAGTAGCTCGAGCATAATGCTACTTGTGTTGGCCGGCCTGTATTCCCCTCGCTCCAGCGGCCATAGTCTACCGCTGAGAGACATCCTGTAACACTTTCTTGACCTCCTTCACCAGATCCTCTCTGGCAACAAGCTGGCCGCGGTCTTTCTCTCCCTTGCCCTCCGCGACAGACGTTGTTGTGTCCTTGCCGGTAGACACCTTCAGTCTCACTTTGCCGTCCGCGAGCTCGTCCGGGCCCAAAATGATGGTGAGAGGTACCTTGTCGGCTGCATTGAACTGTGAACGTAGGCTTGGCTTGGCCTTTCGCAGGAAGGCAGCTCTGACGCCAGCCTTGGTCAGCTGGCCGCATATGGTCATTCGCTCGAGTAAGAACCCGCTGCCCGCAGCGACGACGTAAACATCAAGGTCCTGGGTGATGGCTGACTCTCCCTTCTTTTTGGGCATCCGTGCATTGAGAATCGTGTAAATCCGCTCGACACCGAATGATATGCCAACGCAAGGAACTCGTCGGTCACAGTACATGCCCACCAGGTTGTCGTATCGTCCACCCGCAGCTATACTGCCGACCTGAGGCTCCTTCTTCTTCTCTTTGGAATCTGGTAGGGAGGTAACAACTTCGAAAATAACGCCCGTGTAGTAGTCTAGCCCACGAGCTAGAGACAGGTCAAATGATACTTTGTCAGCGATCTCGTACGCATCTAAGTACGAGAGAAGGAGGCTCATATCGTCAATCCCTGCTTTTATGTCGTCGTTCGCCGTCAGTATCTCGTTCGATTTGAGAAGAGACAGGATTTCAGAGAGGCTTCCACGGTTTCGAACAAACTGGCCGATCTGGTCGGCTACAGGTTCCGAAAGGCCTTTTTCTTCGACCATCTCCTGCTTGACCTCCTCCCACGGCAACTTATCAAGCTTATCCACTGCTGAGCTGATTGTTCGAATCTTGTCGGGGGGTACTCCTGCAGCGGCGAATATGCCATCCAGAACTTTCCTGTGGTTGATCTTGATAGTAACGTCTATTTGTAACGCCTCAAATGCCTCGGCAATTATCAAGAGGATCTCAGCGTCAGGGATCATAGACTCATATTCGCCCGCAATGTCAAAGTCGCACTGGTAGAACTCCCGATATCTGCCGCGTGATATGACAGGTTGGTCACGGCGGTACACTTTTGCGATCTGATACCGGCTGACTTGTGGACAGTTTGTGTTCATTGCCAGCCAGCGAGCAAAGGGAACGGTGAGATCGTAGCGCAAAGAACAAAGCTCTCCTCCTTGATCTTGAAGATCGTAGATGAGCTTGGAATCTTCACCATACTTTCCAGAGAGGATTTCCTTGAGCTCAAAAACAGGGGTATCAAGTTCTTGGCCACCGTGACGCTCGAAGATCTCACTGACAGTTCGGCTGCGGGGATAGTCAGTGATGTTCGACCTACAGCATAGAGTAAGAGCACAGGATACTTACAAAATGTGTTTTCGCAACTTTACCTCTGTGCCAACGAAGTCAAGTGTTCCTTTGGGGGTCTTCAGCTGCAACGGGGCTGCACTGGTGGGCAACTTTATATCCTCAGAGGCAGGCTCCATGTTGTCAGAATGGTTGTAGGTCGTGGATGTTATGAGTAGGTTTACTGAGTGCAATGAGTTTGGGAGTAGTCCAGCCAAGGGGGAACAGATCCACGACACTTATCGTAAGCTGTTGAGTCATAAGAGCTCAACTCATGAGTTAATTACATTTGGGCAAAACCTGACCACCTGGGCAGGCAGGCGGGCAGGCAGGCAGGCAGTGCTTGTGGGGGAAGGTGGCAAGGACCTTTGTGTGAATCATTGCGCCAACAGCCCAAAAGGCCAAAAGGGTGACCAACCGAGATGGCTAGGCAGGCGGTGATCTATAGCAGTATGGAAACGCTGCGCCACACAACTTTGTTTAGCTGATGTATGGAATGTGACATGGTATGGCGTACAGAGTGAGCCGCTCTCAGGACCAACACTAAACCCAGGGGACCTGATATCTTGAGTACACTCTTGGCACCAGCACTGGTACATTGTTTACTTTTAAATCAGCACCTGGTTATATATCACTAACGGGTTACATTACTCTCAGTGGGGCCACCAGCATTGCAACGTGGGCCTGGGGAGATGCGGGGCGCCCTTGCACAACCGATCCCAGCACTCTGGCTGTGAAGTCGCGGGGCCTGCCTCGTTCCTCCCTCCGGTGTGACCCTCCCTCGACACAAGGACTGAGCGCTTGAACAGATGGTGCCTTCGGGCAAGACTGGTTATCCGGGCAGTACAGACAATGTATATAGGACCAGGCAGTAACCCGCCGCTATACCCCCCGGGAGGTCAGCGACTTACTCGCCACGCGAGTCGTTGCTTTCGGCGTTAATACACATCATCATCATCACCTCCCTCGACACATGCACTTGTTTGCAGGACTCGAGGGCGCTATCCCAAAACCCTGTCGCGAGAGCCAGAATGCTTAAATTGGAGAAGGTGTCCTGAAATGAGGATTTGGGGACGTCTTGTCATTTAATTAGGCGATTGAAAGGTGCAAGACAAGGGGTGCACCGTTGAGGTGCAGGGGCACGGTGCAGGGACGAACGAGCGGAGAAGCTTCGGTTTACGGCAGGGCATATTTCCACCACCCAGCTGCCACGAAACATGCGTTAGCAGCGCTTGACCGCGGCTGCTCGGAGCGTCAACCCGTGCCTGGCTATTGCGAATTGGCAAATCTGGGGAGATGCGCCCTAGGGTCCTCGAAAGATGATGACCGAATGCGTTGTTCCCCCGCTGGCTCGGGCCTGGGCCTGGCATTGGCAGCAAACTATTGAATTGACCGCGCGAATATAAGGCGGCCAGATGCGTGCACCAGTTGAGCCACGATGAGGTGACCGCCACCCCTCTATCCTCGCCCAACCCTCGAGCCCGAGGCCATCGTGACGGAAATGGTATCACTCCACCAGCTTACAGCCGTATTGGCTTCCCTGTACTGCTGTGCTGAAGGGTTAGCCACGGGTGTGCAAGGCAGACAGCTCACTGTCGTTGACCCCGGGAAGCGCGAGGCCCTCCAAGACCTGGTGAGGCATGACATGCCAGTCACGGCGACACGCGTTCTGACTGTCTATAGGTAACATGGGACTCCCACTCTCTGTTCGTCAGAGGCGAGCGGATCGTCTTCTACTCGGGCGAGTTCCACCCCTTCAGGCTTCCTGTTCCTGGTCTCTGGCGAGACATCCTCCACAAGATCAAGGCACTGGGCTACACCGGCGTGTCTTTCTACGTCGACTGGAGGCTGCATGAGGGGAACCCTGGTGAATTCAGCGCAGACGGCGTCTTCGCTTGGGAACCGTTGTTCGAGGCTGCTTCGGAAGTAGGACTGTACCTGCTGGCACGCCCTGGCCCGTACATCAATGCGGAGGTGGCAGGAGGTGGCTTTCCTGGTTGGTTACAGAGGGAACAGGAGATGCTGCGGACCAACGGCAGCTTCGTCGATGCTACCAAGAACTACGTCAGCAAGATTGGCAAGATCATTGCGGATGCTCAGATCACCAATGGGGGACCAGTCATTGCGTTCCAGGCCGAGAATGAGTACACATTCGGTGCCAGCTGGGTCCAGTGGCCCGACGTTGAGTACATTGATACTGCGAACAACCTCTTTCGTGAGGCGGGCATCGTGGTTCCTTTCATAAACAACGAAGCCGCGGCAATTGGCCTTTTTGTCCCAGGAGAGCCCGGTGGCCCAGATATTTACGGCCATGACAACTACCCGGTCGGCTGGACCTGCAGTCAACCGTACAATTGGACTGTCGGTGGCCTTCCGACCAACTTCCGCGAGCTGCATCTTGAACAAAGCCCGAACACGCCGTACACGATTCCAGAATTCCAAGGCGGTGCTATTGCCTACTGGGGCGGCTCGTGGGATCTGGAAGACTGTGCGACCTTCATCGGGCCCGAGGCCGAGCGCATGTTTTACAAGAACAGTCTCTCTTTTGGTTCCACCATCTTCAACCTTTATATGACCTATGGTGGAACCAATTGGGGCAACCTGGGCCAGCCAGGCGCCTACACATCCTACGACTACGGCGCAGTGATCAAGGAGGACAGGACTATAATCCGTGAGAAGTACGTCGAAGCTAAGCTTCTGGCACAGTTTATCAAGGCATCTCCGGCCTATCTTGAGGCCACGCCTGGAAATCTCACCAACACGACCTACACGAGCACAACGGCGATTTCAACAACACCCATCTTTGGCAACACCACCAACTTCTATGTCGTGCGCCACTCCGAGTATACCTCTCGTGACTCCACAGACTACACATTCACGGTGCCAACCAGCGTCGGCAACGTGACGATCCCGCAGCTTGGCGGCACCCTGGCACTGAACGGAAGGGACTCCAAATTCCACGTTACAGACTATGAAGTAGGCGGCCACAACCTCATCTACTCGTCCGCAGACATCTACACCCACGGCGCCACAGGCGACAAGCGCGTACTCATCCTGTACGGTGCGGCTGGCGAGACCCACGAGTTTGCCTTCCCTGCCAAGCTTGGAAAGCCCACCATCGAGGGTGACAGCAGTACCGTGAAGATCGAGACCGTCGGCTCTGCGAATGCTGTGCAGTGGGAGGTCACTCAGGAGCGCAAAGTCCTGCATTATGGCAGCAACCTGGATGTGTACCTCCTGTGGAGAAACGAAGCCTTCAACTACTGGGTCCTGGAACTCGAGGCGGCCTCCCCGGTTGGAAACTATACGGCCCCGAACAAAGAGTCCGTTATTGCGCACGGAGGTTACCTTCTACGGACGGCCACCAAGTCAGGAACTTCGTTGTATCTCACGGGTGACCTCAATGCAACCACTCCGCTCGAAATCGTCGCTGGTCTCCCCGGCTCGAACAACATCTACTTCAACGGAGCCAAGGTCCCTGGCGTGAAGTCCGCAAATGGCCGGCTGTCGGCAACATTGACGTACTCACCTCCCAGCATAGACGTCCCTGACCTCTCGGCCCTGGAGTGGAAGTACATCGACTCGCTTCCTGAGATCCAGGAATCTTACGACGACTCACAATGGACAAAGGCCGACCAAGCCAACACCAGCAACACCGCTCGTGACGAATCAGGCAACGTGCTAACCCTCAAGACGCCCACGTCTCTGATCTCCGGTGACTACGGCTACCACACGGGCTCGCTCATCTACCGCGGGCACTTCACCGCGAGTGGCAACGAGTCGTCACTGCACCTGACCACCCAGGGTGGATCGGGGTTCGGCCACTCGGTCTGGGTCAACTCCACCTACCTCGGCTCGTTCAACGGCGCCGGCACGCCCGGCGGCTACAACCAGTCGCTGAGCCTCGTCCCCGCGAGCCTCGCGCGGGGCGGCGCCTACGTGATCACCGTCCTGATCGACCACATGGGCGAAGAGACGAACTGGACACCCGGGTACGACACCATGAAGACGCCCCGCGGCATCCTTAACTACACCCTCGACGGCCACCCGCAGTCCGCCGTCGAGTGGAAGATCACGGGCAACCTGGGCGGCGAGCAGTACCTCGACCAGGCCCGTGGCCCGCTGAACGAGGGCGCGCTCTTTGCCGAGCGCCTGGGCTATCACCTCCCCGAGCCGCCGAGCGAGCAGTGGGAGGCCAGGAGCCCGGTCGAGGAGGGCGTCGAGGGCGCAGGTGTCGGGTTCTTCGCCACGAGCTTCGACCTGGATGTCCCTGGTGGGTTTGACGTGCCGATGGCTTTTGTGTTCGCCAACACGACGTCTGAGGATGGGGGTCCGGCGGACTTCAGGGTGCAATTGTTTGTTAATGGGTACCAGTTCGGGAAGTACAGTGAGTGCCGACGTCCACCCCTGACCGCCGGATGAGGAAGCTTTTGCGTCCTGCCTGCGGCTGATGATTGATATCTGAGCATGTGCTGACCTCACTTTCTAGTCAACAACCTTGGCCCGCAGACCAGGTTCCCCGTGCCGCAGGGTATCCTCAACTACAGCGGGACAAACTACGTATCCATCACGCTTTGGTCTCAGGAGGATTCGGGTGCTAAGCTGGGCGGGCTGGAGCTCGTTGCGGACGCGGTGATTCAATCCGGCATGAGTGATCCTGGGCTCAGCCCAATGCCTGCCTGGGAATCGCGGGAGGGTGCCTATTGAGGATCTTGAAGTCGACAGCGTCTGTACATCTTAGCCTCTAGACCACCCACGGTAATCCGCCGTCTACGACGGGACACGGCGAAACGCTGAATATATTGCCTGCCGTCATCATTGATATTGCTGTCTGCTCTGGAACGCTGAAAATGGTGCCGAGGTAGATTTGTGGAATCCACGTAGATGGACACTCCACAAAGCCATACAAGACACTAAGATATGCGAGACAACACGATCAAAATGAGCTGCGAGAACCGCACTTGTAGCGGGGCTTAGAATATTGATGTTGTCTTGCCCACGAGCGGCATTCTCATGACCAAATAAAAGCCTGACAGCTTCCAAGGCTCACGCTTCGGTCACCTCGGCCACCTCTGCCGGCTCTCTCACAAGGCCACTCACCCTGGACCACTCCTGCATTGCCGGGTGCTGCTTCAAATCGAAAGTCAGCACAGTGCCGAGCTCCGCCGCCGTGTCCCGGCACCCCAGGCCGTATCTCTTGATAGCCTCCCACTCCGCGACGCCGCCGTCGTCACAGTAGATAGTCAACACGCCCACCTGGCACGTGTCCTGGTCGAAGCTGTCGCGCAGGAGCTCGTACTCAGTATGGTCCACAATGTCCACCTGGTTGATGGTGCTTTCGCTCTCCACAGGGAACCCAAGGACGCGGCACACGAGCTTCAGTGTTACGCGGTGCTTGGGCATCGCTACGAAGATCTCGCGGACGAGGCTCCAGTGCACCGACTTGGCGTCTGCGAAGACCCAGCAGCCCTTGAAGCCGCGGAACCGGATGTCGGCTGTCAGGACGTCTGTGGCGACATCTGTCAGGGGGGTTCAGCTTTTCTGGTCCAAATTTGTTTCGAGGCAGTTCTCCCATCTTTGGGTGATTTCATCTGTTTGTTCTCTTCCAATCTCTCACCTCACTTTTGAATAGAAGCAAATAGGATAATGTGGGAGACTACTTACAGAGCAGTTTAAAGCCATACGACTCCAAGTCGAACTGCTCTATCAGAGGTACAAGGCATCGGAGGACCATCTCACCCATCACCTCGGTGCCAGTGGCTTTGGGGCTCACAAAAATGACACATGGCTTCACTCCCAGGAGGACCAGCAGCACCTGCAAGTGGTAGCGCAGATGAGCGACGGGGTGACACTTGGGCGAATCACTCGGGTTGTGCATTTTGTTGATGGAATCGCGGTCCAGGTTGAGGAGGAACTCGCGCTCGGCCTCGCGAAGGAGGGAGAATACTTTGTTGGCCGTATTGGGTATGAAGGATTCGTCACGGGGCTTGGTGGCGGCGACAGTAGGGGTAGGCTCGTCGAGTGATCGAACGAAGTCGACCAGCTTGTGCTTTTCAACCCACATCTTCGGCGGCAGGAGCTCGTTGACCTATTGGCAGAAAACAGTCATGTCAGTATTATAAGTCCGAAGCGAATACCCAATCCGTTCTCCTTTCTCTTCAAGTCTTCACTAGTGTTGCCTACCTCAATCGTCAGCTTCTTCATCCCAGTCTTTGGGTGTGCTGCCCGGAGGGCTGCGATCATCGCCCGTGAACCCGGATTGAGACCCATGTTCCGTTTGTCCTTCGCCAGGGACCTGTGGTGAAAAGTTTGCTGACCGCAAATGGAGGATGATACTGAATAGTATTAGTATGCAAGGAGAGCAGTTGAGAATCGTTGTCCGGGAACGGGTTGGCCGCTATCGAAATGATTTGACCTAACCTTAGGCTGCATGGTCAATTCACTTGATTTATACAAAATAACTTCCTAACTATTCACATGGGAGGGGCACTGTATTTATGACTGATAGTCTGAGGTGCGCCGATACATGGATTCCAGGCAAAGCTTTTAGACAAGGCTCTCAGGCTGGACAAACAGGATCATACTGCTTCCTTCTACTAATCTATTGTCATCAACTGTTTGGCCGTTTCCCAGAATTTTCGTTTAGCGATGCCAATCCCATTCTTTTGCAGTATTCGCATTCTTGGACAAATGGTATTGGAAATCATCCTCACCCATCTCGTCTCAGCTATATTTACTCTGGGCACTTCTCCCCTGTAAGATTTCAGGTTTTTCATCTCGTGATCAACCTTTCGTCCTGTCTTTGGGCATGTCAAAGACCTTGCCAGGGTTCATTATCCACATTGGATCAACAGACCTCTTGAGCGTTTGCATCAGCCCAATAGTACCATCGCCTAGCTCATCCAACAAACACTCCTTCTTTCCAATCCCAATCGCATGCTCCCCTGAGACTGTGCCCTCCATTTCCAATGCCCGGCTCATCATGTCGTGGACTACATGACTAACCCTCTTCGTCATCTCTTTGTCTTTCGGATCATACATCATCGCCACGTGGAAGTTGCCATCTCCTATATGGCCTATCACACTGGCGAAGATTCCGAGCGAACCACATTCTTTCTTTGATATCTCGATGATCTCAGCCAGCCGTGAGAGCGGGACCGCCACGTCCGTGGACCACACCTCCGTACCTTCGGGCCGGTTGCTGACCATTGTGAACAATGCCTCCTTGCGCGCCGACCAGAGATCATGCTCGTCCTGCTTCGTCTTGGCAAAGTGGAACGGAACATTGCCGGCGACGCTCCTGATGATCTCGGTCGAGCGCTTGACGTCGCTTTTGATGCCGTCTGTCGTACCCGAGTACTTGATGAACAGCGTCGGCTTCTCCTCCCACTTCCTCTTGCGGACGGTCTCACTGCCCTGCTTGTTTAGAATCTGCATCTGCACGTCATCCATAACCTCGAGCGCGGCGAGCGGGATACCAGATCGGATCAGCGAGGTTGCTGCCTTCGCTGCGTCGGTAATGGTAGGGAAGGCGACTACCGCCACAGATGTGTCGGCCGGTATTGGGGCAAGCTTCAGCGTGATCTCAGTCACTATCCCCAGCGTCCCTTCTGCACCGACGAACAGGGAGGTGAGATTGTAGCCTGCGGAAGTCTTGCGAGGTCGTCTCCTAGTCTTCACTACGCTCCCGTCCGGTAGAACGACTGTCAGGTTTACAACCCAGTCTTTCATTGTTCCGTATCGCATAGCGTTTGTACCACTGCAGTTGGTAGACACCATTCCACCAAAGGTCGCCGTCGGCGATGGGTCCATGGGAAAGAACAGACCCGACTCTGCAGTCTTGGTGTTCAAGTCCATCCAGTTGACACCCGGCTGAACTGTAACATCCATGTCGTCCGGCCTGAACGCAATAACCTGGTCCATGTGCGTGAAGTCTATGCAAATACCAGAATATGGCTGTGAGAAGTTGCCCTCGACCGATGACCCGGCTCCGTACGGTACCATCGGCACTCGCCGAGCGCTGCAGGTCTTGGCAATGGCGACGACGTCTTCCGTGGACCGCGGGTAGACGACGGCAGCAGCCCGTACCGGGGTGTTGGATGTGCTCCACTCCGAGTGGCCGTGGTGGTCGAGCACGTCCTCGTCGTAGGTCACGTTGTCCTTGCCGATCAGGCCCGCGATCTCGCTGGCGGCCTGCAGCATCTCCTCGCGAGTAGCATATGGAGACGGCGGGCCATCATCGCCCGAGGATCTGAAGTAGATGACTGCGACAGCTATTGCTATGAATGTGGCTGGCAGGGCTAGATAGTAAGGGATTGGGAGCCGAGGTGGCTCACCCCCTCGCCTGAAGCCTGAGCCATGTGCCTGCTTCGGAGTTTGAGGTTGCCCGGGAGCCTTTGGAGGCTCTTTAATCGCTGATTTCACCACATGTGGCGTGTATTCTTTGATCGGTGCAAATCGTGGATTAGGTTTAGTTGACTTCCATCGTTGCCGACATGGTAGGACGCCAGGTTGTTGAGCCGCATGTGCCCGGTGGGTGAAGGCGAAGCTCAGCGAGGGGCAGCTTCTCGGCCTTACGATTGAGGCGATCCGCATAGGCTGTTGAGCCTGAGCGAGACAGTATTTCTGCATCATGTCATTCTCGAAACCTCGATCAGTCGCCTCTAGGTCTGGCCCGTCTGGATACTCGGCTTCCGGGAAGCAAAAGAATGGAGATGGACGGTGGAGATACCATCACCATCGAGCAAATCGTGATGGATTTGTCACGGTCTGTACCTACCCCCTCCATTAACCACATACCCTAACCCTAGGATATCATCAACAACCATTGCTTTGAGGGCACGATATTTTTTGGCCATATGTTGCCAATTCAGCGCAATTGTTATGCACTTAACCATTTTTAGAACAGGGCAAGATTCGAGTGGAAATTTATCTTGCCATCAGATGGCATGTTGACGTTCTGCGTGGCAGTGTATCCTCGTCTATTAGTCTGAGATCTGCATCCTCGAACGCCGGATAGTTAGACAGCCCTCATGCAAACTCCACATCATGCACAATATAATCAACAGCGGGTTGGCTAACCCCACGCAGAAAAGAGGAGGTTGGGAAAGGGGAGGTTAGGCAAGATGCCGACTGAAATTCATCAGGCGACCTCTGCTCCTGTGTGGGCACCACCACGTTGTTCATGCAGTACGGTAATGTCCCGGGAAACTCGATTTACCCATTCGCTGCACGAGTTGTTTCGACAGCTAGTGCAAATAGGCTCCTCGTGGATGTCACTCTACTCATGAATGATGGTGGAGGGAAATTCAGTCACAAGATCACGTCTTCTAGGCCTGCTAGCATCGTATCATTGATGGCCTCCATCTTCTGGTGCCGGGTCCATTTCCCCAGAGTGGACCAGAGAAAAGATGATCTTGAGTTTGAGTCTGGAATACCCTACCAGAAACAGAGAGCGGAGACACAACGCTCATAGTGCTGATAAAGCAAATAAGTACTTATGGCCACCGTACCAAGAGCCTCGCCGAGATGTCCGCGTCATTTCAGCTTTACCGGTATGCTTAGATTCAGCCCTCCGGCCTGATCCAAGCCCGCCCGCACAATCGAAATGTGTAAGACCATATAATTCCACGTGTTTTGTATTCCCGGGTCAGACTGAGAGTTCTGAATGGGTAGGGAATGACTCCCGGGGTAACATTGCTGAGCAATATGCATGATGGAGTAGTAGCCGTGAAAAGGAAAGGTGACACCTTAAGGGCGTTATAACGGGGCTGTGCCTCCTTCCCCTAGCACCAAATCGTTTTCAGCAGCGAAACCCGGTACAACCTCCTGGCTCGGGGGAATTTGCAACTCAAGGAGCCTCTTCCTGCTTGGCCCAATAAATTCCAAATTTCGAATCGTCCAAGATGTCACTGTGCCGCCAGACCGCGCGAATAAATGTTGCTCGTCAGCTCACGTGGCATGCAATAGTGCCTCTCAGGCACAGCCTACCTAAGCCCACAGGTCAAATAGGCCTTGGATATCATGTGGCATTCCAAGGATTCATATCTGCGGTATTTATTCACTTCCCGCACAGTGGCACGCTGTGGACGATATCCCGAATGCAGTGGCGATGTCAAAAGCATACTTTTCAGACGTCCTGGACCATGATTCGAGTGCTTCATCATATTGTAGGAGCAGGCCGAGATTATGAAGACGTCGAACGAAGACACTATATCTTAAAGATATTATAAAATCAACCCATTACGATTCGGTACAGTTACATTGACGATGACTTCGTTGGAAATTCCCATCAGACTTGCACATAAACTTTCATAGTTTAGTTCTCATGCAAAGTATAGGACCCGTGCCAATCTCCGATCCGCACAAATTCGCCGACTAGAATGAGCTGTTCAGTTTGATGTATAGTGTCCGCGGATATCGAAGCATTTGGATCCGGCTTGTTTGTGTGTTGAGAACCAAGCGCACAACTTCGTTCGCGAAAAGACAGTCACCAACGTATGATTTTCCAAGCAACCCAGATTTTCCCGGCTGGACGTGTTTTATCGCAGACCAGGCATGGCCTCCATGGCGAGACCAGCATATGAGTTGTGCTCGCACCATCGGAGAGCGGCCCCTCGAGGAGGTTGAGATCATTCACGCGAGCAAGAGACATTCGGCCCATCGAGAAAAGATAATGGTGAAAGTGCCACGTCAAGTGATACTTGCCAAGTGGAACAACAGAATTTATAGATATGATGTTCGGCCCAACCTTGGAAGACACAATATTTGCGCTGTCGGCCAAGAGAGTAGAGCTATCTGACGTGTTAGCAAAACACCATCTACCAGAGAATCGATTGGCGCGAGCTATATATCATAACACAGAGTAGTCAAATTGCCGCCCGATGGGAACAGGACGAATTTACGCTCAAGGATGACATGGGTGGCTACCAAGCAGGCCAAGAATAAAGTCAGGACCTTGAGGCTCGGTACGCCAATCAAGTCATGCGTTCTCACCAAAGAAGGCCCCGAGCTAGCCTCTTTCTTGTTCATAGAAGCTTGGGTTTTAAGCAATGACTCGTTACCTGGGCAGGTGGCTCCCGGATAGCCTTGCATCGGCTCCGAGTGAGATCAGACAACATAACGGCTAATACTACACCCAGTGTGGCAAATATATTACGTGGACACGTTCAATGCATGCCGTTGCATTGTGATCATCGAGCTCTGCATGTCAGTGTGGCCTGGTCGGACATACTTGCCACTCAATGTGAATACTACATAAAAGTGTTGTTGTTTGAGAAGCCGGCGGTAAGGGTGTCCAAGACTTATATGAATAAGAACGGCAGATTCCATATCGGAAACATTCACCTAGCCCTTGGCTGTGCCGCCGCCAACACAAATAGGCCCGAAACTCAGTGATACTTTCCGGCTTGGCATCGAACCAAACACGGCTCCATCTACAGCAGAGAGCTGTGAAACATTGGCAGAAAACGTGCCGAAACAAGTGGACCGCGTGTGTCGTCGAGGCCCCAAGGCACTAGCAGCGCCTACGTGTAAGTCGTTTCTTGGGGGAGCAGGACAAGAACCCCTCGGTCAGCCGTTCCGGGCATTTGGAGGCTCTTGGGCCACCCTGCCAAGGTATATATCTACGTCGACCATCCCCGGAATCCAGTACCATTTTCTTGCCAGCGGGCTCGACCATACCGTCCCATCCCATCCCTCCCTCGCCCCAAATGCTACCGTCCACCCCCCGTCTCAAGTCTGGCAGCTCGAGCGCGGCCGAGGGCAAGTCGTCGGCCAAGTCACCCCGCCAAGTTCGCCAAGTCAGGACAACCCCGAAAAGTCGGTTTGTACCATCATGCCCTGTCGTAGTATAGTTGCTTCGACGGCAGTGGCGCCCTTCCAAGAGATCTTGGGGGGGACATTCCAACGCTCCGCCCACCCCCCGTCTCGCCGAGCTGGAGATCATCGAAACCTCGAACAGCTTGCCACGGGGCGGATCCGCGAGAAATGATTGGCAGTGTCTGAGAATGTGCCTCAACGTCTCCCCCGCCACAGCTGGGCGCGGCAAGCGCATGCTGGGCCAGCCAGACGAAAGCCTGTGACACGTCGCTGCGGGAGGGCGTGGGCTGCCTTGCGGATCTTGATTGTCCCTATGAACAGAAATAGAACGCAATACCAAGTGGGTAGGCTACTTGGGGCCTGAACTCTAATGTCTGGAGCCCAGGTGCCCGTGGTCAGACGTTGATTTGATTTGACTGCGACGCCGCGAAGCCATCCCGGGCCACCTGAGGGTTTGATGTTTCCTGGGCCATGGGGCTCGGGGGCGCGTCATTATTCATGTTCGCCCTTTTGCGGCCACAATGCAAGAAACGCAAACCACCGCCGGCCCCCCGGCCTATGTGGAGTTTACTATAAGGTTAATTCACCCTGCACTTGCTCGGACGATCGTCTTGCGATCAGACGGCGGCTGACGACTCCTTCTTAGACAACATACTGTGGATTCTTTTTGTTATAACTGCTGGGGCGCTGTGCTCTGCCAGCATACCTGTTTAGAGCCGAAACTTACACGTACCTCGCAGCGCGATAGATCTGGAGTGAATCAACAGGCAAAATGAAGAACATATTCAGGGAGGCCATCGATGGCCTCAAGGAATTCTCGCCGAGCGAGAGGCGCAACATCATCCTGTATATAATCGGCATCATGATATACAAGTTTGGCCTGGAGGCTTTCAACGGATCAATAGTCGCCCTGGCCACCAACAGATACGACTACGACGCATTCCTAAGCGGGACGAGTTCGAAGACGTTCGAGAGAGTGGGGCTGCTTACCGGCCTGAACCAGGCCATGCAGTGTGTGGGATCGATCATCATCGCGCCGCTCATCAAGCAGTTCCCAACCAAGAATGTGCTCTCAGGGGCCATCATCATCTTTGCCATCTTCACCGCCATCCTGTTGATCGTTGATGCTGCTGCTGGGGGCTCGTGGATACCAGAGGAGTATAAGGGGCTTAACCATCCTGATGACAAGTATGTTCTTCTGAGACAAACAAGCCCGCGTGATGATGGATATCTGAGCTGACTGAACATGAAAAGGTTCGAGTACTACGGCAAGTTCAACACCGACGGCATGATTCCTATCTATGCTGTGTGCGGTATAGCCTACGGGATGGTCGAGTTGATCCGGCGTATCATCCCCAGGGACATTGTCGGAGGTAATGTCCAGAAGCTGAGGAGGATGGACTCTGTCGTACGTTCATCATACGGCACAAAACAATATTGGCAGCATGTAGCTCACAACACACGCAGGTCCACATCTTTTACGAGATCACGGGCACAACAGGCGCATTCGTGACAGCCCTGGTACTAATCCCACAGCTCGGCAACAACCGCGCCTTCATCATCACGCCCGTGGCCTTCCTTCTCTGCGCCGTGGCGTGGTTCTTCATCTCGGACCTGGGCCACGAGAAGAAGAACAAGGGCGAGGTGCTCGCGAACCAGCCCGGGTACATCAAGGCGACGCTGGGCGGCTTCTGGCTCTTCTTCGAGTCCATCGGCGTCGGCGCCAAGATCCTCTTCACGTCGCGCAAGTTCATCTGGCTCGTGCCCGGGTACGCCGTCGCGCTGTACGGCCACAGGTACCTCGAGAACGGCATCGCCCCGCAGGTGGCCCGGCGGTACCTGGGCCAGTCCGGGTGGTCGCAGCTCATGGTGGGCGGCTCCAACATGGGCGAGCTGCTCGGGGCCCTGGTCGTGTTCCTGTCCAACAACTACGTGCAGACGCCCATGCCTTGGCTGCGCCTCGACTCGCTCTTCCTGCTGATCGTGTGGTACATCCCGTTCTGGCGCCCGCCCCGCAACCAGGTCGGCCAGGCGTGGCTCGTCGCGGCGACCTTTATGCCCATCTCGTTCGGCTGGGCCGCCGGCGACGTGTCCCTGGCCGCGTACATCCAGGCGAGCCTTGCCCGGCTCGAGTCCAAGAACAAGAACGTCTCTGCCCTCGGCGCCGTCATGGCGTTCCTCTACTCTTTCTACATCATCACCTACGCCATCCTCGGCACGTTCCTCGGGAGGTACCTGGACGGCGTGTACAACGCGACCGGCGGCTCTGACGGTGGGAGCATCTCGAGCGGGCTCGTGTACACGGCCGGCGTGCAGTTCACCATCATCTGCATCCTAGTGTTCGCGAGCACGTTCGTGCCCAAGGGGGCTGTGGCCTTCAACCCTAAGATGCTGTACGACGAGGCACTGGATGATGATGTGGATATGAAGGAGATTGTCTCTGCCGACAACTCGCCCGTTATCCGGCCTGGAAGCAGGCGCAGCGAGTACGGGTTCGACATGGCCGATGAGAAGAATCCGGCTGTGGTCTTCTAAGGAGTTAGGGCGCGGCGATCAATGTTGATCTCGTTGCTGTTGATTTAGTTTTTCCGTTCCCGCCAGAGGGCTGGTTGGAGCACATGATGCTCATGAAATGCACCAATGACCAAGGCCTGTCGGCATGCCTTGAAAGCTCAGACACTCACTAAAATACTGTAGTCTAGTTGTGCGATATAGTATTTCCGTTGTTGCAATACTGTGTTCAATCAGGATTCGATCAGGAACAGATCTGCTCGATCCGTTCCGCCGTGTGAGACGGGTGGTCAGCACTTGGGCCTACGTAGGATGAAGCTTGTGAGGATGGTCTAACAGTAGTCGCCGCGATATTGTAAGTATGTGTCAGCTATTGTATAACGAGCCTAATTGGGTGGTCGTCAGGTGTGATCAGCATGTGACAGCCGAAGCCAGCGGGCAGACGGATGCGACATGTCAGTTGGGCGAAGGAATGGGGGACTGCAGGGCCGGGCAGTCACCTGCTCTTTGCGGAAGTCTTCACCGTGGTGAGTAACGCCGGGGCGGGGTGGTCAATGCCGGGCTTCTGCTTACGCCCTCCACGCCCTCCTGGCAGTGAGACGGTAGGAGTAGCACCAATGCAGCCGTAGAAGGGCCCTTGGTGGTGCGGATCTACGCGTGGGCGATCGCCAGTCTGTGCTGAGTGGCAGTGGCAGCGACGGTGGCATTTTTGACAGCTCTCTGTGTGCCGAGATGAGAATAACAACCAGGGACCGGTCGAAATTAGCAAGCTGCCTAGGCCAACTCTCAACGATGGTTTACCGGCAGACCGGGTCGAGCATGTGCCAGGTTTCCAGAAGCGGAACCAACGCGGCTGGACTAATTTAACCTCTTGTCTCTGTTTCTGGGCCCGGACAGCCACACAGCATGGCGAGAGCATGGTCGAAGAGAAACAAAAGAGTAGACGGGCCTGACGGGCTGGGAGGCTGGGCGGCTAAAGAAGTGCGTGGTGAGGGTGAGAGAGCGTGCACGGCGTGGTAGGCGGCCGGATAATTCCCAGTCTGGCACGGATTTCGCCATGACTGGTCGGGACAGACTCGACCGCCCTGCCGCTCGCGTGGGCAGGGAATGAATGAATGATGATGATGGGGTATGATGGGTACCCCTGTGATGGGCCGATGGGCCGGTGGCTGATGCTATTCGTCAAGCCGCGTCGACCTGGCCTAGTTCCTCTTAGTCGACTGCATCGATTGATCCTGCGGTTGGTGACTGTCCGTCACTTGTCGCCCGCCACCCAGCATGGCCAACCAGCATGGCCAACCAGCCAGCCTGATCTCACAGCCAGCCGACTGGTCGCATAACCCACGGTAGTCTGATGGAAGCAGCTGAGCAGGGCATGTTTGCTGACCAGGCAGCCAGGAACCGGATCCCAAGCCGCTAGGAGGCCGTTGCTTGTTGTTGGTGCTCGATGCCAAGGCCGATGCTTCCTTCTCCCAAGCTTAATCTTTCTTGTTCGTGTTTGCAAATGACCGACTGCTGCGGGCCGTGATACTGTGAACCGTGCAACGCAACCGGGTGATGGCCGGGTGATGACTGAGTGACTGGGTGAGTACCCGAAGGCGGGTTATGCCGGGCATTCAATAGCACTGGCAAGACTGGGCCCGGGATCCGAAGGGACTCGAGGGAACGGCGACGAAGAAGAAGCTCCAGGGTCCCCGCAAAAGAGGAGTCGGTGGCATGTGGGATCAAGCGGCCAGTCGACCAATGCATGGTTCCAGCAGCTCGGGATCATCGGGATATTTGATGACGATAGGTCATGGTGGCCTGGCCGGTCCCATCATGCTATCATTTTTGTTATTTTATCATTTTACCCCGGGAAACCTTGACACACAAGCGACAAGAGGGCCAGAGGCAAGAGACCCCCCAGTGACCCCATCCGAGCCCACAGGCCCAATAGAACCCCAAATTTCCCCAGACAGCGCTAATGCACGCCTCTTTTTGGGAAAAAAAGGCCCACGCCCAGGGAAGCTCGAGTGGTGATGCAGGGGGAATCCTGCCTCAGAAGGACCACCGGATCAAAGACACGGGTCGAGCCAGTCAAGCCAGGAAAAGAGGCAAGATGCAGGCAAGGAAGAAAAAGAGCCTTGTTAGCTGCGCGTGTGCCATGCACCTGCCTAGGTACCATGCATGCTCATAGGCTGCCCTGCCCGTCCCGTCCATCAAATGTCTCACCCTGCTGCGGGAGCGGCTGCGACAAAAGCACCTTTTGTGTTCCACGGTTTCTTTTCTCGAGGCTGAATGAGCGCACTCTTGCACAGCACCATAGCACCTTTGCAGCCCTGAGATGAGCCGCGGCGATCCAAATATCGACTCTTCGCCGCGTGCGACCCCCGAAGCCCAACACGGCACGAACCATTCGTCCCTTCTCTCTCGAAGCTCGAGACCGACGCTGTCTCACCACCGGCACTCCCCGATTTGATGTCACCACCACAAAAAACCACCTGGTCGACATCCACATCAACAACCCACACGCAAACACCCACAAACGGCCTCTCCTCAGTCCCTTTAACCCGGTCCATCTCATCTGACCCTGATCTGAACCGAGCTGACCCGAAACCCACCCTCCCTCCTGCCCGGACTGAGACTGTTCCATCCGCCATTCCACTCTTTTCTCTCCAGCAAACGACCCCTCATCCAAACGAAACGGGACAAACTACCACTGTACCACTTAGCAATTAAATGCATGCCGATACTGTGCAAGCAAGGCACCGGATGGATGGCCCCATTATTGCAGCGACCACCGCTGCACTCGCAGCCGCAACCCAGACCGCCTACATCGTCACCGACTTCCTGAGGGACGTGCCACCCGCCCACGCCGAGCTCGAGTCCATCCTCGTCGAGCTGTTCGACCTGCGCGGCTTCTTCGAGCGCATCCAGCACTCTGCGCCCCCCGACTTGCTGTGTAACCCGCTGATTGGTGTCACACGAGGCTGCACCGATGTTTGCGCCCGCATCGACTCTGCCCTCGCCGGCTGTGCGGACAGCCCACTTCGGAGCGGTCGCTGGGCCCTCACCGATGCTTCGGTTGACGTCAGGAGACTCACCAGAGCCCTGGCCTTCTGTCGCCAGACCGTGCAGTTTGCATTCGAAGCCATTTCTCGGTAAGTTTCGCCCTCGTCGCCTCACTACACCGCACTCTTGTGTGTTTGAGTGAGTCGCCGTCTGTTCAAGTGAGCTGCCCTTTGCTGATCCATCAAAGGAACGTGACCAACGAGACCATGGCCGATGTCGAATATGTGCGAAAGCACCTGACACCAAGCGGCTTGCGAGTTGCACGTCTGGATGCAGTGCTTGCCCACTGCCTTGATGAAGTTGAGAATTACGTCGCAGCAGTCGAACCCTCACCGCCTGCCACGCCCGACACGCCTGCCGCCGTGGACCAGCTCCCGCCGACGCCATCGGTCCACACCATGATGACCTCCTTCAGGAGGAGGTCCTCGGACTCGATCGACCGGGGAGACATGAGACCGTACTCGGCAACAAGCTCCGAGCTTCACTCCATCTCCGAGACTTCGGCCCACTCACAGCCCGGGGCCGCTCATGACGAGAGGCTGTCAGATGGATATGGTCAAGGGTCTCGAAGATTGAAACCATCACCTCTGCAACTCACCGTGAAGAGTCTGTCCGGGACCGATGTTCGTCCTTCTCAGGGCTATAGCCTCTTCCCATCTCCTCCGCCAACCAAGAGCCTGCCACCTATACCACCACCGAAGTCACCGTACAGACGCAAGGGCTCTGCGACAACAAACCAGGTGCCCAGTATTCCCGTCAAATCCAGGTCGAGGGCTGCGTCCGAGACAGCATATGAACTGAACCGCGACTCCAAGTTCTCATCGCTGAGCGAAGCCGCTTCGAACCGATACTCGACGTCCTCTTCAATCGCCAGAACTCCCGTCCGGTCGAGCTCACATGCGTATGAGCCGCCGCTGGCCAGCCCCAAGCCCACGGTCTCTACCGTATCTGAGGATATCGGACTCGACATCATCCCGTCAAGGCGTTTGGAGCCCGCCGACAAGGACAGCGCCTATGGAGTCTACTCCATCGACACCTCGCCGACATCAACCGTGTTGGCCAGCCGCCACGGCAAGACCCACGTCAACCTCTGGGACCTGACCTCGGGCTGCGACCTCATCACGACCATCAAGGTCTCCTCCAACGTGCAGGCGCAGCCGCGGTCCCGCGAGAACTTCATCCGCTCGCACGCCATCCTCTCCGAGACGCTCAACCTGGTTGTCATCACCGCGGGGTTCGGGCACACGCTCGAGATCCACAACTGGGCGAAGCGCAAGAAGGTGCAGACGATCAGCGACGCGTACAGGTGGGCGTACGCGAGGCAGGCGCAGTACGAGTGCTACCCGCTCGCCGCGTACCGCGAGGAGAAGGACACGATCGACCTGTTCCCCTCGTCGCCGCCGGCGTCCAAGAAGCCCTTCGGCAAGCCGCGCTCCATCGAGCTGCGCAAGGCCGGGCTGCCGTTCCTGCCCAAGCTCCCCGAGCTGGCCTACTCTGCCACGGGCCCCCTCCTGGTCGCCGCCGCGGGGCCCCGCCCGCCGCGGCCCAACTGCCCGCCGCCCGAGCACGCCGCCCTGCTGATGGCGTGGCGGCTGGACGACGGCGGCTCCGACGGCGGCGCGGGCCCGGCCCACAGGCCGTACAAGTTCCTCATGCCCGACCGCAAGCGCCACCCGGAGCTGGAGAACTCGCTGGCGCTGAGCCTGGTCACGTACGGCAGCGTGGCCGTGTCGGTGTGGATCCCCGCCAAGTTCAGGACCATCGGCAGGCCGGGCATGTGGCAGGTGGAGCCCGTGGCGGTCACGGAGAGGGTGGTGCTGGTGTGGGACTTCTCGACCGACAAGACGACCACGTACAAGATCCCCGACGCCATCAACTGCATCAGCCCGGACTGCCGCTTCGTGGCGTACTGCGACCCCGGGTCGCCGCAGAGGCAAGGGGCCCTCGCGGTCCTGGATGCCATGAGCGGGCGCGAGCTATGGCGGCTGGGCGGCTCCGGCGGCGGCGGCGGTAGCAGCGGGAGCAGCAGCAGCAACGGAAGAGGCGGCGGGGGCGGCGGCACCGCGTGGGACGGGCGGTCCGTGTCGAGCAGGCGGAGCGGGCGCAGCTCGCAGAAGAGCGGGCGGTCGTCCGAGGCGGGCGAGCAGCCGCAGCCCCAGGCGGCGGTGCTGGAGCAGCTCAGCGGGGACCTGGGCAGGGTGACGGAGCTGGCGTTCTCGGGCGACAGCGGCAGGCTGTTCGTTGGTGACATTGACGGCGGCGTTGGGGTTTATGACATCAGGGAGGGCATGGGTATCGGTCGAGAAAAGTCTTTGCAGGATACCCATTATTTCTAACTTTTTTTTTTCGTTTCATTCTTCATCATTCACCACGGGGTGCGCGGAGTGCTGGCGTTTGGAGGGACACACTGGACTGGCTGCCACACGGCTGTTGCTTGTCGGTGCTTATTGTTTAATGATGGATCGTGGGTTTTATGTACCATCTCGTTCAGTACATGATCGAAATGTCATGTGTACAAACGCTTTGACTGGGCTTCATGATGTGCGGTTGAGGTCTCATAGGGAAATCACGATGTTGGGTGATGTGATACGGGGAGGCCCTCGCATAAGCACATAATATTTTACCTTGCATATACTCAGCATCTAGAGTCCTCAAGCTTCTGAGCAGTAGTCTACATTTGGAATCATTAATCACGAATGAAGATGATTTCCAGCTGATGAAGATGATCATAATCGTGTTAAGGCTGGGTTGCTTCGCAATTCCAGCGATGTAAATACCACATTTTGCCGAAACTCCAATCACGGGCGTTTGGTTTAGTGGTATAATGTTCGCTTCGCACCTCTTCACATGCATGCGAAAGGTCGCCGGTTCGATTCCGGCATCGTCCACTCGATTTTCTTTTGCACTTTTTGGCCCCATCAACAGCTCAGCTAATTTAGTTTCTGATTATTTAGTTGCTACTTGAAGTGTTTGAATGGGAGCTGTTTGAGCAACAAATGTGGTGCTAGGCTATTGATTAGATTTTTTCTGAAAGTTCCTTTAAAACTTGTTCAATTTCAAGGCCTCACCCCTTCTGAGTTAGCTAAAAGGCTTTATCTTTATTGTTTTAAATGGAAGCCTTTTTACTTTACAACCTACGATGGATTGTAGGGCCCTGACTTTGCCTTCAAGGAGCACCGAGCTATAAACGTGTTATCTTCTTTAATTCTGGCGCCGTCCAGTTGATCAGGATACGTCCGAGACGGTGTCGCAATGGTGAGGGGCGAATACTTTCGGCGATCAGGTTTCGACATGTCGGGGATACGAAGGAGCAGCCTCGAACGTTGACGAGGCTCCCATTGAAGGATCTGCCTACCAAAGGTGGATGAGGCCTTCAATGGCGTTTTGCTGGACAGGGTGACCAAAGCTGCTGAGCTGCCATTCAAAACATGACTGCGAAAAAGTTTCTCCCACAATTTACCTAGTCGTACAATGATTCCCATCTCAGAATCCCAGGTGAGCTCCGAGATAGAGACAGCCTACAGCGGTAACACTTCCTTAGCACTCTTGGGCGTCAAGAAGGTGACCAAACCTGGAGTGCAGGTCGGCTATTGTGTTAGGTAATTTTCTTCGGTGGAGGATTGCCATCCAACTACCCGCAATACCAGCACAACACAATTCGAAGTCCTAGGCCACTAGCTTGGCTAATCGTTTCGCAAATCTGCTGGCCCACCCACCGTGTCGAAGCAAAGGACAATAGCCCAATACAGCAGAACAATGCAAACAGCTCAAGTGCAGAAGATCAGCGACCAAAAATACCTATTGTCCGGGTGGCACAATTGATACGTCATTGGAAGTGATCAAAACAGCTCCGTCGTTGGTCGTGGACCATCAATGGAAGGCACAATGGGTTGTGGCTACCCTACTTCAGCGTCCACGACCCAATCAAATGGTGAGATGAAGCTCTGAATAGCATCAAGACACCACGGCTGCCAACGGTGGCAGCGACCCCCAAAAGTATTTAACCCCTCCCAATCTCTCCCCAACTTCAACCTCTTCTCTTCTCTTCTCTAACCCATCCGGCTTGCAAGCGATTTGATTCTGAGCACAAACATTCAACTCTACTTGAATCTTGAGCAGACATCACCTCTTCTAAGATCAGCTCGCAGCACATCCTGAGCAATCGTGCAGCCACCTCACTTTTCCTACTCTTAACCTACTCCCACTTTTTTGAAGACTATTCTCACCCCCAAACCCAGAACACACTTCACAATGGGTCCCTCGAGAAAGAGATCTTCGTCCATGGACAGCAACCGGGCTGTATGTGGCCGCCGCGGCCGCCACTCCGATTCTGAGGCCGAGTCCGAGACTGAGTCCAATTCCATGGACATGCCAACCCCTTTCGGAACCATAGCCTGTAATGGCGGTTCTTTCTACTCTTCACCTAACACTTCCGTCGCTTCCGTCGCTTCTTCGGCTGCCAGTGATCGAGCTGATTGTGGCCATGACGACAAGCCCAAGTTGACCTTCGAGAACCTGTCGAGATGCTCCGGGCAGCAGCGTCGTCTTTCTCGCAACTCTGCTGCCGCCATTACCTCCGATAGCTTCGATGGCAAGCCCAAGATGTCCATCATGGACCTGCCGACCGAGTTGCACCTCGACATTGTTGAGATCTGCTTCATGCTCAATGGATACGGCGACAACCACAAGGGCAGCAAGGACAAGAGATACATCGGCGGCGCCGTTCGGGAGCTGACCCTTGTCAACCAATACTTTCGCGAGCTCACCATGCCGTACCTCTTCAAGAACATTTGCATCCACGACAAAACCGAGGCAACTCTGAAGGACCTTCTCAAGGAGAGCATCCAAGCCATGACCACCAGTCCCCATATGCACCAGTGGCTGCCTAAGATCGAGAAGTTCACCGTTTCCCTCACTCGAACCCCCCAGCCGAACCACCGATACGTTGAGGAGGACCTGATCCTGATCCTGGACCTGATCCGCCCCAAGACCCAGCGCTTCGTCATCGAGAAGCACAGCACCCAGTGGCAGCTCCTGTGCCTCGTCGAGAACGTCTGGCGCAAGTGGGCGCGGAGCGGCTTCCCGCACCGCATCTACACGACCAAGCAGCTCGAGATCTCCGCGCCCTTCGGCCACAACTGGGACTTCCAGTTCCTCGCCAGCCCCTACGTCAACATCGAGCGCATGTGGCTCGACTACAACTGCGACCTCCTGGAGCCGGCCACGCTCAACCTGGGCCGCCTCGCGAGCCTCGAGTACCTCATGATCCGCGCGTTCCCGCCCCGCTTCCTCGACGACGCGTCCGACCTCGCCGGATTCTACGGCTGGAACGAGCCCGCCGGCGAGAGGCCCAGGCTCGCGGCGCTGGCCCGCACCCTACCGCAGCTCAAGCATCTCGCAATGGTCGGCCTCCTCAACGGGCCCATCGCGGACATCGCCGCGCGGCTCGCGCCCATGCGCTCCCTCGAGCAGCTCGACATCACTGACCAGCAGGCCGTCTGCGCGTGGCAGGTCATAGACGCCCGCAGCGGTGCGCACCGCGACGACGCTACCGACTGGGCCATCGCCCACAGCCGCCTGATCCGAGAGCACCCTGCCAACGCCGGCCGAGCCGACGTCGCCGCCATCTTCTTCGAGACTATCCCCAGCCTCAAGCGCATCTGCTTCGTCCGCGACCAGGTTGGCACGGTGTTCCATGCGGTCCGGGGCGAGGAGGAGGACGGGAACCACCAGCAGCAGGACCTTTTGCGCGTCGAGGCCCGCGAGACCATCACCGCCCCGCGTCGCTACCTCAAGTACCAGAGCCCTAAGACTTGGCTGTGTGGGTTCCCCAACGTCCTGGGGTATGAGCTGTTCGACGACAGGAACGAATCTTGTGTCGACACCATCCGGTCCGAGGCCACGTTCTGGCTGTAGGTGGTTTATGGTCTTTTGGTGGGCGGTTTTGGCAGGGGGTAAGCTAGAGATGGATACGAATCAGGCATTTGCAGGATCAAAAGGATATGTCAGGTGCTTTTTTTTTTTACGAAGAACAATTTTGCTGTAGCGCGGTCGACGCACAGTGTCACTCGATGCAGAGAAAAGTTTACTGGTGGCGTCTGACCATCAAGGTTTGGGCTGGATAGTCTGAGCCGTGCAGGCTGAGGCAACGTATGGAAATAGAAGAACTCAAAAGTAGTTCAAATGATGTCCTTGTAGGCACTTCAATAAAGTTCTCATACCGATGCGTGAATCAAGAGGCCTTTGCAAGTGACGACGAAAGGCTCCTTGTTGGTACGCATATCTCTGGACCGGATCTCGTTAACTGAGAGCTCAAGGGCAAAAGAAATCACAAATACAAGACACGGACACACATGAGAAATTTTCCCGTTGAGCATTTGGTCGATTGCTCCAAAAGATTATGATTTCTTTTTTGTTTGTGAGGTCAAGCACAAAGTCCTGTCTATCCTTCTTTGCTGCAAGACATGCATACCCTGGTGGTACCTGCTGAGGTCCCCTGGGTTCCCGCATCCGCCATTCCGCTCAAAACATCGGAAGAGAGCAATCTCAACGTAGAATATCCATCGCAGGCGAGATATTATGCCTGGTAGAGACACAAAGTGCTGTTTGAACCGACGAGTCTAGTCCTCGTAGACCTCCTCGTACGCCTCCTCGTACTCCTCGCGGGCCTCCTGCGCCTCCTCCCAGTCACTGTGGTCACCACTCTCGTGCGCCTCGGCGAGCTTGTCCTCGTACTCTGCACGGGCGTCCTGCACGTCCTCACGATCACTTGAGGAGACACTGTCTCCATCATTGTCGGTAGGGGGCAGGACCGCAGGGGGCTGATCATTGTAGCTCTGGTCACCGTAGCCACTCTGGTCGTAGCTCTGCTGGGGAGGGGGAGCCGAGCGGTGCTCGTCGTCGCTGTCGTCTGTTGTGCACGAATTAGCATCGAGCATCCTGGGAAGGGTTCAGCAATGGATCACGTACCGAGAGCATCAGCAATCAGCGCGCCACCGATGGCTCCGACGGCAAGACCACCTGCAGCACCGAGCATCATGTTACGCGTGCTGTTGTCCTTCTTCTTCTCCTCCTCCTGGCCGCGGTAGTCCTGGCCATAGGGGGCGCCGCCAGGGGGAGCACCGTAGCCCTGAGGGGGAGCGCCGTAGCCCTGGGGAGGGGGCGAGGCGTATCCGTGGTCGGGAGGTGGTGAGGCGTAGGCAGCGGCAGCACCGGCACCAGCACCGGCGGCGGCACCATAGCCAGCAGCGGCGCCGTAGCCACCGTCTACACCTCGAGTACCTGAAGCGGAGGGGTGGTCGCCGTATGCAGGCTGGGATGGGATGTGAATGGGGGCGTCCCACAAGGAGCGGCCGCTCGTCTCGGCGTAGTACCATCGCTGCTGCTCAGCAGACCAAACTGGAACCCACTGGCTGGGCACGGGAGCGCGGTTGGCGTCATAGCTGTTGGTGGCAGGGGGCGCGGGGGGACGCTCGCCGTACGGGGACGGGCTGCCGTACTGCTGAGGTGGTGGCTGTCCGTAGCCCTGGGGCGGCTGTCCGTAGGATCCGTAGGGCTGCTGCGGTGGTGGCTGGCCGTAGGGCTGTCCACCGTATGGGCTCTGCGAGGGGGGAGGGTACTGGCTGCCACCGTACTGGCCCTGAGGAGGGTATCCTGCAGCATGTTTGGTCAGCCCCGAGTCAGGCGTATAACTGGCCTCTTAATGGCGGGGAGCGGGAAGCTTGTACTGACCTTGGCCATACTGCTGCTGGCTGGGATCCATGGCACGATCCTTGTCCTTGGTAGTCAGGCCCTCGAAATCGGATGCCAGTTTCTTGAAGAACGACATTGATGTTGAATGTGGTGGCCGGATTGGGACCCGTTTGGTGGGATGGCGGGGTTGTGAGGTGGTGATGTGGGGGTTTGGGTGCAAGAGAAAGGTAGGGAGAGCTTGAGCTTGAGCTGTGTAAGACGAGACGTGGTCAATAAATCAACAGCAGCAGTAACAATGGCAGCGAGGGCTTCTTCTGTCTGGGGCCACAGTGGCTTTTAAAGCACGACGGTCTTGCAGTGATAGGCTGGCGCGTATACTTCGCAAACGTGCATTGACCACGCGGTTGGGGAGGCCTCAAGGGTTCAACGCTGGGCAGTGTCACTCACTGGTGGTGATTGCCTGCTGGATGCTTCGGAGCCGTACTGTATTGTCCGTCTGTCGCTAACGTGCTCCGTACGCGACGGTCATGGTATCCCGTTCCCCGAGGTGAGGGAAATACAGAGTGGGGCGAGATGGCAATCTCGAGACCGGATGGGGCGGTGGGTGGGTGGTGGATGAGCTGTTTGTGCAGGTGCCAAGAGCCACTGTGGGCGTTAGAAATGACGAGAAACGCACTGCAATTCACACACTGGGCTCTTTCCGCCGTTTACAATGGCCCCCGTTGACGCCGTTGACGGAAGGTGTGGGAAGTTGCAGCTCTTGGGCAAAGGCTGGCGGAGGCGCGTGCAGGCAAACCCAAAGCAAAGCAGCTGCGCATCGGTGACCTGCATGATGCACCTTGCTCACTGCTTCAACACTGCCACACTGCCACAATCAGTCACAGCACACCGATAAGCACCCAAGCACCCAAGCACCCAAGCATTCAACCATGTTGACTCTGCCCCAGACATTAGAAACAGAAACATGCAGGGGCAAGCGCAGCACAATGCACAGGCCGCAGTTTGCGACAACCTGAAGCGCTTCCAAGGCGCAAAGTGGCTCATTCGCATCTCCTGCTGCCCTTCGGACTGCCGCATAATGCAGGCACCGTCGTCCGAAGGGGTCCAAAGGGGGAAGTAAAGAGAGGCGAAGACAGGACAAGCACTGTGCTGATCGTAATCCTCGGGCTTCAGGGACAGGAGAGAGGACAGCGTAGTCCCTTACACAGCCTCAAACCGGAAATAACCAAGGGACAAACGGACTTGGATCGCAGCTGCTGTATTACACACGCATAGTGCTGTCGATGCACGCACGTGCTGTTGTCCCACGCAGAAGCTCCCAGCATAGAAATGGCAAATGCCGGAAGAGGAAAGGAATATATCGTCATCTCGACACGACAGACAACCCCCTCACACCACCACAACTCTTTCTCCTGCAGTCCTAGAAAGTCAGCAACTATCAACATCGAAAGTCTTGCACTACAAGACAGCAAAAAGAAATTATTACTAGCAGAGCTCGCTTTAGCCCTACGTGAAACCAGCAGACAATATTGTCCTCGAGACATACAGCCTCTCTCACAAGCCCGGTCTACCCACAACACACTTGTCTCTTGGCACACCGTCGCCTGTGCTGCGCCATGGCGGACGAACACATTTTCCTCAACGACTTTTTCGATAGTCCCGACGAGATGTGGGGTCCAACCTCCTGAACCAGCACTGGAAATGAATTGAAATGAAATGCTGAGGACTTCACGATAGAGCCGGCAAGACGCAATCTCCCCCGCCAGTCTATACACCCCTTGAACGTGAATGCCCGATACCCTACACCCCGACGGCTCCGATGAGCACTCGCCGCGATGCTCCATAGGCTGGAGGCCGCACGCAAGAGCAGCCGCTTCCACTTGCACAGCGTGTAGGGCTCCCAGCGGTAAAAGACCAGGCCAGACGCACGGCACGGCATGTCATGAGCACAGGGCCAGAAGACTGATGGCTGTGTGCAGATGACCATCCCTCCACCAACTGGACAGCACCGGCAGACACATCGCACGAGACTGTAGGTGGCCGGCCGATCCCACTTGGCGATCTAAGCCACTGCAAAAGGAGACTGATCAAGCACACAGAACCGCGAAGCCGGATTGGTTCAACAAATGCACCTTCAAGATTGGAGCGTGTCTGGACCACTGGTGCTCATGATGGAATGGGAGGGGATCAATAATGGTTGGGCAGTCAAGGGGAGTCCACGACAGAAGGAGGTTCGACATTGGCGGTAACGGGAGGAAGTTTGGTGATCGTGGACTGGACGAGGGTGCCCACCTAAGTAGCGCACTCCTGGCAGCAGGCCCGGTCCAGAAATGGGTTCCTTCATGCTGGCAAGAGACCGACCCTTATGTGCTGTCATCTTTGGCCGTCATGCTGTCGTTTGTGTTGAGGTCGCCGTGCCATCGCTCGACACGGCCGCCACGACGGTCTCGGGTCAGCATTCCTGATACTGACGAAGGAAGACATGAGGTCTGTTGTCTGCTCCTAAATCCAACCAGTCGTAGGGCCCCAATCCGCTAGCCTTGTCTCGGCGAATTCGGGCTACGAACACCTATAATGCCATGTCACACTGTAATATTCCAGACCTCACCTGCGGCTGGATGGATCAGCATTCTCCAAGACGGCCCCCAGGGGGTGCTAGTGGGCCAGGCCGTCCCCAGGCGGGGGATACCCTGGATCACAAGCGAGCCTGGCGAGGTAGACGAACCCGAGAACAGCCAGACAGCAGACCGCCCGCATCTGCAACAGGCGCTGCCCCTCAGGCCCCTCAACCCCCCTCGGGCCCCTCATCAGGCCCCGACCCCTCACTCGCGCCTCTCACCCTGAGCTGACAGCTGACGGGGAGAGCAACTCGAAGCAGCCTAGCGCGCGTGGGCTCAGCACCAGCATCAGCGCCAGCACCAAACGCTCAGCCCGCCGCGCCGAAACGTCAGCTCTTTCAGACGTGCCGCAAGCCGACCAAACCAACCGGCCAACCTTACGTGTAACCTTCTTTACCACCCATTCTCCGTGGTCCATCAACTTCCCTAAGACTCCGACTTTGTCCTCTTTCCATCCCCCCAATCAGCCCCTACACCAAGAGAACCCGACCCCGCCATCTCCGGTTAGCCCGATCCCGAACATCGACACTCGTTGCGCCTCTTGGCCTTCCCATCTTCAAATCATCAACCTCCATATACATGGCGTATCCAGGCCAGGGGTACGGTCCGGGCGGCGGCGGCGGCTGGCACAACCAAGGGCCTCCTCAGCAGCAGTGGGGGCCTCCCCAGCAGCAAGGCTATGGTTACAATCAAGGACCACCACAGCATCACTACCCTCCTCAGCAGGGCTACGGGCAACCTCCCCAACAGTACAATCAATATGCGCCTCAGCAACAGCACCATGGCGGCTACGCTCCTAGATCGAACGCACCACCCCCGCCGCAAGGGGCACAACAGTTCGGCCACGGCGCTCCGCAGAACTACACATTTCAGTACAGTGCCTGCACCGGACGGCGCAAGGCGTTGCTGATTGGCATCAACTACTTTGGCACCAAGGAAGAGCTCAAGGGCTGCATCAACGACACGCGGAACCTCTCGAACTTCCTGATGGAGAATTTCCGCTACAAGCGCGAGGACATGGTGATTTTGACGGACGACCAGCACAATCCAGTATTGAAACCCACCAAGCAGAACATCCTGCGCGCGATGAACTGGCTGGTCAGCAACGCGCAGCCCAACGATTCGCTGTTCCTGCACTACTCTGGTAAGCCAACATTATGCATTATCCGGGAGGCCGGGGGAGGGGGCGGGGGCTCGGAGGGGAAGAACCAGTACTGACGGTACTTTTACAGGACACGGAGGACAGACGAAGGACCTGGACGGCGACGAAGGCGATGGGTTTGACGAAGTCATTTACCCATCCGATTTCAAGACACAAGGCCATATTGTCGATGACGAGGTCCACGCAATTGTAGTCAAACCCCTCTCGCCCGGGGTTCGTCTCACGGCCATCTTCGACTCGTGCCACTCGGGGTCCATGATGGACCTGCCGTACATCTACTCCACCAAGGGCGCCTTGAAGGAGCCCAACCTGGCCAAGGAAGCCGGCCAGGGGCTGCTTTCGGCCGTCATGTCCTACGCGCGGGGCGACATGGGCGGGGTGGCGAGCTCCTTCATGGGCTTTGCCAAGTCCGCCATGAGCGGCGACGCGGCGCACGAGAAGACGATCCGGACCAAGACGAGCCCTGCGGACGTGATCCTGTGGAGCGGGAGCAAGGACGACCAAACCAGCGCCGACGCGACCATTGCGTCGCAGGCCACGGGCGCCATGTCGTGGGCGTTCATCTCCGCCCTCAGGGAGAATCCTGAGCAGACGTATCTCGAGCTGCTGAACAGCGTCCGTGATATCCTGGAGACCAAGTACACGCAGAAGCCGCAGCTCAGCTGCAGTCACCCCCTAGGTGAGCTACCTTCATCCCCTCAGGCACACCTGTCCTCAACATGAGCGTGTCACTAACGGAGCACCTGACAGATGTCAACCTGCGATTTATCATGTGAGGCGGGCCGGGATGCCGCGGAGGGGGCTACACTGGCTACGTGGCAAGGACTTGTTTCGGGAGGGCGGCTGGGTGCTAATAGCCCCACCTGTATATGTACGAGTTTGTTTTGGAAAACGGGAGCGGAAAGGGCTCATATACACCAATCAACCGGATTTGGACGAGCATGCGGTAACGAATGTATTGAATAGACGATACGGTCTAATTGGGCCAGATGGCCAATATTGCTATGGTGGTCCTGCTGTGATCCTCCAGCTGCGCGTCCAGCTGTCCCGTCCTCACATCGCCTCTCTGGCCTGATGGGTCTGCTGACCGGCGGCCGACTCCCGTGGGGCGGCTCGCCCTCCTCGTCGACCAGCATCTCCTCGGCCGGCATCATCATCATGTTGACCATAATTGGTACTCAACTCTTCTCCTAAGTCTATTGATAGCCCAGAGCAGCTGTTAATGAGCAGCGGCTCTCTCCCCTCTCATTCACTCGTGGTGCAGGACCCGCTTGACGCCCTTCTTGATGGACTTCTTGACGGCGACGCTGCCAAACAGCCAGTCGTTGCTGTGGCGGCCCCCGAAGGAGGTGTTGCGCAGGGGGCGGCCGGTCCAGGGGTTGACGCGTGCGTTGGAGTTGTTGGAATCTGCGGACGTGGCCGAGCAGCTGGTCAGGCTGGTGTAGGTGCGTTGGGTCTCGAAGCTCTTCATCGGCAAGTGTTCCTGTCCGGTGGGCTCTGTCTTCTTTAGAAGATGGAGCCTATGGGGTTTTTTTTTGTGGGGGTGGTTTGGTTTGAGGTTGGTGACTACTGGTGTCACTGAAGAATCTAGAGTTCTTGTGTGTGTTTGGTTGTTTTGTTTTGTTTTTGGATTGGATTGGATTGGATTGATTTGTTTTGTTTGATTTGCTTTGGTTTTACTTGCAAGTTAAACTTAATCAATTGGGATGATTCCTAAGGAACATGACAATCTCTTCCAACGGGGGACAAGCGTCTCTTTTATGTTTTTGAGATCCGACAGTCCGACAGTCTCGTGGACGGGAATCCTCACAAACATGTACATTGCAACATTGTCCTAGAATAATCGTCCCACAGCGTCATCCGCCAAGAAGGGATATCGCTGCACCCAAGAGGCTCAAACGGATATACGGCACGTCCGTGGCTGCCCTTGATCGACGACACCCCGGCCGCTCCCAGATATTCCCGGCCCATCCCCACGGCCCAATCGCGCAATGCTGAACGCTCAATGGCCCCCAGCCGAAGGATTAGTCACATGTGTTGGGTGGATGCAGTGCCAAGGCGTCAAGGGCATATGATTCACGCAAGGCTCTCCAATGAGCGGCGGCCGAGGTTGCTCCGCCGAGCTGACGGCTGAGGGCCGTGCCTTGGAAAAACAAAGAAGCCTGGTACTCCTGCAGTCCAGTCCTGGCGTGGCTGGCATGCAGGGCGGCCTTGGGGAATGGGTTCCTTGTTTCTGCTGTGGCAGCTGTGTGGCTGCCGTGCGTGCGTGCGTTCGTGCTGATGACGGCGCCGCTGATTGACATTTGACCGGCCGTCTCCCGTTGGCTCGACGTGCCGTTCCCCTGCCGGATCCCCGGCGGTGGGGCCCCCGGGCTGCAACATCAGAAGCAATAGAGAGCAATTAAATGTGGGGATCGGATAAGATAAGCATGCCTGCTGCAGAATTGGTGCCTAGGCATCCTTTCTGGTGTCTTGGGGGACCTCGGGCTGGCCGAATCTTTTTCATGCACCAAGATGCACCTACCGAACCCCCGAGCAACGCCGAGGCTCGAAGCGAGCGACGAGCGAACCGGTTCAATTTGCGCATTCTTGGGTCGCCCAATCAGCCGGGACGCCGCGTATCTTAGGACGACTGCGGGTGCTCACGTGGATGAACCCTGTGACGGGACGCCTGCGCCAGGGTTGTCGCATCGCGAACTGCTGTGACTGCGGTCGCCGTGTGGTCGCCCAAAGGCTGCCGAGCGGAATGCCTTGCCTCTGCCTCGGCGCCGGCCCTGTCGGCGGGTCCGCCGTGTGGCGGGCCAGCTGACTCGGTGCTGCACCCCGGCTGGCCGAACCCAACTGCCGCGTCATTGCTGCGCTGGTCCACTGCAACATCGTCACTTTTTGTTGATCATTCTATATTTGGTGTGTCGATTGAATGTTGAATGGGTCCGTGTTTTTTGATGCCAAGGACGGTCGAAGATCACAGCAGATGCACAAATCCTGCTGCCTGCGTTGGAGTTGAAGTTCTGCATGTCCCGTATTTACTGATTTTCGGTAGGACTTCTTGAGCGTCGTCGCTCTTGCAGTCTTGCTGATTGCTTGTCCACTAGGAAGACTGCTTTGCTGTCAGTGTGGCTGGCACACGGATCCTCCTGCGAGTCGATACGAGAAAACTTGCGCCGCAACAGGCTAAGAACGTCGCATCGTGCTTTATCGTATCGCTTCGTGTGCCGTATCTCCTCGACCTCCACAAAAAAGATGGGCTCAGGAGGGCTTAGTCATCCAGTCATCCCACAGAGACGACGCGTCCTCGCAATCTATGGACCCACGAACATACCCTCGATGGGATGTTGATCTTCTCTCTTGACAAGGCATCGGCCTTGATATCGCTACCGGACCATCCATCATGCCTCCTCTACCGCCCTCGCGGCGTGGACAGGACAATGTCCGACCGGATCAGATGATCGACCTCAGCAGGAGGCTCGCCCAGAACACCTACCACAAGAAGTTCAACCCGAGCGGCATAGTCGACCTGGGCTCCGCAAAGAACGAGCTGATGATCGACGAGCTTCAGACCTGGCTGGCGAGACATGACGACGAGAAGGACAAGGCCGACTGTAAGGTCACACACTCCTACCGGCCAGCAAGGCGACCAGCCGCGTGGGGCCAGGGGCTGATCAGTTGATCCTCGCGTCCTAGATCTGAAGTACAACGACACCCAGTGCTCCCCCGCACTCCCAGCCTCGGCCGCCGAGTTCATGAACCATTTCTTCAAGCCCAGGATCCTCCTCACCTCGTCCAACGTCCTCGCCGGCAACGGCGTGACCGCCCTGCTGGACACGCTCTTCTTCAACATCGCCGACGAGGGCGAGGTCGTGCTGTTCCCGACGCCCAGCTACGGAATGTTCCCCCACGACGTGACCACGAGAAACGGAATCCACCTCGTCGGCGTCCCCTGCGACGACATCACCGAGGCGCGCTTCCACCAGCACATCCGCCCCGGCAGGCCCCAGCCCGAACTCATCAACCGATTTGAGGCCGCCGCCGCCGAGCAGCGCCGTCTGGGGAGGCGCGTTGCCGCCCTGCTCATCGCAAACCCGGACAACCCGCACGCCCGGTGCTACACGTCGGAGTTGCTTCGGTATATGGTCGACTTCTGCCAGCGCGAGTCGATACATTTTGTCGTGGATGAGATATATGCGCTCAGTGGGGGCGCCAACTTCACAAGTGTGTTGAGCCTGGATCTGCGCGATGCTGCTGGGAACGTGCATGTCCTTTGGGGTATGAGCAAGGACTTTGGTATGGGCGGTTGCAGGGTTGGCTTCCTTGCCACGTATAATGAGCGCCTGTACCAGTCAATGCGGACTGTGAGGTAAGCATGCCTCGTTGTTTCCGGCGAGCTCTCTTTTGTCGTCAAAGCACACGCCATGACTTAACATCAACGTGTCCCAGTATGTTCACCTGGATATCGGCCTTCGGTGGAATCACGGCCACGACCGTGTTGTCAAATCCGAAATACGTCCGGAGGCGGTACCTGCCCATGTACCACAAAATCCTGAACAAAAGGAGGAAACAGCTCGAGGACTTTCTCAACGCGAACCTGATACGGTACACCACCCCCGACGCGGCCTTCTTCATCTTTGTCGACCTTTCTAGCTGGCTGTCCAACGTCAACGGCGACAATGACAGGGAGCGCGAGGTCAACCTGCTCGAGTACCTGATGGCCCGCGGGGTGTTCCTTGAGCCAGGCAGCGCCTTCTCAGCCAAGGTGCCGGGGAGCTTCCGCCTGAATTACGGCACGGACGAAATTATCTTCAAGCTCGGGCTGAAGAGACTTGCCTCCGCCCTCAAGGAGCTGGAAGAGGAGGACAAGCAGTCGTTCAAAAAAGAAGCCAAAGCTTCACGGACGAGTTTGTTGTGTTTCAAATGACCAGGCGTCTGGGTATTTTCTTTTTTCTCTGCCCTTTTATTCTATTGTGGTGTTAAAAAGAGGACGATGGGCAGTCGTTTTCCGCTGACGGTAATGGCAAGGGCAGCCAACGGCTTGTCGTCGTTCCTTCCGCACATATTTTGAGTCTTAATGCGCCGGGTAGAAGGGGTCAGGTCAGATCCCTCTCCGCAACCTCTTTCAATTCTTCCTGATACACGCTTTTCCAAACATTAGACAGCGGCATTGCACCTGGCTCGCGGGCCCCCGGAGAGTCGCCAGTCATTTATCAGGGCATTCGAATCTATCCTCTTACTTTACAAAGATCACAAGTACCGTCCTATTGATCCCTACGAATATTCCGCCGTGCTGCGTTTCCCTTCAGACAGGCAAGATGTCGTCCAAGACTGCAGCTGCCTACCGCGCCAGAACGATCCCTACCCTGGTAATATCCAACGAGGGTGCAAGCAGTTCTCGAGATCGTACCAAATTCGACTTTCAGGACTCGGACGAAAGCTCCCCTCCGCAACGTTCACCTAGCCCTACGAAATCAGAACAGAGTACCACAGAGACCAGCAACAGTTCGTATGCAGATCGTGATGAGCGATCCACTTGCCCAATGCTAGAACGTGCATCCGATGCTGCTGCGGGAAAAGCACGCGCAGGCTCGAAGCCTTATCCTTTTGCGCTAGACCCGCTGCAAGAGGGTGTACCCAGCGTATGCGAGAAGGAAGATCCTCCAAAACCAAAGTCTCAGCCAACACTGAGGTCACCGCTGCACCTGTTATGGACTTTTTTCAAGTCAAGGCTATTCACCTCGAGCAAGAAGGGGCAGCACGAAACCACGCTTTCCAAGGCTCATGAAGACGAACGGAAAGAATCCGAGAGACTGAGTCGATGGTCTGCTCGCCAATCATTCCTCCCATTGAGGTACGTCGGGTTGGTCGTGCGGCTGGCCGCAATAGACGACATCCAGCGACTAACCACCTCTCAGTCTGCCGAACCACCTCATTCTATGCAGGCGAATGCTCCATCATCCAGATGAGCATGACATAGAAATCATTGAGACCTGTGCCAACATGCCCTTGTTGGTGGGCTTCCGAGAAGGTTCCCATTTGCGCAGCAAATTCAGAGGGGCCAGTCTGTGTCTGGGCGACAAATGGTACGCAACTTGGACTGAGCCCTTCTTGAAGGCATGGGTCAAAAGGGGTCAAATCACTGTTCAAGTCTGTGATAACCAACTAGAAACTGCGCCCGAGAGAACAGTGGTCAAAGCATGGCATGCGCCCAATAACAAGCACATTTGGCGCTTCGCAGTCGGAATCCCTGGCCCCATTGACAAGACCACCACCGTGCAAGAGGATTTTGAGTGGAATACAAAAAAGGAATACAAGCTGGAAGGCGACGAAAGATATCGACATGGTTCATATCTCGTCCAAGTTTCCACTCAAAAGGTTGTGGCCCACCTCGAGCGCCGGCTGACGAGGAGGGGGACATCTGTTGTGTCCCTGAGCTATGCGATCTCTTTTATTGGCTCTGGGAATCAATATGGAGGGATGTGGAAGGTCATTGCATTTGCAGTTGGTCTCTGCGCCCAGTGAGTATTGAGCATTGACAGTGGCCCAGCTCGTTACTTTGGGTGGCAGGGAGTTGTTGGTGTCAACACGGGAACAACGCAACACCTTTCTCAAAGATATCCTAAGTCCTGATACATATTGTGCATGAAAATAAGCACTTGAAGAATTCCTAAATTTGTCCCATGTCTCACCTGTTGTGAAAAAAAAAGACTAACAGCCCGACAGCGCTCCCCCATGAATGAATCACGCTTACCTGAAAAGGAAATCTCGGCACAACCTCCGTGATGGAACAACGGACCACGACATGCTACCATAATTTTCAAGCTGAGCCTGGCCCTGACGGGCCGGACATGCGCTGTGCTTCATTTAAACCACGACCTTGTCCACTCGTGGTCACATTGGGCCAGACCCGGGAGACGCTCCCTTACCCTTGGAAAGCACCCATGACCACACCGGAAGCCGCAAGCGAGCCGGCGGAGCAATTTAAGCTTTGCCTTCAGGGCGGAAGCTAACTTCTATTCCGGGTATTCTTGGAGAGCCAATATGTGATCAATCTGGTATAAGTGATCGTCGTGCCCAGGAGATCCAAGGGACACTGGAAAAGACCCGAGATCTTCACCTCGACCGAACTCTACTCCCCGCGATACCCCATCAGCCCCCCACCCGTTCTCCTGCCGATCACCACAATGAGGACCTTCAGCCTCGCCGCCGCCGCAGCCTTGCTGGCCAGCGCCAACGCGGGCACCGTCATCTGGGACGGCCGCTTCAACGACCTCTCGTCGTCGGCAGACCTGAACAGCTGGTCCTGGTCGAACCAGGTCGGGCCGTACCAGTACTACATCCACGGCTCGGGGCCCGTCACCGAATACGTCAACCTGTCGCCCTCGTACAAGAACCCAGCCGACTCGGCATCCAAGCAGGGCGCCAAGATCACGCTGACCAACACGGCGTACTGGAACGGACAGAACATGCGCCGCACCGAGCTCATCCCGCAGACGTCGGCGGGGATCAACAAGGGCAAGGTCTGGTACCACTTCTCCATGATGACGAGCGGCACCAACTACCCGTCCATCTTCCGCGAGCACCAGATCAACTTCTTCGAGAGCCACTTCACCGAGATGAAGTCGGGCTGGATTTCGGGCGAGGCCGCCACCAGCAACCCTAACCTCCAGTGGATGGTCGGCGGCGTGAGCAAGTGGTCTACGAACTTCACCGCCGGCGTCTGGCACAATGGTAAGTCAATATCGACGACCATGAGCTTCTGAGGTGCCAGGGCATGCCTCGGTACCACGTTGTCTCCAGCATCGTCCAAGCTCGTGGACAAGTTTTCTGACCAGTGTGTCTAGTCGCCTACGAGATCGACTTCAGCGCCAACACGGTTGGCTTCTGGCACTCGACCGGCTCGGACGCCCTCAAGCTGACCGTGTCCCCCGTCAGCGCCAGCACAAGCAGCAACGGCGCTGACTGGCACCTGGGCGTGCTCGAGCTCCCCCGGAGCGGCTACTCGGACAGCAACGAGGACTTCTACTTTTCCGGGGTGTACGTTGAGTCCGGCAGCCTGACGACCGCCATCGGATCCGGAGGTGAGTGACCCGCATCTTCACCAGCAGCATGATTTAGTACCTGAGGCTAAGGACCACCCACAGGCTCATCAGGGGGTGGCTCCTCCTCCTCCTCGTCCGCGCCCTCCAGCACCGCCACGTCCTCCAAGAGCACGACCTCGGCGCCCTCGACTACCTCCAAGGCCCCGACGACCACCACTTCCTCTTCGGCGGCCGCGACGACAACCTCTAGTTGCACCGCTGCCAAGTGGGCCCAGTGCGGTGGTGCGAGCTGGACCGGCTGCACGGTCTGTGACTCGGGAAGCACCTGCACCAAGTCGAACGAGTACTACTCTCAGTGCCTGTAGATGGCGGCACAATATAGGATGGTGGTGGTTTGTTAACGGGGTCGTGGCTCTCATTGCCTTTTTCTCTGCACATATCTACATCTGTACATCTGTACATACATACAAGCCTCTCAGTAATGCTGAGGTACAATCCTAAAGACGTTCTTTAACTACTTGAACCATCCAAACTGGCATTTGAGTACCACAGTATATGTCCTGGAAGCCATCATGACTTTGTGCCAGCTATGGTGATGAGAAAGTTGGCAATGTAGGCTACCACCATTTTGGGCAGCTCTCCTATTCCGAACAAGGACACTTATGCCTACGGAGATGTCCTGGCCGACGCATGGAATTTAACAACGGTGGAGAAAGTGCATAACAGTATTCAAAGCCATCTCAGTGATAGCATATGTCGAAAAGCGTGCAGAAGAGGGAAGAAGGGAAGAAGGGAAGAAGGGAAGAAGGGAAGAAGGGAAGAAGGGAAGAAGGGAAGAAGAGAAGAAGGAGAGGTTTGGAAGCTTCATGGCGGTGGATTGCCCATGTGGATCTATGCTGTTGACTCTCGCATTGGCCCTTGAAGGTAAATTCCCCGCGTTACATAGAGGTTAGTTACTGCACAGCTGAGAAATGCTTTGCCTCAAATTCGACAGCTCGCATCGCCTCGAGATGGTAGAAGGTTCCCCCCTTGTGAAGCGTCTGCTTTGTTACTGGCAATGCTGAAGCCCTCCAGGAGAAAACACTATGCATCGCTCTTTACCAGATAGCACATCGCCAGACTGGCCAAAACTTCTGTTTCTTTACGAATAATTTGGTCTGGAATCCCAGCGCCATGTGGATAATCTAGGTTGCACAGGCAACGACGGGGAGGGTCTTTTACAAAGTCATAACGTAATTCCGCTTGGGCAATGAAACAAGTGATTGAAGCAACAATTTTCTCGAAGGTGTTTCCGATGTTGAGAAATGGGGTTTGATGAGTTGCCAATGGCTTCAACCGCAGCCCACTTTGCAACATGCGCATGCCTCATTCCAGTGTCTGCCGGTTCTGGAAGCTTCAACGTCACCACATCGTGGCCGAGGCCCAGTGGCGGCTCTTGTGGCGCCGCCAGGCAGATTATGTTTTGATCTCTAAAATGAGTAAACAAGTAAACAACGAAAGCATCAAGAGAGCCTCTATTCTCCTCGCGATGTCCTCAAAGCTTCGGGTCAATCATCACGATCCCTGAAGTGTCGAAGAACAGTGGCGCCACCCAGTCAGCGAACAGAAATGCCAGAGTCTCCAGTGACTCCCAGGAATAAGCCGCTACCCGGTTCATCACCGGTAGGCAGGGCATCGCAAATCAGAAAGGCGAGCTCGTCGCAAGCCCTAGGCCTCAGCCCCAAATTCACGGGCAGCAGCAGGTCTCGAGATGGCGACCTGATCGAACCGACCGGGGGCAGACGGACGAGCGAGATGGACCGCAAGGCAAGCCGCGAGCTCCGGCACCGCTCAAGCACCAGCACACTCTCACGTGTCACAAACAGCTCTTTCGTGACATCGTCGTCCGGTGGGGGAACCATAGTGGGTATATCAAAGGATGCGAGCGCCAACCGGACTGTGGGCAGCGGCCAGGACAGCCAGGGTCAGGATAGCAACCAAGACCAGCCGGGCAGGACACCTCTGGCTGCGATCAGCAACAGAACTAGCCGCAATGTCCCGGCCCGCAACTCAAGAACAGTCCAGCCAAAGCAGGAGAACTCTGCCCCCGCAAAGACACACCACCAAGACATGGGCCCAGCCCGCATGTTCCTCTCGCCACCGGCACCCGGCGGCAGGCCAACAACAACCACAACAGAGGCGCACGCCCCGGCGCCGCCCGTCCTGCCGCAGCTCCGCAAGCTCCAGCGGCAGATCCAGACCCTCAGGGCCGAGAACGACGACCTGCGCGCAATCAAGATCGCGCAGGTCGCGGCCATCGACGGCCTCCGCGGCCAGCTGCGCGCCCGGGACGACCTCGCGGACAAGATGCGCGCCGAGGCCGCCGCGCTCAAGGAGGAGAAGTGGAACCTGCTGGGCCGCGTTGCGGAGCTGGAGCAACTGCAGGAGCAGCAGCAGCAGGCTGCGGCCTGCGAGCGGGAGCCTGGCGGCCACGATGGGGATGCGTACGCGGCCTCGGTGCGCTCTGACGCGCCGCCGCCGTCGAGCCACAGGGGGAGCGAGGCGGGGAGGCACAGCGCCTCGGGCTACGACACGCCGGGTTCGCTGTACAGCGGCCGGGACGACGGCGACGGGGGGCAGGGGGCGCGGGTCCCATACCACTCGGCGAGCTCGTCCGTCGTGACTGCGAGCGCGCGCTCGTTCGTGCGGCGCAGGGCGAGCGTCGCCGAGTCGGACCTGACGGCGGCGTCGCTGGCCGAGGAGGAGCTGGACATCCTCTCGGACCAGCTGGTGGCGCACCACGAGCGGTACGGCCACGAGCGGCAGGCCATGGCGGCGCAGCTCGTCGCGATGGAGGGCGACCTCGCGACGGCGCGGTGGCAGCGCGACAAGGCGGAGCGGCGCAATCGGGACCTCGAGGCCCGGCTCGCCACGCAGGTTGCGCTTGTCCGCCATCATTCCCTGGCCTCACTCCCTGCTCCGGCGCCGGCGCCGCCAATCCCAGACTTGCCGGTACTGACATACTCAAAGGTGGGGCTCGTGTGGTTTGACACGGTGAGGAGCGCCTTCAAGTACTGGGGCCTGTCCGAGTTCATCTCGCAGCCGGACGAGACCCTCTTCGCGGCGACGGACCCGGACCGCGAGGGCCGGCGCCTGCGGGCCGTGGTGCTCCTAAAGCGGGCCATGGACGACGACATCCTGGACGACGTCATGTACCTGCAGAACCAGAAGTGCATCGCGGCGCCTTCACCCTCACCCGCCGGCGGCCAGCAGCAGCAGCAGCAGCAGCAGGGCCTGCCGCCCGAGATCGAGTCGCCCTACTTCCTCTTCCACACCGCCGCTATCCTCAAGCGCACCGTGCCCAGCTCCCTGACCGACTTTGGCTGGCTCGACCGCATCGGCGACTCGGACTTTGACGACATCGAGGGCTTCGCGAGCCTGGTCAACATACTGAACCGCCGGCACAGCCAGCTCTATGGCACGACCGTGGACCACTACGACGCGCTGATCCCCAGGATCCAGGAGAACATGTCGAGGCGGTTTCCGGACTTGGAGAAGTCGTTGATGGACCCTGGTTCAGCGCCCAAGAAGTGGTGGCATCTTGCCCTGTGGATGTCAAAGGTGGTGAAGAGGAGACAGGGGCGCATAGCCGACATCGACGAACTATAACAAACTAAGATGCTCTCCTTAGTGTAAATCTGTTTCCGGAATGCCCATGGCCATCGATCTTCGAGTGGCGCCAGGCCAGCTGGGCGTTCGAGACGTGGAGAGGTTCATTCGAGGTCGAGGTCGACGTTGATACCTGGAGGGCATCCGAATTTGTAGTTTTTGCAATTATCTTTTATTTGTCTGTAGCTTTGGCCGCCATTGCGGACATATTACATCTTCCCAGATTCAGCTTCAATATAGCACCTTCTGAGCGTCTCACCGTCATTCGACGGGCTGTCTTCATCCACACTCGCCTGTATCAGGCGGGCCTTCGCTTGGGTAATCATGGACCAGCAAAGCTGTCTGATATCGCGCCTTCCTGGCCCGTACCCACAGCTGTCTGTCCTCGAGCCACGCGACTGCGAGTTAAAAGCGTGCTATGCAGCTTTACCTTGCGTCTCGAAGGTTGTCCGTGCCGAATCGGTAATTCCTATATCCCGGATGTGGCCATGACCCTCCCTGGCTGGCGCTTTCTTGCGGGATGTTCCAATCCCTGCTGCGCCGCCAAAAGCGTGTTGAGTTGTACGGCCCTAGAGCCAATGATCAAATTGATCCTTTCAAGTTTTGAAACGCATGTCGTCTGCTCCCACTTCACCCTGCTGACCGACGCTCGGCTGCCTTTGACTTTGCCTCCCTCAACTCCAACATGTCTGCCAGTAGGAACTTTTGTTCTTCAATTTCTAGGCCGTTGGGAGGAGCGTTTCTCGAAGGCGGTGCTTGGTGAGGGGCGGGTAATTCCTGTTCATCCCCGCGTGCATGGTAGCCCTGATTGTCGGGCAGTTCGGCCTGAGGTTGAGGCTTCGGCTCAGGCAGGATGGCGGGTAAAGCCTCGACTGGTTGTGCGGACTTGTAGTCTCTTCCCATTGAATGGCTTCTTTGTGGAACCGCGTAAAAGTCGTTCTCGCCCTGAAAGCTCCACTCGGACGCTGGTGAATGGGTATCATAATCAGGAGGCGACCAAGGATGTCGTGCTGAGTTGGACCAAGCAGCGCTCTCGTTGGTCACAGCCGGCGGGAGAGGGATGGTTTCTTGGGGTAATATCGGTGCGGATGTCCGATCGTGTGACGCTGATGCCTCAGCATAATATTGATGCTGCACCGGCTGTTGGTATTCGTGAACGGGTTCTGGATGATAGGCCGAGTTCGGGGTGTGCGTGGAGTGAGAAATGGTCGACTGGCTGGAGGCGGCGAGATAGGGGTCGTAGTAGGCTTCGGGGGGCTTTGTTCGTTTCTCGAATCGTCCTCCATCGACCAGATTAACAATATCACCATCCACAAAATTGACCATATTCTTGGCGACCTTTCGCTTTTGTCGCCTCCGCCACCACATCCACAGACCCATTGTGAAGATTGCGATAATGCCAAGCGCGACGGCGATGGCAACGCCAACCTTGGCGCCCGCGTTCAAGCCGGATGAATCGGGAGGTGGACCGTGAGGGTACGGCCTGTCGGATGTCGTTGGCGTCGATGTCGGCAGGGTGGTGCCGCTCCAGGTGGTCTCCTGTCGTGATCTCGCTAGGGCAGTCCACCTCTCAGTGGTGGCACCCTCGCCTGCAACTTGGCCTGCCCTCAGGTCGAACCAGCAGGGGACGTTAGTAGTTACGTTCAGATGGACGAGTGTGGATGCGTTGTCGGGCTCGGCGTTTTGCACCTGCACTGGAGCACAGTCAGCGGTGGTGGCAGGGTCGCGGGGAGAGGAGCGGACGGTGCGGACATACTCTGCGTGGTGACGCCGTTGATGCTACAAAATGTGTAGAGAACAGGGGCAAGATAAGTGGACTCGTATGTGACCTTCACGGTATCGAGGTTGTAAAAGGATTCGCCACCGACGGGGTAGAGGATGGTAGTGCCATCAACGTTTTTCGCAGCAGATGAGGGAATCAAAACGAGACCCGCTACAAGCAGCCGGCGGAAGCGAGAGAGGAAGGGGTCATGCCGTCGCAGGGTGCACATTCCCAGCATTGTGGAAAGGGACCGGATGGGCGAGAGGGCTTCATTGATGATTCGGGCGTCGGGGCGTGGATTGCGACATGGGCGTGAACGTGGGCGAAAGCGTGAACTTGGCTTACGGAGCGGAGGTTGACGACGGTGAGAAGTTGCTGCTGAGAAGAATGATCGGGTCAGATGGGGCCAGGCGAGGTGATGCGACGGATTCAAGGTTCCAACAACAGGTTGGGTGACCCAGCTGATCGGAATCGGAGTTGGGAGAGGAGACGGGAGGAGAACTAGACTAGGAGCCAACGGGCGGATTTGGCGTGGCCCAATACCCCATGGATGGCTCTCGCTCGGCACGGGAAGCAGCAGGAGAGGGAAAGAGAAAGGGATCAGCAAGCAGCAGCTGGGGACGACCGGGGGTGGGGGGGAATGGCAGGCACGGGCAGGTGAGCCGTTGCGCCCTTGCCAGGTTCGGCTCTAGGTCGCTAAGCCCCCCCCTGCAGCCCTGCCTCTTCTGTCCATGGCCTCAGGGCCTCCCCACGGCCATGCTCATCGCCAAGATGTCTTGTCTGTTTGTCTGTCTCTCAACCCCAGTATCTACGTGGTTGTCCTTCCATATCCGGTCTCTCTGACCTTCCAAGACTTGTGCTCTCTCCAACTACTCGTCAGCAGACCTCGGACCTCACCGTATCGACCACGCAGGTCCACACATACGGATTTGCGTACAAGAGACTGCAGTACGCCTCGCCTGTCAGCCTACCTACTTTGCCATGGCCAACCAGAGACACGACCTCAGGTGCAACAATGCTACGCCGCAATCCTGAAACCAGGTATCACCCAGCTGAGGATGATCAAGCTCACCTCACCACTGGCGCCTGCCCAGCCAATCGTCTCCACCTTGGCGCGCTTCTCCCACGTTTGTGTCACCGTCCGGTCCGCAGCGAATCGATAGTCTAGGCGCGAATCCTCTTGTCGCCAGCAGCCCGCTAGTACAGTTTGGTCGAATCCTGTCATTTTGTGCGGCCACGGATTGGATTATTCCTGAACATCCGGGATGACAGATTGATTTTGTATGCTCATTGGAGATGGTTATGCCTCCAGCAGAATATGCCATGTACGGGACTGCTATCTCCGTTTTCCACTCTCGATTCTCCCCCTTGAGAAATAAAAGTCTCTTACACGCTAATGTTGAGGCCTATCAAGATGTTATGGCTTGACTACATCAAGAAGAGTGTCAGTGTACTCGCAAGAATCCTCTAACCCCTGCGGACATAGGTGCAGTGAGGCATCTTGTGAACAGAAATGGTTCTCACACACGATGCCTCCATGTTCTGCTTGATGTTTGCCTCTACCATCTAGTGGATTGGATTGTGCTAGTGAAGAATCATGTGCAAACCCGGTGTCTGCTTGCAGACGAGCCCAACCACAGGAAGATGGCTGTCATTCCTTGAGCATTTCCCTCCTGTTCTCAGCAGACTCAAGTGAGGATGAATATGATGAAAGCTGCGGTTACTCTTATTTGTGGCTCGCGTCTGTCTTCTCATGCCATCTTTGACTGATGCAAAGGGAAGTCGGACGGGCTCCCTCTCTCTGCAGTTTGATATACATTGAATCTCACACCTGGCAGAGGCCTTGCTAGAAGAGGTTTTGGCCCACATAGACCAGACCCCAAGAATCCATGGCTGCATAATTAACAGGCCTTTCAATCATTTATGAGATTTCATCCTGTCTGGAATTGTTCAGACCAGCAGCACGTCACATCCAATTTTCTAGCAAGGTCTTTCCGATCATTCCTCATCACTTGTTGCCCGTCTTTCTGCGCTTCATCCAACTCTAGCAGCATTCGATTCTCCAGTCTTGTCCAGGCAAACCCCAGACAGCAAGTCATTCTTCTTCTCAAGTGTTCTGTTTAGCCTGTTGGATCTTCTGAGGCTGCCCGACTCGCCCAAACGACTTCTCAAGAGGCAATCTCAAGACAAGGGTTTGCAACACCCCAGAGCTGGCTTCAAGCCTTTACAGCCAAGGTAAGTCATAAATGTCGCAACTGAACCACAACACTTTTTGTGAGTTCCAATACAACCTGCACGCCTGTTGGCTCATCCTCTCTCTCTCTTTGGGTCGACCCTCTTGCCCCAGCAATCAACGTTGGCAAACAAATCCCATCCCATTTGTGCCAAAGTTGGGTTCTTCACAACCTTCGATCCTCGCAAATCCAATCAACCCAGCCAAGCTGTGTCACTTTCCCTTCCAGTTGTGCTTCTTCACCAAGTCTGTGGAAAACAGTCTTTCGTCCCTGCCTTGAAATGCCCGTGTCCTTCCACGCCAGCTTCTCCTTCTTTCCAGAGCGACTCGATTAACCAGACAGCACCTTCAACAGCACGATGCTGCTAATCATGTGGCTCCTTGTCGCCTTTGGCTCTGCTCTTGGCATCGCCACCGCTCGTAAGTGACGAGATCCTTGCCTCTGTCTCCATTTCTTGCTAAGCCTCTGCGATATCTCAGAGTACGACACCGGCAACTGCTATACCTTTGCGACCACTATTTCGGCCACCTTGACCATCCCTCCGGTCACTGTTGTCAAGACGTCCCTGGTGACCACCGTCACGCTCAGTGGCAGAGACCCTGCATCCCATGTGGACTTTGTCAATGCCTACCCGTCCTCCATATCATCAGCTGGAGTAGATCAGCTTGTCACTGTTGATGCCTATCGCGTCGAAACCCTCGTTCAGTGTGGGGAGTCAACCTCCACCCTGTCCGAGACAATTTCTTGGACCACGGCGTCCGAGACAGCGATGAGCAGCGGCATAGACTCTTATACTTTGGCCTCAGCCACACCAAGCCTGAGCGTTCCGACATATCAGTCCGTGGCACCAAGTCCCTACTCTCCGGGTACTGAAGTGTCCTTGACCCCGTACTCCGAGTCAAGCACCACCTCAGCCATGGATTCCTCGACAACGGAATCGCCCATGCCATACGGCCCCGGGTATAGCTTCAGCACGTACTATGAGCCCAGCTTCAGTGGCCCAACTCGTACTTCAGAATCGTCAACGACTGCTTCCTCATCGATTGAGTCTACTACGGTCATCGGCAGTTACTCCGAGTCTAGCTTCAGTCTCTCAAGCTATACTCCTGCTCTGAGTCCCACCTCTAGCTCTACAACAGAGCCAACTCTGACAACCTACAATACGCCCAGCCTGAGTACATACATCTCACCGACTTTGAGCACCTACGCTGCACCGACTTTGAGTACCTACGCTGCACCGACTTTGAGTACCTACGCTGCACCGACTTTGAGTACCTACAGTGCACCCACCTTGAGCACCTACAGTGCACCCACCTCGAGCACCAATCCTTCTTTCACTTTGAGCACGTTCTCTATGCCGACCTTGAGTACATCCTCTCCGCCTACCCTGAGCACGTATTCTCCTCCCGGCCCTGGCTATTCGACCGAAACTTTGTCACCTGGCATACCGACACCGCCTGCGGCCCCTTCCACACAGCCTGGTAACTCAACTGTTTTCAGCGCCACGAGTGGGCTCAGCAGTAGTTCTCAACCTTCCCCGACGTCGACGATTGAGCCCCCTCCTACAACTGTCATCGTCTCACCTGGACAGGGCTCAAGCTCCAGCCCCTCGGCAAGCACGTCTAGCCAGATATCCAGTGCTTGGTCATCCACGGAGACGACCATGCCCAGTTCGGTCTCTTTGTCTGCTTCAAGCAGTACCTCCGTGGTGACCTCGATTCCTTTGCCCCCGAGCAGCCCTCCGGTGACGAGCACATCAAGAAGCAGCTCCTTACTGCCGAGCACCACGGTGACCAGCTCATCAGTCGCTGTGACTTTGTCCTCGTCAGTCAGCCTGACTGTGCCGAGCTCCAGCCTCAGCCAATCCGGCTCATCTGTTTCTAGCTCTTCGTCTGCTGATATCTCATCTGTAAGCACTCCATCTGCCGAAACCTCGTCTACTGGCTCGTCTACTGGCTCGTCTACTGGCTCGTCTACTGGCTCGTCACCTGTTGGCTCTACAACGGTCAGCTCTTTCTCATCTGTCGCTACTTCAAGTCCACCAGCTACATCGCAGGCCAGCTCGACTTCAAGCCTGTCGTCATCTACAGGTGCTGGCTCAAGTATTATTTCAAGTACGAGCTCTTCAACCTCTGGACTGTCGAGCACCAGCCCTTCAACCCCTGGGCTATCCAGCTCCGATCCCACAGAAACGCATTCGTCTCAGGATATGACCACAACGCCTACAGAAGGTGCAACTGATCTTCCCTTAATACCTCCAACTGTCGATCCTACTCCTAGCCGCCCAGCTGACGAACCGACTTCTGATCCTGCACCATCGCTTAGTTCTACTTCTTCCTCCTCTCTGAGCACAACCACCTCATTCACTTCATCGTCGTTCTCACCAACCCCAACTTTGAATGCTACGGCGCGTGTTATAATCCCACATTACAAATTCAAGGTTGGGGATGCGTCCTATTTTGTGCCACTGTGCTCTGACCCACCACAGACCCTTTGGTTCACGACCGGGGACGAAGATCACCGGGAACTGCATAACTTTACCCTCACATGCCAGGGTATCACTTGCGACTCAGGTAGCTTCCACGCTCTTCCTTCAGACATCGAGTCTGGAGACTGCCAAGATACGAAGATGTGCGGCGATGTGCCATTTTGTTTCTCCAAACGCTTTGAGTGGAGCGTTGATAAGACAGACGACACTGTCACTTGCGACGCGGTAAAGATGTCGCGACTACAATCCCGAGGACCATGCTCCGATAATGATGCTTGTTCAAACATAACAAAGATTGCAGACAAACTCGCCGGACTTCGAAATGCTGCTGGGTCGGCAAGCTCCGCTGCAGAACAGGGGCTGTCCATGGTGGGTTGTGCTGCCCAGCAGGCTTTCCAGCAGACAGCCGCTTATTATTTCGGAAGTAAGTTTATGATTTGCTGTTACTTATTGTACAATTTGGCTCCTTTTGTCTGCATAGTTGACTAATCTTCTCTATAGTGGCACAAAAAGAATGGAATGTGATCCAAAAGGACATAGAAATGATCAAGAATATCTTGGGAACCATCTTCGGCCTGAACCTGCTAGTCACAAATCCAGTCCAGGTCTGGATCGATGAAAACGACGAAGCATTCCAGGAGCTTGTGTGCTACATCGATAATGATGGCAGCCGCATCTGGCGGGCTGTGGAGAAGCACTCAAGTCTTCATGCAGGCCTCAACGCCCTCAACTCAATGAATAACATCGTCCACCAGAACCTGATACTGCTCGTCATCGAAATAGTTCTCACGAACCTGCTTCAGAACCTTTACGATCAATATTCAGCCTACATCACAAGCTCAGGGCACATCATCCAAGGTTGGACACAAGCTTGGCGCCTTTGCACTACCAAGTGGGATAGTGGAAGCCTGGAGAAGCGAGAACAGGAGCCCGACGAGGATGACGAAGACGACTGGCTCCCCCGATATGAGATATTCACCAAGCCCGATTCCAGTATCTCATCTCTCCGTTCTATGGAGCGCGTTCTGGCCAGCAACGGCTGGGAGGCTTCTTATGACGCTCATGTTGTTAAGGGCTATGTCGTGGATCTGAACGTCATGCAAGCTTTGCTGCCGAAAACCATGCCTTTTGTCGATGAGACATTCCGCTTTGTCTGGAAAGGGCCGGCAAACAACTCGAAGTCCACAGCGTCTAGTTTTCAGACAGAAGACTTTGAGCTTGAGCCATTTGATCTGGAACAATATATTTCCAGGGGTGCTTCCAGGAACACGAGTGCTCTAACCGAGTCAGATGACTTGGAACAGGACTTGAAACAGGATTTAGAACAGGACTTTGACCCATCCAGTTGGCCAGAACCTACCGGTTCACAGCGAATGGAGAGTCCATATCAGAATTATCTCAAGTCCATCTCACAGCAGAAGGGACAAGACCTTGGGTCCTTTCATTACCACACCTATGCAGAACCCCGCGGTGAAGGCTCATGGATTTTCATCGTTGACAGTGGATTTGACACAACGCATCCGGTACGTCTCTTGGAGCAGCAGCTATTGACATGGTGCATCATCTATGATTAGCACTGACACATAGTGCTAGGCACTGGCTGCTACCGACTACAGGGAAGTGGTCACATACATAGTCCCGAACTACTATTCCGTTCAGAAGTTGACGCCAGAGCAAATCGAAGCTGGATGGGAACACGCACCTGATGTCATTGATGACAACTTACCAGATCTGAACGGTCGAGGGCATGGGACACCAGGTAAGTCACGATAACCATTCTCACCAGCTTCTCCCTCTTACAAACTCTGTTGAGATATTGTCATATCTTCCTTGGGATAGCGTTTCTTGTGACACTATTCTAACACTTTCTGTGGTCCAGTTGCTTGTGTGGCTGGCGCTCAAGTAGTCGGGGTAGCCCCGCGTGCCAACCTGTACCTAATCAAGCAAGAGGGTTACCTTGTCAACACCAAGACTGGGGAGACATCGACATCGATGGTCACCTCGGCGGGACTCGTTAAAATGACCAGCAAAGTCCTCGAGGCTGTATACTCGGAGAAGATACCGGCGGGGCGAGCTGTTCTCTCAGTGAGTTTTGGTATGTCATCTCCCATAAAGAGCCTTATTCTTGAGCCACACAGACTTACGACCCACAGAGTTTCTGACTGGTACCTATTTTGGGACACTCCTCAAATGGTTCTTTAATGAATTGGATAAGGCGGGAGTGGTGGTAGTTGTAGCCGCTGGAAATAGCGGATACAACATGCGTACAGGCTTGCCTGATGCGTACCAAGCACAAAACACGCCACAGGAGTTGGTAACTGATGCCAGCCCCATCATCAGTGTCGGCGCGACCTATCATGATGGTTCCCTTGCAGAATTCACCACCCCGCCTGGCTCAAGGCCTGGATCTTCTAGCGACAGTTCTGATGACGATTCTGATGCCGACGAACCCTCCATCTCGATGTGGGCCCAAGGTGTCGGTGTCTACACCTGCAACACGAAGGATAACCCGTTTCCAATGGGCTTTCGGCGGGGTACCAGCTTTGCAGCACCACAAGTAGTGAGTCCCCCCCCCCTCCTCAATGCGCTTCTCTCGCCACTCTCTCGCATCACTTATGTCCAAGAGCTCGTGGGTGCAAACAGACAACCAGATTGCTAATGGTGCTGCCCTACCCAGGCCGGCCTTGCTGCCTACATGCTTTCGTATCCATGGCCCGAGGATCGGAACCCTTTCAGCCTGGACGGTGATGGTACCATTGGCCGGCGCATGAAGACGATGCTTGCTGACACCTATGCATACCAACGCCTCCCTCGAGACAAAATAATCGGCGAGTCTCTGAAGAAGATCAGGGAGAACAACCCGGAACATAACTTCCCTTGGGAGATCCCTGACAAAGTCAACGTCGCATACAACATGGCTTATGGTCACCAGAAGTGCAAGAACGTCGATGGCTTCCCCAACCTGAAGCGTGCTGGGGGCTCATGTCCTGTCCCTGGCAGCGGGGGCGCAGACGGCGAGTCGACCGGGTCCATCTTCTACACCGGCCAGCCGACCTACATGCCCAGTGACTGGTCCGGTTTCTCGACTGCGACGGGCAGTATTTACTCCTCTGTTATCAATGGGACGGAGCTGACACCAATTCATTCAACCTTCACCCCTAACATGACGACTTCCTGGAACTCTTCAACTTTCACGACCACCACAAGGCCAGGCTCAATCACGGTGACAGGACATTCGAGTACCTCCACGGTCCAGCAAAACACAAGTGTCTCTTCAGCAAGCTCAATCTCGACCAGTCTAAACCTAACCAGCACGAGTCTCTTCAGCTCAAGTCTCTCAAGCACGAGTCTCTCAAGCTCCAGCTCGAGCCTTTCCAGCTCTTCTTCAACATCGAAGAAGATGTCCACGGTTTCTTGGACGCTCACGGTCAATCCGCCATCAAGTACAACGGCATCTTCGGGACCGTCCACTTCGAGCACCTCCCAATCATCATCCAGCTCTTCCACAGCCAGTTCATCCTCCACAAGCTCATCTTCAACCCCAACTCCGACACCATCAGCGATTTCAGCGACTTGTAGGAAATAGTAAGTAAATATTGGAAAGCCCAAAGTTCGCCAGCAAGCGCTTGAGCGTGTTTACTGACTCGAGTCACAATGAAATATAGCCCGGACAGCGACTCGAACGAATTCAAAATCACCAACATACGTGGCGACTGGGCTCTCGGAGATTCTGGGCATGCTATAGCCCAGCACACGTGGGAATGTGCCGGGTTGTATATGTGGGAGTGGCAGCATCCCGATGCTACAGGGTCAGCAGAGATGCATCTCTGGGTAAGATTGGGTACCGACTGGGGCACAGGCCTTGACGATGAGGATTGTGTGACACTGGCCATAAAGAAGGCCGGAGGCCCGGATAACTCGTTTTGCTTTAACGCATCATGAAAACTCGGCTTGAGAAGTCCTGCAGCCCTGGAGATCAGAGCCTGAATCAGCGTCTTTCAGTGCAAGGTTGGTCACCAGCGGATTAGATAGCTTCGGCGTCAGTGCCAGCAGCACATTTTGCGGGTGCTTTAAGTTTTCTTCCCCGTTCAGCCTAGACCTGTCTCCGGACATACTTGTCTATTGTCAATAATAACAAACTAGAGTCTCTCTCAACGCTTTTTCATATTTGCCCCGTGATGCTTTGATGGCTCGTGGTGGCTCCAACAAGCTGAAAGGGAACTCACAGTTTCATTCGCCACTGGGTCACTTCTCTAGTTCTTTGAGTTATGTTTTGAGAGACTGCAATTTTGTCTGTTGCCAGACAAGTAATTTTGAAATGTATTTTGCGAGGATGCACCTTAGTCTGTTGTCAGACAAATAAGTCGATGCTATCCTGGTTCTTCGTAGAGAACTTGTGCTCTACAACTAAGCCGTAACGGCTGGACCATGCCCCCCCCCTTCACACGCACCTTCTTATCTTCTTCTCCGGCCGGTATGATATCTGATGGTCTCGATCAAGCAGCTTTTAACATGCTGAACAGTTGCGCCGGCCGGCATTCTCGTGCAAGACACTCTATTGCATCATAACATTAAAGTCAGCGTCCACAGTGACCGATATCTTGGATTGTAGTACTCACGAGAGTAACATGCAGCTTTATTGTTCGCTCTCTGATTCCTCTGTGCCGGACGAGGGTGGTGTTCCAAGATCAGTGGTGCTTGGACACTCCCCTGTAGGTACTCCCGCCGGGGTTAATTCGGTTTGAGAAGCCTGACTGTTGGCCCTTCGATCTGGAGAATCTTGAAACTCCTGTTTCAAGGCATGATAGGCAAAATCGATGTCCCCCCAAAGTTGTATGAGGGCGTCTACATCGTGCCACGCATAGTCCACGGCTTGGTCCGCGATTTGATTCCGGAATGGTTCCCCAGACGGCGTCAAATCTACCTGCCGTGCCCTGATCTGGATAACCTGGTTTTGGTCAAGCTGTTGGGGGGTTGCAAGTCTCACGATCGAGTCGGAAACCCACAACAGGGCGAACAGGACTTTTTGAAGGGTCACCAACCGCGAATTATAGTAAGAAATGGGGGAAGCGACTTGTTGGGCTGGGCCGGCGTCCAAGAGCCCCTGAAAATGCGGCCGAATGATATCTTGTTCAATCTCAAGACTCTGATCCCACAGAGCCCTCGAGTTCAAAGCTCTTCTGCAGACTTGGAGTATTACTCTTCGGGCTGCAAGCCAAAAGCACCAATCTAGCCCGTAACGTGACACGTTTCCGTTCTCATCGGGGAAAATGGGAACGTAGTCTCTGTCATTGAACCGGCGCATATGAGAATGTTGAAGCCCCATCATGCAGATGTAGACGCCACATTCTGTGCCGGTTGGTTCGATCGGAAGCCACATCTTCTCCACATGCCACCGGTCTTCCTCGAGGCAGAAGCTCAGGATGCGCTTGACGATTGGAAGTATTGCGGCATCCACGCAGGGACTCATTTCCACGTGTTCAGATTCGTCGCGAGTTGCCATAGAATCGTAGACGCGAATGACCTGATGCTCGAAATCAGCAACCGCCAAGATCCAATGGTTATTCACGCAGAACGGCATAAACACCAAACCGCGGTTGCCGGTGACGGTAGCAGCCAAGGTCCTGAAGTGGTGGTAGGGCTCGTCAATCTCGGCTGGTGTCGGCGCCGTTCCCGTCTCAAGCTCAGACTCGCGCATTTGGCGAACAACATCGAGAGCGGTGCTGTCCAAGGTCACGGATTGACCCGGTTGCGAGAGGCAGAGATACCTGAAAAAATGGTTCACAACGGTGTCGTCCAACCAACTTCCGGGAAAGAGTGACGAAAGGCTGTCACCATCAAGGCTGATGTCGTGGTGTAGCCTCCGGTCGGCCGGCGGCTCGTCTCCCTGAAGCCGCCGAAGCGTCAGGGGCCAGTTATCGGATTGTAGCGCCATTATGGAACGTTGCAGGAACGTTGTGCGCTGAAGTATGTTATGTTCTAGAAAATTCTAGTTAGTTGGGGAGTTTAGGCTACGTATCCGGGAGACATGAAGCGCAGAGTTGAGGCGTAGAGTTGAGGCCTGGTGCTAAGAGAAGGTGGAAAGTAAATCTGAAATACTTACAGCCCAAGAGTATGACGGGTTGCAGTGCAGTACTTGGGAACAGCAGGGCTGACCTAGTATCTGCGTCTGGTTTGTTGCCTCTAGGAATTCTTGAGCAAAGTCAGGTAGTTGATTTTCTGTTCAGGTTTAAAATGAGGCATCAAATTTGAAATGGGAGAGAGAGAGCAGATTTATAGGAGTGAGGAAAATTTGGGTGAAGAGCGCCAGGGAATGCGCCTGATGTGTGTGCCACCGCTAGGTGCAGCTAAAACGACATAGCATGTAGTAGATTATTTGACTTCCCACAAACCGAGATATCAAAGAAATACAAACTTGAGAGCCTCTAGGAGACAGGAATGTACCTCCCTAGGTACCTAGGTACCTAGGTAGACATAGGTTCCTGGGAAGGTATGTTGTGCAACTGGCTGCCACATAAGATGCACAGATTGGTGATCACCAGTCATCCAAATCCTACTAGAATCACAATACAGCTAGGTATTATTTGTGGGCATCAACCACTTGGAAACCCTATGCTTGAGAGAATACTCTCTTGTTGGTTACTCAGGCCATTGTCTAGGTTTTTTAGTAACTCTGAGATCATCTAGGGCAGGATTGAAGTCTTGCCTATCTTGGTCTCCAGGTACCCAGGTAGTAATGTGTGGAACCGGCATTACAATGATGAATGTTCAAGCACGGTATGTACAGAACGACCACGAGAATCAGACAATACAGGCTGAGTATTGGGTGGAAGCCCTTTCTGATAGATTGCGCGTCTTAATAAATCAAGTGTGAGAATTCTTTTTAAACTACGGAACTGCATCAGCTAGAGTTGTGTGTCTATGGGTAAACCATAGAAGGACATGATGAAGGGAAAGTTGTTCACGCCGAGACAGGAAGACACCTAAGAAATGCGTTTGCAGTCTGCATTGCCTGGCTCGATGGCAGCCCTGGAGTGGGTTGGGTGACCAAAACCTGCTTCTGCCCCTGGCCTGCCCCTGCAGCCTGGCTTCGTTCCTTCCTTCACAACACAGCCCATTCCGTCTGATCGCTACCCACAAACGCACTCATCTCACCATTCCTCCTTTCAATTCCTTCTTCGCCATGCCTCCAAAAAAGGTCAAGATCGAGTGCGATGTCGAGCCCTACTTCCAGTATCACAACAGGATCGCATCGTTTCAGGAGTGGAACCTCGACTGGGAGATCTGCGAAGACAAGCCGTCGCCCGAGCGCCTCGCCCGCGCGGGATTCTTCTCCTTTACCAAGCCTCCGTACCACCCCGACAACGTCGTCTGCCCCTACTGCAGCATCGCACTCGACAGCTGGGAGCCCCAAGACGACCCCATGCACGAGCACCGGGCAAGGTCCCCCAACTGCAACTTTGTGCTCGGCCGACAGACAGTACGCAAAATGGGTAACGATGGCGGCGACAGTATGGCGACGGTCGCGCCGACAGCGCCGACAGCGCCGACAGCGGTGACAGCGGCGGCGGCGGCGGCAACCGAGCAGAACGGCACGAAAGACGCTCCCCAGCCCAAGCGTGATTACAAGAAGCGGGCTGCTGGCGCTTCAAAGGCCAACGGCTTGGCCCTCGCAGGCGCAAACGGGGAGGAGGCGCGCGCGCCTAAGAAACGGCGACCTGGGCGGCCGAGGAAACAACCCGGGCCTGGCTGAGCTACTGCCGAAGATTTGGATCGGAATCAAGTCATGGCGAGTCTCCTACCTTGTCATTTTCTCAGCACACATACACACTACTTGTATTTGGCGGCATCACAGCTAACAGTTGTCGTTTGAATAGCACAAAACCCTCTTAGGCAGCTTTCGCATGCACCGAAGCTCCTGGCATTCAACCGCAGACCTCGTTGACCCGATTCTCGGAAACCAATTGCTTTCTTCAGAAGCTTCACTGGTCGAAACTACCATCCAGTACTTGGATAACCAGAATGGAACAAACTATTTCCCCTGAGCATGGGTTTTGGTCGCTGCAAGTCGAATTGGCACAGGTAGATGTGGCAGAGGAGGGCCCCTTGAAGTGCGCCATCAGTGGGTTGTAGGGCAGATATCGGCTTCAGTTGCGGGCAATCTAAGCAGGTTACTGGGAAATACGAAGTTGCAATCACATGCAGCACAAGCAGGGTGCATTTTCTTTTTGCATTTTTCTGTGCCAAGCAGAGAACACATGTGAGCTCATGGAATCTTGTACACGACCAACCCCTCAATGGCTGCATCATTGACGGAATGCCATGGGACTTCTTAAACTCATGGCACTGCTGTCTACTAGTACAAAAATTTCCAAGATTGTAATTGTCTCTTGCTGACAAAATTCATATGTTACATTAAGGTCCTTGTGACTGCGCCAGAATGGTCATCACAATGTGAGGCCCGTTTCTAGCCTCACCAAAGGAAAGTCCTTCTAGTTCCCTGCCAATGCCATCTGAAGACCTCCCCGAGCCTGGGTAGGATTAGTGAAGGCATTCCGACTGAACACCTCGATTTTGATCCGTCCTGGAATAGCTGGGTCTCTTCAGAGGCCACAACCACGAGGACAAGGCTGAGACTTGCCCGATTCGGCTCTTGGCGCTCACCCGACCGAGATCCGACGCCACGGGCCGCACGTTGCTGCCCGCCAAGGCCCCTCATGTGGGTGTACAACGGCAGCTTGGTTGGCTATCACGTCCCTGCTAGCCTTGAGACTAAAGAAAGCAGATGCGTAGCTTCGATTTGACTGCAAGTTCAGTAAATGTCACATGTACAGATGCTAGAGCTTCGGTGCCAAACTCAAATCGGTGTGAGGCAGAACAGGCCCTGGGTGTCTTCCATGATTCTGGAAAGCACACATGACAGGCTTTATATTTCACCTTGAATACCATTCTCAAAATCTTGGAGAGACTGCCCCGAGTGCTTCAACACCTGGAATGTGGCATGAGAAGCTTTTGGGGTGTCGGACGATGCTCAGCCGCGTGAGGGTCGCCGGGAAATTGATAATTATATCACATATTTTCCAACTGGTCGCAAGAAATGCCGGAGTGAAGCCCCTTGTCTCTTCTACATACATGAACATCATAAAAAGTGAATTTTGATACAAAGGCACGTGTCCGAGCAGAAAAATGCAGAGAGTGGCCACAGCTTCAAGGTTTCAGGCACGTTTTCACTGCCCATGGCCCATCAGGCGTGTCAAACCTTGCAACTGCGTTTCTGTCACATCGTGGCTCAAGTTTTGACTTCGGATGTATGCGTCCTCCGGCAGAGAACGCTTGGATTAAATTTCATCTTCACTTCAAACGTTCCTCGAAAACGCACAAAAAACAAGTGACTCGCAACCATCCTGTGGACCAAAGTATGTGCTGAGATCGGATTATTTGGAGTGAAGCCTGATCCTCTCTTTCAAACAACCTCGGCACATATACCTACAACCGCATTCACAGTAAGGCATTCCGTAAAGTTCTGACAGACTTCGCAGTTGACGGTCACTTGCCCAACGCCTTTTCATTACCTCCCTTGGTAACAAAAACACTTGTCGACCATATCTGCCCTCAAAATCTACCTATTCCTCTTGATAAACCTTTCTTGTCATGGCAAGAACCTCAAACTCGAGACCACGACTGCGACCGCTCGCGCCAAAGCCCACACCTGATTTCGATCCTTCGCCTTTGCCTTCTCAACCAAACATACCGTCACAGCGTCCTGTCTTTGACGACTCTGCCGCAGGACCACCAGTCACGATGCCAGACGAGCCTTACCGCAACCTAGCCCAGAGGCTTGACAGCCCAAACCACCAGATGACAATTGAGCAGCTTGTTGACACTCGACTCTGTGTCAGCTCTCTCAGTCGACAGCAGTGCCACCAGGTGCTGGGAGAGCTGGACGATCGACAGATCAAGAACGCCGTTTACGACCGGACCCTGTGCTTTCCGTTTGACCAGTGGACCCACAACATCCGTGCCATGTACGGCCGGCAGGTTCAACAAGACATTCAAGTCGTCACTTCTTTTGAGAACATGACCAATCACATGGAGAACCTGCTTAACGCCTGGCGGAACGCTGAATCATTCAAGGAGGGCGACTTCGAGAACGTCGAGGCGCACATCAAGAGCTATGTTTGCCCGTCCATTGACAACATTGGCGTTTACGGGACCTACTCCAGCTTCACTGTCACCAAGGTCAACGCCTTGTGCGCCCTGCTCAAGATTGGCCAGATCATTTTGAGCATTCCCATCCTGGTTTCCCCACGGGGGGTGGCTCTGTTTGTGTACGACCCCCTGAGCCGTGCGGGTAAGTAAATTGGATCTAAAAAGAGATGGTTTGGCAATTGGTTATCTGCAGCTGCAGGGTGACCCATTGCTTCCTGCCTCATGCGTAGTTATGCTCATGAAAGAAAAATCTGCTAACTCCTGCTCTCAAAGTCGGAAACATCCTCTCCACCGCGACCAACGACGCCACCCGCCGTCAGATATTCGACACTGCGCTAGAGGGCGAGTTTCTCGCGCTTATCAAGCGTGCCACCGACGCGGGTCTTTTCACCGGCCTCCTTCAGGCCCTGACTCCTGGCTCCCAAGTCTGCCCGTACACCGTTCCCCGCGGCGACCTGCTGATCCCCTACGGCAACAAGCGAGCCTCGACAAGCGAGCCGGCCCCAATGGCCAAGAAGATCAAGTCAGCCCAAGGTGGTCAGTACACGGGCCAGGCTACCCTCGACAAGGACGGAGCTCCCACACCTGGATCCTCTCGTGCGTCCAGCAACCAGCCGCAGGCAGTCGCCAATGGATTGGTCACCTCGCCCGGCGGAGCGCGCAACCCTTTCTCGAGGCCAGCTTCCGCAGGACCCGTCACTACACCTCACTTCGCCAAGTCTGCAAACTCGACTCCTGCCAGCAAGACCAAGGGCGAGGTTGGGCCCAGCAAGCAAGAGGCAGAGCTCCAGGGCCTGGCGAGAATTGCCACAGAGTACCAGCCCGAGTCCCAGCAGATTCACCAGGGAGCTGTGCACACGGAGGGCCAGCAGCAGCCCACCGAGGGACAGCCAGGCCAGCAAGAAGTGCAGCAGGCGGACGGCGAGCAGGAGAACAAGACGGCATACGACGAAATGCTGCGACTCGTCGAGGAGGAGATGTTCCACAAGCACACTAACGAGCCCCCCGCGGCGCAGCTGAAGCGGGCCCCCGCGGCAGTGTCGCTGATCGAGGGCACGGCCGGCATGATCCTGAGGAAGTTCCAGGCCGCGGCGCGCGCCTGCAACGAAAAGAAGCGCCGCGACGACTTCCTGGACAGCCTCAAGGACACCGTCTTCGCGCTGCTGTGGGTGCTCGAGACCTGCGCGTTGAACGTGGGCGGCACGCCCCTCGCGGCCGAGGTCTCGCGCTTCTTGTCCCGGGACGCGCTCGTCGGCGCGCTTTGGGGGTCTGTTCGGCTGGCCAGTGCTTCCGAGTGTTTGGACCTTGTAAGTCATTCCCATCCCCCCTTTTCCCTGCCCCATGATTTACGATGCGCTTTTGTTCTTCACTGACCTTTGTGTTCTCTTCTAGCTCGCCGTCAAGGATCACCTGGGCCAAGAGACATTCGGTGAGAAGCTGGAGCGGATCATCAAGCAGTTGGAGGAGACCGGCGTTGCTGGATTCGGCGACCTGCGCTTCGTCCTGGGGAACATGCGTTCTGGTATCTCTGTGCCTGTCCAGAATCCCGCGCCTCAGCCCAAGCCAAGTCAGAAGTAGTGCAGAGTTGTTGGACCAAGCCTGGCCGGCCGGATCGGAGGGATTACTCGAGACTTCCGAAAGCTACACATAATACCACACATACCACATGGTCGAAACAGGAGCAAAAGCAGAAAATTGGGGAGAGCCTTCTCTAACAAGGCTGAAGAATAGGTGGTGGTGATGTGGTTCCTGGCTGAATATGCCCCGTCTTGGGAAGTAATTGAGTGGACAAGAAAAATGAGTTTGAGGAAAGACCGGATTCAGGGCCGAACCAAATGCTGTCTGACTGACTTGGAGATCCAGAGAGATGCTGAGGCTCAGAAGGGGCCGCGACCTCTATTGGCATTGGCTAATACCATTGCGTTGTAGGCAGAGACGCTGTGTTGGTCCAGGCATTTGGTCCATCGGGGACATTTCTCCGCCAGGGTTTCCAGTGGCGGGTGTTCTTCAGTAGGCTATGGACCTGACCACACTTTTGGGATTGGGTCGAGGCTTTACCATTATTCTCTTGGGTCACGAAGAGACAGGCGTTTGACTAACCATAGCTTTCATAAAAGAAATGAGCGATGTTTTGCATTTTTGAAAGAATAAATCAAGGCTTGTGCAGATCTGCCTTTGATCGTATCAGACAGGAGGGGCAGCTGTGATCAAACACGAATTACAAGACACCCATCCATCTGCGCTTTCAACCGCGACATGCCCTGAGCCCCGCACACTGCTGTCTATGCCGAGTATGAGCGCAAGCCGGAAAGAGTTGCTGGTTGAACAGCAGGCTATGCAGTTATACAGTACGTTACCATAACGATCCTTATTTTGCTACACTGTAACAAAACAATAAAGGGTATTCCGATCAATCCAAACCTTCAGGATTGCTGACAAAAAGAAAGTAGACCATGCTATTAATCAAAGTAGGTTTTGTTGCAATGCTGTGAAATAACCTTTTTCCGGGAACGAACTGTGCGTACAGCAATCACGTTATTGGATAGCAGAGAGAGTATCGAAGTCAAATTTGGAGCGGGGTCGAGCATGTTGAAACACGTCTGACTGAACGTTGGGCGAATTGTTATAGCTGCCAATCTTGACAACACTCGACCTGGCGAGATCTTTATCGCTGCCAAAGGATACGACTTCTTGCCCATCTTCATGGCTAACAGGACGATATACACTCGCGCATATTCCCCGAGCAGTGCTGGGAAACTCGTCTCTGCTAAAGGCCCCAGTGGCGGTCCACTGTCCGAAGCAGAGCTTCTCGAGGAGTTTGAAAAGCATGCCGACATTGGCAATAAAGAGCCTACGGCCTTGATTTCCGTCAGCGTGCGGATAATCGACACCATCAAGCGGGCTCTTGACAAGTATCGCAATGGCGAGCCACCGGCCGATATATGGATTGCTTTCATTGAGGCCCCAGTCGACGACACACACGAGAACACAATCCGAGTACATCCTGCACGGGCATTAGCAAGGAAATGTGGGATCGAGAATTCGCGACGGTTCCGCTACGAATCTGTTATCGAGCGGGCCGTGCCAGAGGAATATCTATGCCACGAAGTCTCTCTGCAGACCTTGATGGATCGCGGGCTCCTACAGGAAGCATACTTGCCTCAGGCTGGGCCACTGTCTGAGCCTTTCTCTACCGAATACCTACGCTGCTATATCGAAAGAGCTCTTTGGAGGAATCGCCATGACCCCTGGGGCATTGGTGTCTTTTTGGCATCTTTCGCAAAGAAGTTCGGGGCCAGAGCTCCCCTCGATTGGCTTCCGTTCCAGCTTTTCTACGACTGCATACAACTCGAAATGAATGACATAGACCCTTTGAGACTTCACTACGCATATCAAAGAGCAAAGTACTCAAGCGACAATTCCGAGTTTCTCTTTGATCTGAGAAAAGGGGTCACGACAGCTCTAGTACCTTGGTTGCGAGCGCAATTGTTGGAATTTTCCTTAGTCAGCATGGAGATCAAAGAGTTGTCATCACTCAGGATGAGGCGTCTTAAAGACTGTCGAACTCGCTTCTTAATAATAAAGTGGCACACTGAAAACCATGATTCCAAGCTAAGGAGCCTGGAGTCGTGTCTAACAGAAATCGTTGATCTGATCGATTGGCATGACCGTGTGAGGGCAAACATCGAGGCAAAAGCTGTGAGAATAGGTCTGTAGGCTTCAAATGAGGGTCTCGTTCCATACAGGGCAGGATCATCTGAGAAATTCCGATGCTGTCGAAAGTTGCAAGCGGTTGTGGATGGAAGGCATGTTTCATTGTTTGAAAGTCGGATTCCTGTACGCACTCGACCGCCGGTCTTGTTGGTCTGCTTTTTATTTCTGCGTTTAGCACTAGCCCAACATACTTCTTCACAATATCCAACTTCTCCGATATTGTTGCCAATGACTTGTATTTCGTTGAGCTCAAACGCAGTACCGGTGAGGTCAGTTTGGGCCTTTCTGTTCGAATGTGCGCGGCCAGCATCAGTGCGAAGGCAGGCTCGGTCCAGCCCTACAGGTGGGGGAGCAGGTCAAGCTGCCCCGCCAAATCGGTCCTGCCAAGCCAGAAGGCCCCTGTCCCGCCCACTATCGACAACCTCAGGTTCTCGGACGCGGTCAGTTGCTGAGCTCGCTCAGAACACCAACCAACATCAGCAACACTTCTTACAGCCAGCCAGCCAGCCACCAATTTCTGGCCTTATGAAGGCCTGGAGAGGTCACCGGTATCTTATTCTCGGCTTTCAGTTCCTCGCTGGTGAGCAGCCGCCGTCAAAATGTACGAGCTGTTCCTGACGGCGTTCGTCAACGACATCGACTTCGACAACGCGAGGTCCATCCTGAGCTCGTACTGCTGGAGCGACCCGAACCCCCGCCTCTACCGCGTCTTCCACTTCGCCGGCCCGGCACAGCCAAAGCCCCTGACCAAGAGGAACAACATCAACGGCATCCGCCCCGCGGCGGACCCCTTCATGTTCGGCCTGCCCGGCGCGGAGCCCCTGCAGCCCCAGCTCGGCCCCTACGTCGACCCGGCGTGGAAGGAGCTCAGCGACATCGTCAAGAAGCAGTCCTACATAGTCGCCGCCCGCTACCAGGTGTCAAAGGCCACCGACTTCGGCGGCGCGCCGCCGCACAAGCAGCTGGGGGCCACGCCAGGCGCGCTCTTCTGGTCCGAGATCCCCGACCCGGCCAGCGTCGCCGGCGGGCAGTCGCTCGTGATGCAGCGCAAGAAGATCGAGGTCTGGGACCAGCTCAACCTGCCCGCGGTCCTGAACGACAACGAGTTCCGCTACCGCGCCCAGCTCGTCGAGGAGTCCCACGAGGTGTACCACCGCGACGACCCGCTGCTCGAGTTCAGCCTGGTGCGCCACCACACGCTGCCGCCCTCGTTCCAGGGCCCGCCCTCGGGGCCCCTGCCGGCCTTTGACACCCTCGAGAGGGTCGACCCGGCCGGCAAGTGGACCCTCTGGGTCAAGTACCACGTGCGCGACGACGGCGCCCCGGAGAAGATCAAGGCCGCCCGCGACGCCCTGCTCAAGGTGCGCGACGAGCTCTCGCCGTGCGGCTTCGACTTCAAGATCCTGGACCGCAAGGTCTACGACACCCAACTGATGCTGCAGCGTAAGACGCCCGCGATGCAGACGCTGGGCCTGAAGCAGAGCCTGGGCCCTGGGAACCGGTAGGGAGGGTGGGCCGGCTGGTGAGAGAGGGGCTGAGACTAGGATCATGGCATGGACCGTCGTGGTACGAGAGGGACTTGGAGGCCCAAGGCAGGCAAAATAGATTCAGAGCCGGAAGATGACATGAGAGATTCATGTCTGGTGCTAACAATGCAGATTTGGATGAAGGAGTGCTCAGACATCTGCTTTGGAAGGGACCCCGCCGCCTACCTCACAACAAATTCGGCTTGTGAGTGCCAATGCCAGCATGTTAATAGCATCATAGGTCTTCAGAAACGGGAGAGAAGATACCAGGTTAGACGCTCGAGTTTTATTAATGACAAAATGGAAACACCAAACTCAAATGAAATGTCCATTCCTATCTCATACTCCCTTCTCTTCTCGCCCATTGGTGTCTCCCGCCTGCAGTTCAACCATTGGAAAGATCCACTGGATCATGACATCTGGTGAAGAGACACAGTCGCACAAATCGACATGGTTTTCATGGAAGAATATAGAAATTTGCCGTTGTAATTATCGAATTGTCATTGAGTTTAGAGAAGGTAAACAACTCCAATGCGTCAAGTCTGTCAAGTCTGTCAAGTCTGACCTAACTCGAAAATCACACTCTCATGGTCTAGTCCTACAGAAACAGGACACACCACAGTTTCACACCCCAACTGGCACTCTATGATAGCAGGACGGACCGAAATCCATCATAATACCCAAGCCTCACCACCCCATCCATCAACCAATCAAGCCACAACCTCATCCTCATCATCAACAACCACAACCAAGCCCAACAATCTCTCCCTCTCAGCCTCATCGTCTGTCTCCTTGAAGGCCTCCGCAACCCGGTAGACCACATCAAACGCCACCATTGCCCCAGCCGCCTCGATGGGCGCAAGAATCGGGTTCCTCCAGTCAGCCGAAGCCCACACCTCATCGCTGACCACGGCCCTGAGCCGCTCGCGCTCGCCGCTAGCAGCGTCCCCGTCCCACACCTTCTTCTCACCAGCCGCCCGCGCCGGAAGGGTAAGCGTCGGCCGGGGGCGGAGAGTAGGCAGGGGCAGCGTGGGGAGCGTCGGCAGCCTGGTCTTGGTGGGTAGCGTGGGCAGCGGCAGCGTCGGCTTCGGCGGCTTCGGCTTGGGCACGGGGTCGCCGCCCGCCACGCGGTTGAGGATCCGGAGGATCAGGCGCAGGATGTCGCGGAGGAATTTCGGGGTATCCTCGCTCGTGCTGAGCTTGCTGATGGCGTGGTGCAGCAGCCCGATGACGCGGTGGGGGATCTCGGTGATGTCCGGCAGCTCGGGGGCGTTTCCTGGGTCTATGGGCTTGCCTGGGGGTAGGACCGTGGGAAGTGGCACGTGCGGGAGGTCTGTACCGGTGGGGACTGGAATTTCTGGGATTCCGGTCGGGATCGGCACGGGGACGGGCAGCGTGGGGACCGGGGGGATTGTGGGCAGCGGGGGGATGGGCAAGTCGCTGATCAGCTCCCCTGGGTCGGTGGGCAAACTGTCGACGATGTCTCCCGGGTCGGTGGGGATTGTGGGCACCGCAGGCAGGTCGCCGAGGATGTCTGATACGTGTGTCGGAATCTCGATGGGGAAATCAAGAATCTCGGACGGGATGGGAAGCTTGGGCAGCTTGAAGGGAGGCGGCGCCACTTCATTCCCGTCCGGGTCGCGTTTGGCCAGCTGCTCCTCCTTGGTGTACCCGTGAGGAAAGACGTCTTGCTCGGCCAGCTGCTCCTTGGTATACCTGCGGGCATCGTCGTCGCTGAGGACATGTAGCGCCCTTTCCTGGACGACCAAGTCCTCGGGGGCGTTCCCGCTCGCCATGGAGAGCTGTCCATCAGGAACAGGAGATCCACGGTGCCCGGGGCTATGGACCTCCCTAGTCCCGCCCAATTCACCCTCAGATACGTTGGCAGGGGTTAAACCACCCTTAATGAAGCCCATGATGGTACAGGTCAGCAACATCACCGTTGCAAGCGACACAAAGAGCATGCTGCTCGCCAGGAAGAAGTCGCACCGCCGAGCGGGAGGCTGTTTCTTTTTTTCGTATTCGCTATCCATTTTGGATGTGTACGCGGTATCGATTCGTGCTTTGTTTTTAGTGCTTTCCTGTCCGACACCAAGGCCTACATTGACCACGATGGAGGTTGCGAGGACGTGAACAGGTTGGGAAACAGGGGAGCACCGGCCCACCGCATCTCTCCTTAAAAGGAGGGCCCTTGGCACGGTGTATGCCATGCCATCATCGACTTTTCATCTAGCCCAATGTTGTCGTCAACAAACCCATAGCTCCAGGCCGTATCAACACTAGCTGGAGCTCAGGGCTGCTGGCTTGGGCCTCAACGTCGGCAAACAGCTTTCGTGGTCTGAGATTCACAGCCCTCATTGGTGAGAAGCAGCTCCCGACATCAGAGCATAACGGACCGTTGATATTAACGCGGCGAAATGGCCAATCCAAGATCAGCCTGACTCATGGGAAGACCGTTCGTCGGTTATCACGCCTTGCGAGTTGAGATACTGGTGCATGGAGCTCGTGATAATCCCACGTGGAGAAAGCAAAGTCGAGGCCGAGCCGGCGCTTGAATTCGTGCTGTCCATCTTCCCATTAGTCCAACAAGCTTGCCAAGCCCATAATAAGAACCCTGCAATCATGTCTCGTAGGCTGTTGAGATGCAAGCTGCTAGATCCCAGCGGAGTCAAGCTAACGTGTGGAAAGCTCCGAGTTGCAGCTGTCAAACCTGCCTGGCTTCGTTAGCGTTCACCAAGAGGGCCGAAAAAAACGAACGGATACGCAAAAGGAGTTGACGGTTTGTATTAAGCTTAAGTCATGCCGCCGCTAAAGCGCCTCCCCGGCCGCCACTATTCCCCCCTCGGCGCAAAATCTACTTCCACTGGACCTTGGCCATGCTGCCCTCCTCGACCAGGGCCTTGTGCATGTCGAAGCTGTTCCACAGCAGGTGTGGCTCGTGGCCCATGCCCTTGCGCAGGCACTCCCACTCGGCCTTGTCGAGGTACTCCTTGAGGATGGGGCGGTAGACCTCGTGGGCGCACTTGTCGATGATGACGCGGGCGCGCTCGCGCGGGCTCAAGCCGCGCACGTCCGCGAGCCCGACCTCGGTGACGACGACGTCGAGGTCGTGCTCGGTCTGGTCGACGTGCGTGCACATGGGCACGATGCAGCTCACGCCGTGCGGGTCCGTCTTGGAGGGGCGCGTCGACGGCGTGTGCATGATGGAGTACTTTGACGACCGCAGGAAGTCGGCAGACCCGCCCAGCCCGTTGAGCATGCGCGACCCCAGCACGCACGTCGAGTTGGCGTGCGCGTAGATGTCCACCTCCACCGGCGTGTTCATGCCGATCACGCCCAGCCGCCGGATGATCTCGGGCGAGTTGGACACCTGCTGCGACCGCAGGAGCAGCTTGTTGTGGTACGCCTCCCAGTTGTCGTAGAAGCGCTTGAAGCCGTCGGGCGAGAAGCGTACTGAGGTGGCCGTCGCAAAGTCCAGCTTGCCCGAGTCAAACAGGTCCAGGAAGGTGTCCTGGATGACCTCGGTCCACACCTTCAGGTTCTTGAAGTTGGAGTCGTTCAGCCCTCCGACGACAGCGTTCGCAATGTTGCCGATTCCGGACTGGATCAGGAGCAGGGAGTCGGGCAGACGTCCATGCTTGACCTCGTGCGTCCAGAACTCGATGATGTGGTTGGCGATCTGCGCCGAACCCTCGTCGGCGGCCGAGTTGGGGAGTGTCTGGTCCCGGTAGTCCGAGTGAAGCACACCGACAACCTTCTCGGGGTCGATGGGGATCGACGTCGTGCCAATGCGGTCCTCAACGCCCATGATCAGGTATGGCTTTCGCCTGGGCGGGAGGTCGGTCATGGTGATGTCGTGCAGGCCCTCGAAACTTGGGATCGCGGTGTTGACCTCAATGATGATCTTGTCGGCCATCTGGACCAGCTCAGGTGTCGCCCCGACAGATGCGCCGGGGACGATACTGCCGTCCTCCAAAATATCGGTTGCCTCCACCACCACGACGTCGAGCTTCTTGTTGGGCTTGTCTTTTGTGTAGAATCCCTGCGAACGACATTAGTGACTTGTGGATGATTACAGAGGGCTCCCATGCGCTAATTGTTTCTGCATGGTGGCTTCACGTACGTATACCAAATCCACGGGGAACATGGACAAGTGCTTGTCGAAGAAGTTGATCCTGCCGTCGTTGATGCCCTTGGCAATAGCCTTTCCGACCTGGTGTGGACTTCTCCTCTCGATCATGTCCAGGCCAGCCCACCTGTTCTCTGTCTCAGCGCCGGATGAAGCGCCCACGAACAGGCTGTACCGCAGCTTGCCCTGCAGGTTGTTCTTCTCGACGTGGTCGGCCAGGTATGTGGGCATCTTCCTGTTTGGCGGATTGACTCGTCAGCAAACGTCGCGACACCATCTTAGCCATGGCTAGAGAGCTTACTTTGGGTATCCAACTCCTGTGAAGCCGGACCAGCCAATGTATGAACCGGTGGGGAAGTGTGGCAGCAGCTGCTCGGGGTGGCAGAGCTTGTTCAGCATCGAAGGGCGGCGGATACGCGCCTTCAAGGCCGCCGAGGCCACAGGGGACGCCATTGTCGCGTTCGTGGGTTCTTGGTATGGCTCGCGATGCCAGATGGTGTAGTGTAGTACACCTTACTCGAACTGCTAATTCGAGTGGAAGGGAGGGCCGCCGTCGTCACGATAACAAGCAGCAGAGAAGGAGTGGAGAGTGGTCTGACAGTCGAGAAGAGAAGAAGAATACACAAACGCCGCCGGTCCGGAGAGGAGAGTAGAGAGGGCCCATCTTGAAGTAAGGTTGGATGGGTCCCCCTCGTGGGGATATATAAAATAAATGGGTCGCAGGCTACGGCGTCGCTGTGGTCTGATCATTCCATGCAGCAAGGGTGACGATGCACCCCAGGAAGCTCTGCAGCGGAATTCGGCCCCAGCGGTGGGTACGGAGTGACACTAACACGAATGTACGATGCCGTGTGTCACAATCTGTTAGCATGACGTAGCTGTCTGCTCATCGCAGCAGAACCGAGCTCTCGATCCTCGATCCTCTCGCCATTCGACGTTCGACCCCGTGGAATTCCCCCAGCGTCCCCAGAACCTGGGGCTTGGCCGCCTGTTGGTAACGAGGCTTTTCGTGGGGGATTACCCAGTCTTTTCCTTGCCTCTTGGATCGCATGCAAGTCCAAGGAGGTGCAAGCCAGAGAGTACTGTGCATACACTGTCGCTATCTAGCAGCATCCAGGCCGACAGCTTAAGCGGCCCACACCTGCAGAGCCGCCATTGAGCCCTTGTGGCCGGCCGGCGCTAGCTCGGTCTGTCCCGGCCATGGCTCCCGTTCGTCCGCCCTGGCGTGGTGATGTCCTCGGTTAAGGCGTCAGGGGTTTCCCAATACAGGCAGCTCTAGGGTCGAATTGACGTTTCTGACATTCGTGTTCGATTCATTGGCGGGTCTAATTGACCTCTCGTTGTGTTGTTGCTCCCAATTGTGAAACAGATTCATTCTTCGAACCTCGATCTTGCCTCTCGCGCCTTCGTCATCCGGGATCGCCGCGAGAGCCGAATCACCTTGGGCAGGCTCGATTCTCAACATTTGAACGGAATGCCGCCGCGCTACAGCACTGCAGCCCGACCTTATTTCCACGCAGATTTTTGAAAATGATTTCATGAATCAGCTTCACGTACACCATACTCCAATCTTTTCTGACGAACTTCAAGAGTGTGATTGGTCTCATTAATTATCTCCAGTTTGAGAACTCATGCTATGGTATCATTGGCCCCCCTCACGCTCGCCGGCGTGAATGGCCATGCCGCACACACGCACGCATACGCAAGTGCCCCCGTATCCATGAAATATTCATCTACGAAACCAACAGCGATGACGCCCCGCCGACGCGCGATCTTAACCCAGCCTCGAGCTAAACATCGATCGTCTTCTCGTTCTTGCCGACGACGTCCGCGGCCGTCTCGTCCGAGAACTTGAGGTCTTCCTCCAGCGGCACCGTGTCCTTGATGCGTGTCCAGATGATGGGGGCGGCAAACACCAGCGCGGCGCCCAGGAGGCCCCAGGTCGCGCCGAAGAGCGTGTCGTACGGCTTCTTGAGGCCGTCGAGCCGCCAGAAGATGGCCGCGCCCGCCGACTGGATGCCCTTGTAGAAGCCCGCCAGGTTGGCGGCCTTGCGAGACGAGTTCGAGAGGGCGCCCATGTACCTGTCCGGGGGAGGCGTGGTTAGCTCTTGGCCGCGGCTGATGCTTGCTGACGGGGAGAGGGACAGTGAGTGCTTACCAGTAGATGCTTGTCTGCCACACGGCGTCGAAGAAGCCGTAGAAGATGTACAGGAACATGGGTCCGATGTACAGCTCACCGCCATCGGTCCAGTCCACCCGGCCTTGGTACGTCGGGTCTCCGTTATCATCGACTGCCTCGATGACGTCGCGGGTGACCTGCTTGTCCTGCCAGGCGAATCCACCTCCCCAGATGACAAAGGTGAGGACGAACAAGGTGACGAAGCTCGCCTTGGCGCGGACGCTGCGGCGGACCTTGTGGAAGTCGAGGGCGTGGCCGAAGACGACGGCGCCAAAGATCTGCGCCAGCCAGTAGAGCAGGTTGTTGAGGGAGCGGGTGCGGGTGTTGAAGTGCGCCCCGTTCATGTTGTTGGTCTGGTAGGTGTAGAAGACGTTGCTGGCGAAGAACATTGGGAAGAGCAGCACGATCCACGGGTCGAGGTAGAGGGTCTCCCAGAGGCCCTTGATTTCCGAGGACCAGCTGGGGTTCTTCATGAGGATGACGTGGGAGCCGTCCTCGCGCTGGACCTTGTCGGCGTTGCAGAGGAACAAGGCCAAGATGGCGCCCACAAACATCAGGACGATGAAGGCAGCGTAAGTGCCGTCAGTGACGGTTCCGCCCGAGTTGTTGATGTTCTGGCCAAGGGGAATGAGCGAGCCAATAACAGCGCCCAGGTTGAAGATGATCCAGAACCACGAGATGTAGCGGCCCTTGGACGACTCTGGGGGGTAACTCATCATGATTGCGCCCTGGCCGGTCCACAGGAGACCGGCGCAGACACCGAGCAGGGCGCCAGCGAAGATGACGAAGCCGTCGTTCTGGGTGTGGGTGTAGCAGAGGAAGCTGGCTGCGTAGATGCAGTAGCCCAGGCCGCCGAAGGCGAGGGTCAGCTTGATGCCGAGGCGGTTGGCAAAGGTGCCAGAGAAGAAGCCGACGACGGCAAAGGTCGAGTACAGGGCGGTGTTGGCGTGGTCCTGCACGAGGGGGTCCTGCTGGCCACCGCCGCCGAGGCCGGTGAGGGAGTTGTACATTCCCGGGCACAGGAAGCAGACCATGGAGACCATGAAGAGCTGCATCTTGGGGGAGGCATACCACACCTCACTCTTGCCCAGCTTGAAGCCCTTGTACATCCAGCCCGCGGGGCGACTTACGGGTCCGTCGCCATGGTGGGCGTGCGTCTGCGGGGCGGTGTCGATTGCGGTGTCCTTCTCAGTCGGGGTCACGGGAGAGTGGCTGGCGGGCACATCGGCCGCCGTCTCCTTGTTGTCGGCCATTCTGGATATTCCGAGAGGAAAACGTGAGTTCGCAGTGCTGGGTTGAAATCTGAAGATCTCGCCACCCGTGATTGTTGACAAGCTGCCTGGCAACCGAAGGCGGGGTAGTCTTGGGTTGCTCGCTTGGGGAAGCTCTAACTCGTGGGTGGTCTCTCGACAGGCGGGATGAAAACAGAATGCTTCAAGAAAATGAAATCAGCCGAAGTTGCGACAAGAATTCAATCAGTCGAACTGGGGCAAGTGAGAATTATGATGTTGGTGCAGGGGATCAGAAAGCTGTAAGCTGCTGGGTGGGAAACGCGAGATAACAATCCATGCCCAGGCGAACGGTTATCAATGTGACGCGCTACCAACGACTGGCAGGTTGCGGCAACACCAGACAGAACAAACTCACCTAGTCGAAGGGTCACAAGCGGAAGGGCTTCCTCTGTGGCGTCTCACCCGGTACCGAATGAGAGCTCGTTGGCCCGTTCAGGTCGTATGTCTCAGCTTGACTGCAGGGCAGGGCGAGCAGTACGGCAGGGTGCAAACAAACTGTTGGAGGTTGGGACGAAGGATCGATGTCTTGTGATTAATGGTAGCATCAGAGAGGCTGAACTGTGAACGGGACCCTTTTCGGGGAGCACAAGCTACGTAGCAGCCAGAATTTTAAGATGATGGCCCGAAGAACAAAAAAAAAGTGTCATTTCTCACAGCTCCGTTACTCTTCCTCCCTCTCCCATGAAGTCTTGACCGCCCACCAGTAAGCAAGCGCTTTGCCATATAAGGAATGCCAGGGCAGCCAGGCATGGGAAGGTGATAAGCTAGGAGAGGGGCCCCAGTGGCGCCACAGCAAATCTCAGCCTGTCGAGGACGAACACCCGCTGTAGCACTTCGTATCAGAGACAGGATGCGCCTGGTTGGGAACCTGGTGCCCCAAGACTGCTTTTCGAGTCGAGAACGTCCAGGTTGTGTTGCACTCGGCCCATCAGTTGCTCTAGGACCCCAGACAGATCCTTGGTTGCTCGTTCGTCCGTCCGTCCCCACATGCCAGTCAATGCCATGCACACACACTCGCGCGCACCGTGAAATCTGGGGTAAATCCAATCTCGATACCACCTGGTCGGGCTCAGCACTTCGGACGGAGACGCTATTACCATCAAACAATTCTCGCCCCTCACTCATTCACGGGCACTAAGCACAGTCTGGGCTGCGAAACCACATCACCGACACTGGACACGGACAGATCTGCCAACATCAGCACCAGAATCAGCACCATCCTCCTGCCCAACCCTATCTCTCAATCGCACATCATGATACGACAGAACACCCCCGCAGGCAAACCACGTATCCATCCAGGCCATCCTTCAGATAAGCGTCCCCGGCCCGAATGCAGAAAACGGCCCATTGGGCCCCCTTGGCGGGCACCTCGACGCCAGCCTGAGCTCGGGGTGCCCCATAGGTGAGCTGATTGGGCGGTCCACCCCGTGGTCAGCTGGTGGGCCCCCCAAGGATTCGGCACACACCACCATCGCTCCCCCAAGACCCTTGGTATCCGGAGCCAGACACAGATGGCTGGCGAGTGCCGCGCACGAGGGCGTTCCTAGTCCCGTTCCCCATCAAGCCAACAGTGCTTAGCCCTCCAACACTCTCCCACCAAGCCCACCACCAGACCTGCGGTGTCCCCTGTCACAGTTGCCCATGTAACGTTTCCCGGGCTGGTAGCTGTGGCGCCCATCCAACCGTCCACGCTTGGGCTTGTCCAGTGCCGTGACGGGGTTCTGGCGTCGTTTGGGATTGAGGCGGGATGTGGTCGGCCTTATTTCCACACAGAGTCGTAGGGTGCCAGCTGCGCGCCGAAGGATTTCGTCCGCCCGGACTCCGGCGATGGTGCTGCGCGAGCTAAAGTGTGGACGCCTCATAAGCAAGTGAAGCACACAGCCTGCTTTTGGCTCAGCATATGCATCCATCGTCAGTATATTAACAGCCCTTATGACTAGAAACGTGACCTTGATGTGGGTTCTATGTTGAATCACCAAAGCCTGACTGATGGATAAAAGAAATCAGCTGCTGCGATTGAGCTGAGCATGCGAGTGATTTCCCATCTCTCGTATGGTGTGTTATGCGTGTCCTCGTTGCTCAGTATCGCCTTTGGATGCTTCAATACACTTCCTCGCCCACAGTGCTGGAGACAGATTCAGTCGACAGCTTCGTTTTTCATAACTAGCTGGCTCGCGTAGCTTGTGATGGAGGCTCAGTCACCCCAGAACACGATATGTGAACCCAATCTTTCTGGGTCCCTCGCCATCTCATGTCGGTTGATAAGCCTCTTCCTTGCATCTTGAGAAGTTCGGACTGAAATATTGATACTCATGCCTGTAAATTTTATTCTCTGATGTTTGGGTGACGGATCGGATGTTGAGACTTCCATGCCAGCCTTGGTCTTGAACAAATAGACTCATTGAAGAGACCACAGGTTCAAGGTGGGATGGGTCACCCTTCGCGGGAGAAGGCCGTGAGAAATGTGTACAGAGATTCGAGTGCGGCTTCACTTTTCACACCACCAAAAGGAATCTTCAGATGAAGCAGGCAGGTGACATCTCAGCGAGCGGCCTCTCATTTTATATGTAGTGCACAACTGCATTCCTTCAAATACGGGAAGACAGCGATCGACATGATATGCAGGTCACATCTATACAATATTAAAACCCAGATGCTCCGCCCTTCACATGAAACCACTGCACCGAATAGTCGTCGACGATCCGAGCAGGACCCAGCAACTTGGATTTGTTCACATAAGAACAAAGAGATTGGACGTTACGATACTTGAGAATGTTTTCATCTATCTGAAGAGGATAAGAGAGGCCACTGGTATTCTCAAGACGGCCACATCGTGCTTCCCACTGTCTGTAGACCAACTAAGCTTTCCTATTCATTCCGCCAATCCTGGAGCCTCAAAGAACATCTCCGTTTCATTTAAAAGGCTTGACACTTTGAGGCAATGCCATCCACTCCTTTTTGCCGATCCCCATGTTCTTGCACGAATCCCTCGCCAGAAGCGCGAAGGGGTCCGGAGCGACTGACTGCTTGCCAAGACGTTGCTGCCAACCGTATGGCTTAAAGAATTCAAGCTCCTTGATAGTAAGGCGATAAACTCCCCGCCCCCCCTCAAAATCGACAGATTAGGAAGGAGTAAGATAAGGTCCTTATCGCCCTTAGCGTTTTATCGGGTATTTAGTTTTCCTACCCTTTCGCTACACCGCCTCTACACCGCCTCCGCAGCTAAGCCGCCCTGCCCACAGCCGCTTATCTCCGCTTAATATTAGTTTATTTTAGTAGTATACTTAACACCCTACTTTATAGCTATTATTATACAGCTATACTTATAGACCTCCGATTAGGGTTAGCTATATATAGGGGGGAGGTAACTTCTGTTTTTAATTATCCTTTTCATTAAAACCCTATAACGTACTTATTATAGTCTAATCAAGGCTAAGTAAGTCTATAGTTACTAAATAGCCATAGGTTAAACTATATTCTAGATAAGGTTTATCTCCTCTCTACACGGTCTTTTTAGTATCTCTATCTATAGGGAGGATATATAGAGAAGAGACAGCGCCTACATATATTTCCTCTCTTTTATTGCCAAATCGCTACATTACAGTCACTTAGTTCTAATCACAGCTAGAGATTATAATATTTAATATAGGCTTAATCCTATTTCTTATTAATAGTAAAGTATAGATTTAATCGACACTAGAGGGGCATATTAATTATCTAATTATATACGTCATATACTAATTACTCTAATCAGAATAACCGTATTAAGAGGTACCCCAATCCCTAACCTAACCTATAAACTTCACATTCTGCCAACGGCAGCACAATCGTACTATCTCTACTAACATAATTTACACAAACCTTTAAAATATTAACTCCATATCTACCAAATTATATGTTTACCTTTCTCTCTCTATTATTATCTGCCCCAACTAGTAGCTTTTACCTTACTTTTACTATACTCTATTTTTCAAATTATATTCACTATATCTCTAGCCCTTAAGCAAACTTAGTAGATATAAACAGTCTATCCTACTATGGTTAATCTTTATAAACCTAACCGTACCCTATAGCGACTTTAATTAGTAAATTTAGGACTATAGGTATACTCTAACCCACATAGTTAATAAAAAGTATCTCCAATTAATACAATAGATGTGCTTAGACTAATATCAGATATATATATCTTAGGGTATAAGTAATATACTCTATAACAAGAGCTGCTTCCTTCTTCCTTTAATTTTTCAATATCTAAGTCCTCCACTCCACTTAACTCAGCTATTATATAACGAAAACCATAACTAAACCCTACTCTAAAGCAAGCTATGATATTTAGTACTAAAAAAACCCAAAATATCCTCGCCCTTTTTATACAAATAAGCGGCGAAGTATAGTAAGAGTGTTATAGGACCTGCTACTAAGGCTATGGGCTTTGGGTAGAGTGCGTGGTATCGATATATATAGACGTGGATAACACCACGCTGGGAGCATGTACAAATTGTTATTATAATGGTCTAGGATTAAAATACTCCTTTCGAGAAAGTATGTTGTAGCGTACCTAATTGTCTGCATTAATCATATATACTAATAAAAAAATTAAAATAAAAGGCCATGGCCCTTGTTTTAGACCGAATCGGCTATTAGATACCCCTCGCTCCACAATACTTCCTATCCCATTCCTGCCAGATATAATAAACCCGTTAAGTTTTGAAGAGATCAGCCTAAACGTCAAAATCAATCTGTTATTAATATAGATTTATAAACTGGATAAATAAGTATTTATATACCAGGTAATACAACTTTACCTACCCCTAGGCTTTATTAATTGGGTAAAAGATACCCTACTGGAATATAGTTTCCTCACTAATCTGACTACCGGAGATATTGATATTGTTATAAAGTAGTTAAAATGTGAGATTAATAATATTGCTAAACGCTTAGGTTTAGTAGTTGCACTTCGCAAATACTATACATCAGCGCAGATAAGTACTTTAATATTATCAATACCATTAGATAACAAAACCAGCAGTTCCTAATTCAAGTATTCTAATTAGACACTTATTTCCATTATATCTAGGGTTTTTAATAACTACTACCCTCCATTCACTACGCGTATTTCCATATTCTTCGTCGCTTTTGTATACTAAAAGTCTTCTCTTAGGTGCTCCAAAATTTAGCCTACCTATTCTAATCACTATACTTATTAGCAATATCCTATCAAGAATTATTACAGCAGCATTACTTAATATAATCCAATCCTAACATCATAATATCGCCTAAGGCCTCAGCCAGATCAGGTCTATCCACTCCTAAAGACATAACTTCCAATCTTATCAGATAATTTAGCTCAAATATAGAGGTATTCACACCGCCCTCATTATACTCTAGGTAATCCGCACTAATTATATTTCCTGGATATATTGATTCCGGAAAAGACTACCACCATACCAGCCATCTGCTATCCTCCTTATTTAAACCAGCCTACAAGAACTTCCTCATAGTATCCAGCAACTTCTACTCTAAATTATAGACCCCACATACAAACTACTCTAGGACCTTATTCTCTAGGAAGTCTTTCTTTCTAGGTTTACTTAAAAGCCATATGGCGTCCCAGGATATAGCGTGTAATAGCTACATATAGGCACTCATAAACTCGCATTTATCCCACTCTCCATTACATTACCCTCAACTGCAGAGTTAAGCTAAAAGCTTATTTATTATCATACCTTAGCCCTTAATATCTATCATTATAAAGGCTAGATTAATCATATAACTAATCCGCTTAAAGTCCAAATTAGGAGATATCCCCTTAATCATACTCAACTTGAGGTTTATCGTTTTCTAAGGAATATAAACCATTCTAGCGGGTAATCCGGGAATTTCAAGCTAATTAAAGGCTAGTAATTAAACAATAATACCTAGTAGAGGACCAAGGTATAGTATTATAGAGGGACTAATAGTATATCTGGGGTACTTTGGGTCAGGTATAGCATAAACTGCTATAACCTCAGCTCCGTTTACTATACCTAGATAACCGTAGAGATTCTTTATTAGGATCATAGGCATCCCAATACTAAATGGAAGAAGACTGGGAATCTTTATCTTTAAATTATCGCTATGTGTAAATACTAATGCTATATTGGAATAAGCAACCACGCTAGTACTACCTTTCTAATTATGAGTTGATAAAAAAAGAGAGATATGCTTGTTATTAGCTGCCCCCCATTTAAATATAGAAGTAAGGTTTTAAGGCTATCTTTCAATATTAAGAGGAGTTAAGATCTTCCCATTCTTAACACCTAAAACCTAATGCGATAACCTATAAGCGCGATCACAAAGGTGTCTATAATCATTATTAGTTTGTTCCCCTCTCCGAAAACAAGCCAGGAATCCATATAATTAAGGGCAGCTACTAGCCTGTACTTGTTATTATAACATAACCATACTTAAGTAACTGTTAAATAAATCATGCCCTATCTCCTATATTGTAGCTCTCCTCATATCGATAGCATTACTAATATAACGCTTAGGCTGAGGTCTAATTAGGACAGATAGGTCTTATACCGGGCCAAATTGATAGAAATCTCTAGAGAAAAGGATAATTAGAAGCCCGCCAAATAGATGTTAATTTAATTAGAGTACTCTTAGGTACTTCTCAATTTTAATAAGGGTCTTACTTCCCAGTATACTGATCTTGTTAATAACTAAAGTAATCTTATACTTCTACCTTATAATCTCGTATTTAGAGGCGGCCCTACGACCCTTACTATCCTTTTCTCTATTCTTATTGCGTCCTAAGCCGACTACTAAGTAGACTATATAGCCTCTAATCTTATACCCAGCTATAGCTAAAGACGCTATTATTTCAATAGTATATTCTTTACCCTTAATATAAAATATATTTTTAAGAGTATGAAGAACTTGCGTCTTGCCTGTTCCTCCCTCCCCACTAATGTATTATCGAAATTGTGGAATATAGCTCCCTAATTAGTTCTGGGATTACTTATTAAAAAACCTTAAAGGTAAATATAAGGTAAGTGCTTAGTACTTATTTAGAGTCTATAACTCCGTAGAAATTTTACTGGCTTTATAGTATATTATCTCTCAGCCTAAAGTCAGCTAAGTCTTTTAATTAGGGCTAAACTACCTAGTTTATTTACCTTTTGGATATTTTCTACTTTTTTTATAGTTAGAACCCTAGTAATTTAACTCTAATTGTTTATTTAAGGTAATTTACTTAGCTAAGTCTAGCTTAGCCTTTACCTATGAAGTTGTAAAAGACTAAATATCGCTTAGTGTAATATATTAAGCCCAGATATGGACACTAAAATCTTCGTTTATAGGGACCCTATTCGGTTTAGTTTCTATTACTAATAAGTATATATCTGGGTTATTCAGTAGGTAGTAGAGCTTTTAGTGAATTTTCCTAGATACTATATATAATATACTCAAATTATTAATAATAAGTACAGTAGCCCTGCTGATATGGTGGCCTATAGCAGATACTGCCATAGCAAGACTCTCACAGCTTTAATCAGCCCAACCATTCTCTAAAAACCTATTCCTCTTATAGTTAGATATAATATTAATAAAATCTAACTCCTTAAGTAAATCCTTTTCTCTTATTTACCTATCCAGATTTATATCCTCCTTACTAAAATAAAAATAATTAATATTAATAAGAACTTACTATAATAATAGGCTAAGATTTTTAGTAAATAAAGCCTATAGTTTATTAATATTAACTATATCCCAAGTAATAAAATCTTATTATAGGATAAATAAAGCTAGTTTAATAATTAGTAACCTATTTATATTTATATTAACTACTAATGCTAGAAGTATACTTTTTATATATTAGGAATGATATTATTTATAGGTACTTACCTATTAATACCTATATTAATATTACTAGGACTAAAGAGTACAGAAATCCCTATTAAGGATATAGAAGCTAACCCCTATTCTGATTATAGTTCTTATACCCACATTTTCACTATATTATTTCCTAATTTAAATAGAATCTGCCTCTCTTTAGTTAAAAGCTTTCTAAACTTTAACTTTATAATCTTAATTACTATAGTATATTTGTAAAGTAAGAGGTCCTTAAGTAATAGCCCTTAATATAAATATATATTAATTATTAAGAGATATTGCCCTTTCTCTCCAATTATAACTCAATCTATATTGCTTCCTTTTTAACTTCTATAATCATAAATATTGTATAAATACAGCTACTTTGTAATAACATACCAAAACAGCATATATAAGTTCAGGTACGACTAATCTTGGTCTTCAATATCACAGTATTCCATTAGAAGACTAAGCAGGGAGCTGCACACCTTAATAGCAGAAACTTCAATCTCGCTTTAAACACAGTTGGCTAATCGCATCCAAAATTGTCTAGATATCTCTGAAGTTAATAAATCGGAATTATTATTAACTTGTGACAATTATCCACTCTAATTAGTTACCTGATTCTGTAATACTAATAAAGCGGTAACGCTAGCGCCAATAGGAAGCCTGGCTTTAGCCGCATACTGCATAATATACTGCATAAGGGCAAATAATCGCAACCTAGTAAAAATAAAGTTGATATTATGGTTATAGCGGAGCCCCACTGCCATAGTTTAGTTAAACTTATTTATTATTCTATGGTTTCGCCTAAGATAAATAACGCCATTCTTATTAATATAAGTAGAGGGTATAATAGAATATAGGAAATAGAATCGATAAAGTAAGCCGTGTACCTCTTAAGATCTCTTCCTCTAAGCCAATTTAGACTTTAATCTAGGTAAGTTTGCATTAATCTTCTCTTAGATCTCCTTTAAAGTAATATGCTTAATATATGTGAAAGTGTGGGTATAAACCTGTTTGTAATATGCTGAAAAGTTAGCTTTACGAGAAAAGCTTTCTTTAAGGTGTCTTAGGCTACTAATCATATCCCAATCAATGTTCTAAAGATTCTTAGACCTCCGTATTTCACGGCCTTCCTTATAATTTAGATTTTATTTAACAAGGCTCTCCAGAAATAAGGTTAGCTTAAGTCGGAAGCCCTTATCCTCTAACTCTCACAGCATCTCAGCAATTGTAGGTATAGAGAACCCACTATACAGCCATATTAAGCCGTGCATATGTAAGGAGTGCCTCTCGTTTGTTTCACAAAGACTGATAAAATGCTTAACCCGCCCAAAAATCAAAGGCTTTCCGACGCAAATATAATATTGGAAAAAGCACTCCATTTCCCTATAGAAGAACTAAGCCACGCTAACAGGATCATTATTAGCCTATACTGATTATTATACTCTATTAAGCAAAATACTATGAAAAAGTTGATTTATCTACTTGTTAAAAAGTCGATGTTTGCTAAGCTGAATGCGGATAGGGTGATTAATGTTGTTTGGATTTACTATAAACTACACTGCCGGCAAACCACTGGAAACACAAAAGGATTCAATACGGATTTTGGACTTCTGCCTCACTTCTCTGGAAAATAGATGTTTCTGACCAAAGATGGAAAGTTCTTATAGTATTAATATTACTTCCTAATCAGTTGTCCGACCACAATCCTTTAGCTCTATATAGGCACGCTCTAGTTATTCTCAATCTTGAAATAGATCTCTGTATAGAGATATAAGACGGCTGTAATTGGTCCTGTATATTCTGGCTATACTGATCTGGGAATTTAATACCTGTAACAGCATGTTGAATATAAGAAAGCTAAATGCTGGATAAGTTGTGAAACTCCCACCATCTTGTTATAAAATAATTCTAAGCTACCGCTGGAGAGTAAGATATGGAGCAGCTAACACCACTCTATCCACAATATCTATTACTTTTATTACTAATAGTCTACCCAGGCCACACGGAAATAAAACTGCAAACATCTTAGCCTAAAAGTTTAAAGCAAAACTATTAGCAAACTTACTACCCCAGCCAATATTAATAAACGGCTTATACCCAAGGCTATAAGATAAAGTAGTACTTATATAACCACCTAAAGCCTCAGAAATAAAGTTAAGCCAATCAGCTTTAGGGTAGATCCTATCTCTATCTAGAGGACATAACCCACTTAATATAAGATCTGCTATCGCCTCCTTAACTATCCTATTTAGGTTATAGCCTTTGTCAGAGTAATTCCCATCAGTATTATAAAGCCCTTTACTCTCACAAGTAATTTATTCCACAACTTCATCCAGCATAGCTTCCACTTCCTTATCCCTACAGTTATCCTGATTACCCCTATCTCTCCCAGATATAATCGGAGTACCGCGGATATCAGAAGCAAGTGAATCATCAATTTCCTCTAAATAGTCCCACAGAATATTTGGAATTAAGGTGACCGGATTGATGTCCCAAGATGATATAAGCTCTTTATTAATCTCCATATATGTGTAGAGTAGATCATACTCTTTCTTCCACCGCAACACCTCAAGGACTTTTTAGCAACACACAGACATAAGCTTACTAAGGTCAATTACTAAAGGTACTATTGGCCCACTCCAACAGACTTAAATATTCTCCATCATCTTAATCAGAGGATACAGAAGTACTATAGCAGTAAGGCTTTCAAGGTTATTAATAAAGACTATAATATGTCCTTTCTTATATTGCTGGAAATGCTACAATATTCCAGTAGTTACAGGTTAATAATACCTTATAATATAACTATATAGTATACATAGGCTAATCAGCCGCTCCTTAGCAATAGTAAGACCACTAAGAGCCTTTGGATATAGATGTGTATAGGTAAGAAGTCAAAGGTCTCCTCCATAGTTAATTAAAGGCTTCCTAGCCTGGATACTATTATAGTAGCCGGAATAAAGGATCACTTTACCCTAGTTCTAATTAGAGGGAAAGTATTAATAATACTCAATTTTCTTTAAGAAAAATCCCTGTAACAGTAGAGATATTTGGGACTACTACTGCAGTTTCTTTATTTCCTTTGGGGCTACTTTAATTTAACAAGTTGCGCATATTATAGTAAACAACATCAAACTGTCGTACATAGCTGTAAGGTATGACTTAATAGTATCTAGCTTTAGGTATTTTGGAACCTCATTGCACCAGTCAAACTGATCAGACACGACCCTTTCTTCTTCATATTCCGCATAGATCTTCTAGATTAAGGCTGTAATAGCCTCAGCTCTTGCCTCTTACAAGGGCACCTACGCACTTTCAAAGACTGTATTCCAATCATTCGAAGACATTTAATTAATTAGCAATAAAGCTTAAGCTGTATGCTACTACGAAACCCTAGGAATAGCTCACCACAATATTTGTAAACTTAATAATAGCCGAATACTATACCCAATAGGTAGACCAGCCGTACTAGTAGCAGCACTATTATTACAGGCAGTTTACTCTGCTAAAGTCATTAATTCGGAGGATCCACACCACACCTACCCATTTAGCGGAACTCTCCATAAATTTGTCAACATTATAGTAATAATAAGAATCAAAAAACAATCTAACAACAGTATTAATCAGATCAACTCCATATTAGTAAGTATATTACTTTACACTTAGTTTAGACACACTCCTACTAAGGATATTACCCTGCGCTAATAAAATCTACTCCAATTAACTTCCCAGATTCTTAGGTAACATCCCCTAACAGCCAGCTATCGGTCAGGCCGCTACCAAGCTAATACAAAACTCACTTATATCAGACACCCTAGTCTTAACACTACTCCTAAAATATTAAACTAAACCGGCAGCTAGATTTATTAAGATAATATGCTCCCACTAGCCAAACTTAAAAATACTAAAACTCCGAGTCGCATTCCAGCAACACACACCGGGAACAACATACAACAAAGGCTGATCAGCCTAATAAGATAAACTCAAAATGTCACACACTTATTCAAAACCTCAGAACTAAGAGATACAGAGTATTCCGCAATATTAGCCGTAACTAAAAATAAAAGAAATAAGATAAAGACCTCCTAATAATCAGACCTGAGAACTTACTTTCTATTAATTACATTAACTCCTCAATATTTTTAGTAACAACAATATTCATCCACACCCTAAACTCCGCTATCCTCCTTATTATTATAAACAAGCCCTCTTCCAGCTACAATTCCACCTCTATCTAAAATTGTGAACTTACAAAGCATTATTCTCATCTACACATTATGGAAATCATCACCCCACTCCCCAAGTATAATAGACAAGACGCCCCAGATATCCTTAAGTCAAGTCTCGATATCACGGTAATTAGAGATTCATATAATATTAAAAGTATCTCCCCAAACAACCAAAACATCACATTCGGCAACTTCTCCGCAACTATTCCATTCTCTTTCTGCCCTCCCTCCTTTATTAATCAGGATTACATACACCTCCTCTATAACCAAAAACCGCTAAGTACCGGTATAAATATAAAAGTCCTTATATTCTCTCCATTTAAGGATATTATACCAACAATAGCTGATAACGATAATCACTAGTTTCAAATATCAGGATCACTTATGCCTTATAGCTTCCCAATATAGCATGCTTCAAAAATCGGCCTTATACCAGCTTCCATACCACTCCTGCTACCGAGAGACAGAATGTTTCAGCTGTAAGAATTCCCCCTACCAAAAAGCACCACATCTAATCAGGGCTCACCGCAATAAAGGATTACACCAAGGACGGCTACACAATTACTAGATAAGGAACTCAACAGCCAGGATGTGGAAAGTTACCCTATCCAATCACCAATTGCTAGCTTCTGTGGACCAATTGATAAAACAATATTCACAATCAAGCCATCACCTTACTAGCCACCGGGTCAACAAAATAGTTACTGCTTCGTTCGCCTAAGCACATATATCCAGACCTTATCAGGTAGGAAGAGGACTGGATCATATTATATGTACCACATTCTTATCTTCTTCCCAATTGCTTAGCACCCATGGAAAGAACGCTGCGCAGGCTGGATTAAAAGCAGTAAGCTGAATAATAGGGACTGGCTTTATGTCACAGGGTATATCATCGGGATTCTTAACCCTGCACTTTTAACTATAACCCCATCCAACTACAAGAATATGCCTATTCTTGTGATTATTCCCTCTTCCTGGCGACAAATTAGTAAGGAGTAAATAAACGGGCTTCCTCCACCTTATGGCCTTCCCAGTAGGCCTGCTTTAAGTGGGATAACTCTAATACCTTTGCGTTGAGTGAAATCTAGGCGCTTCGATATATCACTATTATCAAAACAGACTAAGCAGCCCAGTATGTACTATGATCATACTAAAGAGGCACTATTCCATATGCTAACACTGCCTAACACAGTCTCGCCTTCCCCTATGCGACTACAGACTCCGCAAATACAGCAACAACAGTCCCCTTAAGAAGCGTTCGACTCTGGTAAGCACCTATTCCTAAGACTCACACCCATCTTCCTATATTACTTTACAGCCCAGTCCTAATCAAACCAAGCACTAGAATCTCCTATAGATTAGCTAGTAGTTGAGTTATCAGAAGTTTACCAAGACGATATTTATAACACATCCAATCCAACTTCACTAACTATATCTTCTTCTGCAACACAAAACCAAGGCTCACAACAATCAAGGAAGGGAAAGGAGCGTAAAACTGAGTAAAGTCCTGAATGAGGAGGCTTAAGGCGGAAAAGGTGAACTAGGGAATAGCTACTCTACTGCTCTAAGAACTGGTTCTATTTATCTTATTATCGCTACTACTGATTAAAATGAGTGATATTAGAAGCTTTTAAAATATATTTGTTAGTAGAAAAAGGAACAGCTCTTCTTTCTTTTTCTATTATTTACCTTTCAACATTATCACACAATCAAAACGGCTAGACTAAAGCTAAGCACATTATCGTTTGTCTCACTAGGGCCCAATATAATATCAATACAATTTTTTTTTTCATAAGGTTCTCTGCTTCTTCAAACTTTACAGTACACTAGTTAGGGTCTGATTACAGCTAAGAGTGTTTTCATTTCGCAGCTTAACTCAAGATAAAATCAATGCATTCCAAGAAAAAAACTCAGGCCACCTCTCTATACACCTGACCCTCTCCAAAGCTCCATTCCGTGCACACCAACTCCCACTGCTAAGCTCTGTCATATTCAGAGGCGATCATAGCTGCCCATATCTTCATCCTCTACCGGAGCTTCTTCCAAGTTAACGCCATTCCAAAACCTTATGCGCCATCACCACATTCTTCTCTTTGTAAAACTCTGCTACTTGCACAGCTTCTATCCCTCTTCCATATCCTCTATGCTGCGATGATGATTGCACAGGGCCCTTACTCCCAAGTCTTCAGTAGCCTGTCTTCGATGGCTTTGGGTTGAGGGCGGTATCCACGGATGTCGTAGTATCCTCGCTCGCGGGTCTCATTGAAATCCAACTCAGTCGACGCCTGGCACATTTTGCCGAGATTCAATATGTTAAGAGGTATGCCTTTGAACTCCTGTCCAATCTTTACCACAGACTCACTTACAGCTGGGATGTTGCTGTGTTTATTAAAGGTATATTTGTGCCCCTTAATGTAGTAGATGCAATTAGCGCAGCTATTATTGTAGAATCCTTTAATTGATTGGCAGTTAAAGAAAGGGATTATGACGGGAACACGGCCCTTTTCGTCGCTCACATTGAAGTTCCTGCCCATACAACGGAGATAGCACTCGCAAGGGTTGCGATTACGTTTACTAAAGAATGCAACCAAGAGGGCCGCGCCATGCCGGCTCTTGCGAGGATTGTACAGCATGGTTATGTACTTCTTATAGGGTCCACTATTGCTTACCTCCATAAATACATCATTAACGCCACTATTAACCAGAATATTGATATTCTTATGCAGGAACTTCTGATCAGGGTTGCTAAGGAATAGAGGAAATAGGCTATGGATGGCTTTCTTGTCCGTTGGATTAGGAAGCTGCCAGAGGATGTAGATATCCTGTCCGGCGCCGACAAGCTTGTAGATACGGATTCCCCTTACAAAGTAATCATGGAGGTTGTTCTCTATGCACTGGCCCTTATTGAGGGTGCTGAGAGGTTTAAAGGAAGTACAGATATGCTCCGAGGTTATCTTAGTTGTCTTAGGGTTGTAGTAGATGGGTTTCTTAGGGGTTTTACTAGCTGCGCCGAATCCACTGCTGCCTTGGTGATTGTAAGTAGAAGAAGAAGATATTTTGCTTCCTGTAGTAATTATAGGAAGGTATGGTGGGTAGTAATATCTGATATTGAAGGAAGGTTTGTAGAGTGTAGGCTAAAAGGTGCGAAGGTTGTAAGTAGTAGTTGAGAGGGAGGTTTGGGTTTGGATCAGAAGGGTAGTGAGGATTAAATATCAGAGATGGCTACCGTAAGTTACTAAAATTCTAAACGATCACTCAAGTCTCAGTAGAATGTGATAAGTTGGGAAGGGTTTAGAGTGACTTACTCAGGGGAGTGGTTAAATCAGCCTGATCTTTAGACCTAAATATTTAACCTTAACTACTCAAACCTCTCTCTCCCTACCAAACCTTCCATCACCTCCAAACTACAATATCAAGACTAATCAGAGTCAGCCCACCCCTCAGCACTCTCAAAGTCTCCATTTTAATAAGAGGCCAAAAAGATTTTATAAGTTTGCCATCAGCTTCTCTGCCTACAACTAACCCCTTCTCCTTCCCATCGAGATCCTCACACACACACAACCCTAATCAGCATCAGCAACCTCATTACTATTGGCAACCAACCGGCTGCTTATGTTACATCAAACCCACTTTCGTATCACAACATCAATTCTAATCATTAACACTGACATTGCGCCCACTACAGAAGTCTCCTGAAAACTGCCACAGCATTCAGGTGTGAAAACAACGACATCAGTCACTTCGCAGCCTCAATCATACTTGTCCATTCCCAGCCAACATTGGGTTATCAACTTTCTCATCCATAATACTCTGCCCCTCCATACCTCTAACTTCTCTAAGCTAATCACCCACACAGCAATCCCTAGGGGTACAGACTTATCTCTTTTCCTTCATTATCAAAATTCTTTCTTATCACCTACTTCCTTCTACCTCTACTTCCTCCCCCCCCCCCTCCTAATTCACTATTTCCAACAACTTACCTTTAATCACCATAGAAGCAGTCTCTCTAATCTGATCACCCACATAGCAAACCCTAAGGGTACAAAGTCATCTCCCTCCTTCTATCACTAAGGAGTCCCTTTTATCATCTAATTTCTTTCTACCCTCAACATCCTCCCTCTTACAAACTATTTCCTAACTACTCAAGCCTAATCATCTCAATACCATAATATCCGAGAAGCAAAAGGGGAAACAGAGAGTAAGTAGCTCCTTCCTAGAGGCCAGCTCTAGTCAAGGCTCTCCTCTGCGATTTCAATTTATTCAAGACCCCGAGGCGCCAGTCCTATCAGTCAAGCCGCAGAAAGGCAGCCAGGTTAATGCCATAACCCGAATCAAATAAATACCCTACTTCTCAAACTTTAATAACTTTAACCCTACCATCCGCTTCCCAAATATGGCCGATATACGGAACTATTGTAACTTTAAATGCGAGTCTATAGCGACACTTGCACTTAACCTATTCGAAACAAAAGTCCTTATAAACGGATTTAACTTTAACAATACTTAGATAACCTCCTCAATCCTTAACCAACCTCCCTTCTTTAATTATAACAGAATAGGTAAAACTAAGTAAGTAATAAAGCTAATAAGGATATACTTCCCTGGTATTAACTTATACCCTAAGCTGTATAGGCCCGCTAGGTCAACCAACTTTGCTAGGGAGTACTGGGCTTTTCTCGCCATAGACCTCTACAACACGGAGGGAATGCTCCAACAAAACCAAGAGCTTCAGAGCAGACACATCATAGCCTTAATCAATTAGCAACTACTTAACTTTCAAGACATTATGTTTGTGATCTCCACCCCAATCGATCATAATCAGGAACCATTAAAGGGCTTCCGTTGGAGGAAGCTTAAGGAAGGACATAGATTCATCGTTCTGCCAGTCCACCTACCCAGCCATTAGGTAGGCACAATCTATGATCGGCAGAAGCGTGAGCTATTTATCAGGAACAGCACACCAGACCAAGCTCAGAACAACAAGCAGTCCAAAAAGGCCTATAATATGGTTCACAAGTACTTAGAGGCAGGCCTCAACATCAAATTAAAAAAGATACCAGGCCACATAGTCGGCGGCATCGCATAAACAGGAGCGACAACCTGCGGGTAGCATATCACCGAGTTTGTCCGAGGTTTTTTCCGAGAGTAGAGAGGCAAGCAGGAGTAGGAATATACTAACTAGGTGGACTTAGTCCTGCTCAGGAGTAGGCCTCGCAATATAATCCCTGAACATACAGCTCTTTATATATGGATGTTTGTAATCCGAACTAAGCTGAATAGTACCAGTAAAAACATCCGAAAGCCGATCAGTACTCCAGTTATTAGCCTGGACCATTTCCGACAAATTAAGTCGGAGTTAAAGGCCCAGAAGAAATTCAAGTACATAACACAGACATAAATTATTAAAGAAAAAAGATACCTGCCCCAAATAAAGGATCTCCTTAGTAAAAAGGCCCAGAGCTACAGGGTAATAACACCATAAATCCAATCGGCCTTAACAGATCAATTTACACAAGCAGATCTCCAGCGTAGTATTAATCTCCGAACATCACAATCAAAACCAGCCACTAGATTACAGTCTGCCCCAGTACTCATCAGAGGTAACGCACCTACAGACTATATCAAGCATATAAGCGCAGACCATCAATTCAGCTTACAAAGGGACTACTCCAGGGATCCCCCTGCGATCACAACACTCAATAGCAGAATATACACTAACGGAGAAATTAAATATCAAATATCTCCGCCAGGATCAGCAACCTCAGGCCCAATACAGCTAAATTTAACTCCCCTAAAAAGGATATCATTACTTCGGGGCAGCAACATATCGGTTAATCGCCTTAGTAATAAAGCTTGGCGGATATCAATTAACAGCCCCAGGACTCTAGGAAGTCCTTCCTTCGCCCAACGGATTTAAAGGTTGAACAACTACAGTATCAAATTCATCGATACCTCCCAGGCAACTACTTACACTCCGATCCCGGCGATCAAGAAGGATTTCCAAGGCTGGGACAAGGTTATAGCTAACCACTACAGTAATCCTAGTAGTTCAGTAAATACTGCAGACACTGCAAATACTTACAACCAGCGTTGACGTAATTAGGAGGTAAAGAAGGACGCCTGATCAACAAGGGCCCATAGGTAAGAGCCAATAAATAATATAAGGCGTTTTAAGGGTTAGACTAGGGTGGGCTAATAGAACCCTTTCTGATTATAGCTGGGTAAGTAGTGAAAAAGGGGTCTAGGGGACAATAAAGATTTTAGAGGCAATGATAATTTTGGAGGCGATAATAACTTTGGAGGCGATAATAATTTTGGACACACAGAAGATTTTAGGTTATAAGAGTAGACCCTTTGGTAGAAAATAATGCATTGAATTTCCCACTCTATGATCTGGTTAAGCATTGTTTAATCGACATGCACTTCTGGTCATTTAGCTCGAGGATCGATTATCCCCGTGAATTGTTGCTATATTAGACTGGGTATATCCCATAATCGCCGGATATTTCTAAAAACCACCGGGTATTTCCCACAATCGCCAGGTATTTCCTATAATCGCCAGGTGTTTCCGATAATAGCTGGATATTTCCTATAAGCACTGGATATTCCCGATAATAGCTGGATATTCCTAATGATAGAAGGATAATTCCCATAACGAATAGATGTTCCTAATAATGGACGGCTAATTCCAATAATAGACAGATGATTCCCATAACGGACCAATAATTCCGATTATCAACGGATAATTCCTATAATGGATGAATGATTCTAATAACGGGCAGATATTTGTGATCATAACTAGATATTTCGCATAACGGCCGGATATCCCTGATAATAGGCAGATATTCCTTACAATAGATATAAAAAAAGAACTAGCTTTTTTTAAATCCCTTAATTAATTAATTTTACTTTACACCACCTCTAATCAGTACTATCATATTCTCTATTTCTATATTATAATTTAAAAAAAAACCCAGATTATTATTAAATATTAAAGTTAAAACTAGTTTCTTTCTTTACAAAAGTTAAGTATTATTATATACTCTTCAATCTATTCTATCTATTCTCAATCCCCTCTAATCAGTACTCAAAGTATATTTATTTATACCTAATAATTACATCAGTAAATTATCAGCTACTTACAAGTGCTTAGTAATTATAAATCGATTTTTTCAATTTCCCATACAAATAAATTTTCCAGCACGGCCAAACCCGCACAGAAGCCCACTATAGTATACTGCCGGGTAAAACGATATTAGAGGGATTATAAGAGGGTACATGGAAAACCGCTAGATAGTAAGGTTTACCTTACCATCTAGTAATATACCCTATATGCTTTAGCTTAGGGGGGGCTGTCCGGCTTACTAAGTACCTTATTCCTAGGTATAAACTTCTGCTAATAAGTAAACCTTTCTTTACTCTATACTAGGCCTCAGGGCCCAGTTCATCATTATATAGCGCATCCTGCGGCCCTTATAGTCCCCCTTTGGGGGTATAAAGTAATTAATATGGGCCGGCCCTTCTCTAGGAGTGAGGTTGTATTCACTACATAGGTAGTATATACAGTAATAAAGGTCACTAGGGGCTATCACTTAGTATATAGTCAACAATAAGTCAGGTTTAGGGTACTTAATAGGCTACTCAAACCCCCAAACCGCCTACCGTACACAGCCCTTTCCTTATATTAGTAAACCCGAAAAAGTTTGTTAGGTTATCTACTCTATTTAACTAACTAGTAGCCCTTTTACCCTTAAGTTTAGGGATATACTTTAAACTATAATTATTATATGGCCTAAAAAGTTTGTTAGGTTATTTACTCTATTTAACCAACTAATAGCCCTTTTACTCTTCTCTCTAGAGACAAATTTTATTATAAACCTTTTTTATTAATAGAATACTGTGCTTGCAAAGCATCTGTAAATAAATATAAATCCCTTTTCAAATCTGTATTTTTATTAAAGTATTCTTTAATATATATATACTAGTAACCATATATTAAATATTAACCTGCCCTAATCATAGTTAAATTAAGCTGGTACTTCCCCTAGGAACATGCCATTCTATTTTCTATAATACATTTCCAAACGTCTTGTCTATATGTTCTAAAAGAAACTAAAGGATTTCAAGGGCTCATGGCTCAGTCGGTAGAGCGTGAGACTAGTAATCTTAAGGTCGCGGGTTCAAGTCCCGCTAAGTCCATTTTTTGCCAAATTCTTCAAGCCCATTTTTGAGCCACTTTAGTGGCGCTCGGAAATCCCTGTGGTAATATATGTATGCTCTGAATTTAACCGGAGCCGGCAGTTGTTACCTATTGGAACAAGCACTCGCATAATTAAGCTTACATTGGAACCTTGTAAGAACTGTAGGTCTAGACCCCGCAATTTCTTCCGAGTGTACCTCAATAATGAACCGGAGTATATTCGATATGTCTAGGTTGGTTCCTTGATACTGCATTCCTATTGGAGGAGGTGTGCCCATGAACAACTTTGATCATGAGATACAGCTCCTCATGCTTTTCTCTCCAAGTGGAACCTCCCTAGAGAACGTGGAGAATACTCCCCTTCTCACTACAAGCCGGCTGTTAAGTGACCTGGAACTTGACAGAAGACAAGAACGCCGGGTGTTTGCATTGGGCCTCAACACACTTGACAAGATATACCGTGCCTGGAATACCAGCTAGTCTATACAAAGTACATTGGTGGCCGTCAGCCGCCACAACTGGCGGCTTCCACGGTAACCTCGAGCAAGTTCCTGCATTGGTACGCCGTCTTGTTGGTCGTTTCCCGCCAGGGGAGGCAAAATGCAACCCCTGGCAATCATTTTCATGAGATGCTAACAGCTGACCGCCTGCCCAGCCCCGGAAGAATACATCTCGGAATTATCGTTCCCAAATATCACTCAGTGATTGCCCTTCCATCCCCCTCGAAAGGATTGACGCGTGGGTGTTCGACCCTTCGGTTACGGGGCATCAGGCTCAGCAGTGCGGCCTCGACCGGTCGATCATCACGTTCAAACTAATACCAAGACAATGATCTAGACTAGTAAGTCATTAAGAATTATCTTGTCTGTATCACGTGTAGCACAGATTTGGTGGGAATCCACACGGAAAGACTGCATTTTTCCATCCCCGGTGCACAGCCCACGAGCCTCAAGTTTGCTGCTTTGCGGATGTGTGTTCAATTTGCAATGCAACAAGTACCTTATCCTCTACCTAATTTCAGGACATGGCTACTGCATCAGACAGCAAACCTCACCCAGGGTCTAGGCGATATGTAACACCAAAGCCCAGACCACTAGCAGCGGTCTTTGGCAGCAGGTCGTGTTGCCAAGATTGCAATTTGTGAAACTTTTGCACTCCTCAGCCAGTGGCTAAAGACCGATGGAGGAGTATGGATCGCCGTTGATATTAGAAAGGTCCGAGTTGGTCCTCCGTTATTACCCATAAAGTGTGTGCTGCTTCTCATGTGGCCCCAAAACCAATCGGGCCATCTCCTCCTACAGCAGCATCCCACACGGGCGAGGATCCTCCCTGACATCGCGTCGTGACACTAATATACTGGTGGATGTATTGTGGCCATCTATGGACCCCAGTCATGCGGACAGCCTCCACTGGGCTGCTGGCCCTGTCGTCGATGGGAAACTCGGAGTATTATGACCGAAGTCATCGCTAACTTCGGACCTGTCTTCCTGATTGTCGTCCATCTCCTTGTAGACACATCTCGGAGACCGCAGATGTGGTATCAATCTCGTCTAGTTTGTTGTGAACTGCATTAATGAAGTAGCATTGGAGCGTACGCGTGGCGAATACCAGTGTTATATAAAGGCCACAGGGACGCCGCAGTGAGCTCCACGATAGTAGCAGGGCAGGATATCCGACAACCTCCAGCAATTACTGAGTCCAAGCACAGACACCATGAAGATCTCAAAAACAGCCCTTGTGGCATGTGCTACCACGGCGCTCGCCGCGCCACAGGAGAAACGCCAGGGCTGCACTTCTGCCGTCAACCTCGATGCCTCGACCAACGTCTTCTCCAAATACAAGCTCCACGCCAACAACTTTTACCGCGACGAGGTCAACAAGGCTGCTGAGGCCATAAGCGATGCGAGCCTGAAGGCTTCCGCCAAGAAGGTTGCCGATGTGGGCACCTTCCTGTGGATGTGAGTTGCGCAACACCCGGGCGTGCCGTTCCTAGGGAAATAGAACAACGGCTTGCCCCATATTCAAGTAAGGCTCGCATATCGCTGACTTTCACACCAAGCGATTCTATCGCGAACATCGCAAAGGTCGAGCCTGCGATCGCCGACGTCCCCTGCAGCGACATCCTTGGTCTGGTCATCTACGACCTGCCGGGGCGCGACTGCGCGGCCAAGGCGTCCAACGGCGAGCTGGCGGTGGGCCAGCTCAGCAGGTACAAGAGCGAGTACATCGACCCGATCGTCAAGATCCTCAAGGCGCACCCCAACACGGCCTTCGCGCTCGTCATTGAGCCCGACTCGCTGCCCAACCTTGTCACCAACGCCGACCTGACGACGTGCCAGCAGTCAGCCCAGGGCTACCGCGACGGCGTCGCCTACGCCATCAAGCAGCTCAACCTGCCCAACGTCGTCATGTACATCGACGCCGGCCACGGCGGCTGGCTCGGCTGGAACGACAACCTCGCCCCCGGCGCCAAGGAGCTCGCCAACGCCTACAAGGCCGGCGGCAGCCCCAAGCAGTTCCGTGGTTTCGCCACCAACGTCGCCGGATGGAACGCCTGGAACCAGTCCCCCGGAGAGTTCTCCAGCGCCCCTGATGCTCAGTATAACAAGTGCCAGAACGAGAAGATCTATGTTGAGTACGTTGCTTTCCACACTCAGATGGGTCCCATGATTCGTGAGACTTGGAAGTGGTAGTCGGACGGACATCAATGGTCACGGTATTTGCTAACAGGCCAACTCACAGCACCTTCGCGCCTCTCCTGAAGCAGAACGGTATGCCCAACCATGCCATCGTCGACACTGGCCGCAACGCTGTCACTGGCCTCCGCGCCGAGTGTAAGTAACCTCTTGTTTTTTTTTAGTCCGCAAACACTTTACTGATCATTCCCAGGGGGTGACTGGTGCAACGTCAACGGCGCCGGCTTCGGCGCGCGGCCCACGGGTAGCACGGGCGACGAGCTCGCCGACGCGTTTGTGTGGGTCAAGCCCGGTGGTGAGTCGGATGGTACCAGCGACACGAGTGCGACCCGGTACGACAGCTTCTGCGGACATTCGGATGGTACGTTTCCCACCAAAAGCACGATTGTGTGTGTGCAAAAGTGCATCACTAACACAGAGACAACAGCCTTCAAGCCTTCTCCTGAGGCTGGAACGTGGAACCAGGCCTAGTAAGTGCCCCTAACTCTTAATCCCAATCCACCCCTCTTGAGATTGCATTTCCGTCCAAGCGACTTTTGTGGTTGTGGCCGGGAGATCATAATTCAGGAAACTGACACCGTCTTTAGCTTCGAGATGCTGGTCAAGAACGCCAACCCGAAATTCTAAGGCTCGATTCAATGTTGAGCTCTGGCAAGGCACTGCAATAGCTTTGGTCGAGATATGGTGGTCCCGACTCGCGAGGCACATTTTTCCTTTCACACCAGAAAAAAACCTCATCATTCATGGGATCGATTTCAAGTGTACATATATATGTCCCCGATGAAATATCAATATTGCAATCAACCCATGACTGAAAGCTTTGGAATATCATCCTGGTGACTTTGAAGATCTCAGTGGCGATGGACAGAATTGGTGTGCCATGTTTGGCTTCTGCCTGAATTGTTTATACATTGTTCTACAATATGTATGCTGCAGCAAGTAGGAAGGTAAAATACCTCTGGCATTATGTACAACTATGAAGCTCCGTCGCCACTGTTTTATTCCAAAGGTTGGTCTCTACAACCGACAGAACCTATACTGAGTGCATTTCGTTCTAACAAGATTTAACAATACCTCCATACCCGAGTAAGTAATTAAATGTATATGTGTTTAGTTCCAGGAGAACAATATTGAAAACAACTACATAGTAAGTTTACTTTATACCTAAGTACGTTGCAAGCCAAACACTTGTAAGCACAAAGCAGAATCAAAGCAGACCCATGTATCAACGGGGCAACAACTATCAGTAGGGAGAGGCCCTGGGCATAAAGCAACATAACCCTTATTCTGCCAGGTTGCAAATGTTTTCAAAGTGGTATATATCCGGAATACATGGTCCAATTTGCTGACTTTGAAGGGAAGTTTCTCCAATATTGCAGCATTGACAAATGAGGTATAACACCCATCGATCTTGTATATCGCATAATGTGGGTGGTATTCCAGAATGTCCAGTAGGATAAGTTTGTTGCACGTTGTCGATGAGAGCTCGAGCAAATCCGTCAGAGTCGAACGTGACAGATTATCCGGCAAGACAGATTGGACATTGTTTCCCGTCAGAGACAGCTGCGGCATTTCCTCGTACTCGGCAGGCTGCATATTGGATCCCGTCAGAGTCGGAGATGATAGATTGTCGTGCTGACAAGGCCGTTTACTGAGAGGCCTGATTGATTTTCCATCTAGGATTGGCTCATAGATCAGCCTGATCTTCTCCGCTGTAGACTTCGGGACTGCTTTCGACCTTCTCCTCGTTGCAACTGTTGGAGGATTCAACACAAATTGTTCCGGATTTATGCTCTGGAAGACTCTCGGAGAAATCGACGGCAATCCTTCTGAGTTTATCCCATTGAAGAATGTCGCATAATTTCTTCCGAATCCTTCTGACTTTGTCCTATTGAAGACCTTCGGAGAATTCGAAGCGAATCCTTCCGTATGTTCTGCGTGGGAGCAATACCGGAGATATGTGGTATCGATGAACCGTACATGCACCTCCTTAAACTGCAATTACACGGCTCCTAGTAAGTAAACTGTGCGCCTCTTGGAACTGCTTTATAACAGTTCCAAGCTGGGAGCAGCTTAAATTTAGGAACGGCGCAAATTAGGAACCGTGTATAGCCGTGGGAAGGGTGCAAGAAGGGTGCAGGAAGGGTGCAGAACGCGGGAAGGGCGTAGGAGGCACATAGCTTTGGTGTTTAGAAAAGCCTACTTAGAATTGCCTTCTCGTTCTTCTTTATATGGAGAGATCTTTCTGATTTAAACTGTATTCTAACGTAGACTGCGTCTTCGTCTTCTTGTTTTCTTTATCTGTTCCCTTCTTCGTCCCTATTCTGGCTGGCGGGTAGTACCTGGGGCGTACCTTCCTCCTTCTTGAGGAAGGCGCTGGTTTGCACCCTTCCTGCGCTCTGCACCCTTCCCTTCCTGTACCTTTGCCCTTTTGCACGGTTTAGAAACTTTGAGCCGCTTATAAGAACTGAGCCGCTCCTAAATTTAGCTGTTCCCCTGTTGGAACTGTTATGAAGCAGTTCCAACAGATGCACGGTTCATCGTATTCGTATTGGGCCGGTATTGAGACTCTGGAATCCGCGGTTCCAGACCTGACCCATGGTGCATCTTGATCATAGCTTGTGAAAACCTGCTTTTTGGTCCTTTCAAGCTTTGATAGTATCCTAACCCTCTTGAAGCTCCGAATTTCTTCAGAGAGGGAGAGTTCAGTCCAGTCATCCATCTTGCGTTTCCGATTTGGGAAAGGCCCAAACGTGGATTGCTTCCAGTTGAAGGCGATGCTGCCGAATCGTGGGCGCTGGTTCCAGTACTTCGGGAGATCAGGAATGGTTTGGTCGACTTCAACTATCTCCGTTATACGGCGGTAGATCATGCTGCACTGTGTACTGACATGTATTACCCTCGTCAGAATCATTGACAATAGTATATCTGCATTTTTGGAAAATGACAACACACTCACCAACACACCTCAGTGGACGAAGCCTTGTTCGAGGTTTCTCCACAGTAGGGACAGCTATTGCATCCCTTGGCGGGGTCGACGTCACGTTGAAACGCAAGGCTCATGGTCACGAACGAGCCGGGGCGAAATGCTGTCTCCCACGGTTGGTCCAGAGTAATTTCGCGCTTTGTTGCCTGTTCCTGCAGCACAAACTCGTGTGTCTTGATCTTCTCATATCCCGGTAGCCCTTGGAAACGAATAAGTATAACGGCTTCGAGCGCCTGCCAGGATGTGATGAATTGAGGATGGACAGGGGCAATCCTTCCGAGTGCATCCTCTAGAACGAATGGCTCCTGTATAAGAGGTCTATCCAGACAGCTATTCATGGATTCTTGGATTGACAGTACTGCCCTGTGGGTTGCAAGGTTCACCATGAAGCCAGAAGACACCATCTCCTTGACTGACACCAACAGCTTCCCGAACCAGTTGAATTTGTGTAGTAGGGACCGAATTGTCGAGTTCATGGAAGAACAGAGCTGTTCATTTCTTCTTATTTCGGTGCGAATTGTTTCCAGAGTTGCTTTCTGCTCGGCTAAGTTCCGGTCTCCAGACACAGATGATGCCTGCTGGTTTTCGAGGCCCCTTAGAGACACAGTGCTGCTATTATATTAGAATAGATCTCTATATATGATTGCATGATTTCGATGAGCTTGAAGGCAACTCACATCTGAGTAGTGATCATCATCATGTTGATAGCATTGCAGTGTGCCGAAATCTCACTACGAAACCGTGCGATAGTTTCCTTCTGGGAAAGCTGCCACTTGATCTTCATGCCGATTCGACGTATACCATCTGTAGAGTTATCCTCGGCTAAAGATGAATGATACTGCTTCAAGTTCGATTGGAATGCCTCCAAAGTCTTGCGACACTCATTCACTAGTTTTAGGGTCTCCTCACGAAGTGACGCCGTGATTGATGAGTCCGCCAAAGGTCTGGTGAAGATCTCTGCAGGCTGGAGCAAAGCCGTTTCCAGCGACCGGAGCTCGCCGATCAGGCCCCGGTACTCAGCCGACGATCCTCGAGACTTATCGAGTGCATCCACAATTGATTTGACAAGTAGACAGACGGTTATGATATCACCAACAGATCCAAACGTGACAGAGGACATGTTGGAGTTGGGAAGCGTAGCTCATGTGAATACGAGTCCGATGGTGATGGAAAGTGTCGCGTGGTAGGGGTGATTGAAGCGGGACCTTTGACCTTTGGGTACGCCCGCCAACATAAGAATTAAACACATTGGGCACCCTCCACTCATGCATGTTGCAGCTTGCTGCGGATGGATTTTCCACCTTGCGAGTAGCCTAGCCTGTTGACAAGGTTAGATTTAATTGGTACAGGACTAGAATGGTGTGGTTGATTAATTAGCTGGGGCGCAAAAAAGTGATCCCCAATTCGTAGAGAACGCCCAACCCCTCCGATATACTCTGTTCCACAGCAGTCTCATGCATGATGCGGGTGAGCTACTGCGGCAAAAAGGAGGCGCCTGGAATCCTTCAACACGCATGGCTATTGGGAGGCCTTTCACACATGAAATAAAAACAATATATGAGACGGACCTCACGTCTTATGGCATCGAAAGAACAAGGTGACTGAAGTATTGTTGAATTACAATTATGGTTGCCCAACTGAAAAAAAGGGAAAGGACGAGTTGTCACAAAATGGCCTCCGAAAGGTTTTGAGGCCATTTGGGCTGGTAAGATCCATACGGAGTACCTAAGCTGTGTGAATGGGCCCACTGGGCCCTGCGAGCGATCAGCCCACGACCCTGACAAAATATACGAAAAAATTGCCTATATTTCTTTGTGGAATGAGTGTGCACTGTAGCAGCTTGGTTAAGGGTCGGTGAGAATGGCAACTTAAGCTACAGAGACGGACTTGGACTAAGAACCAGGGGTCTCGCACAGTTGGAGCTTCTTGACCTTGAACGACTGACTGTTCTGGTATTTCTGCACGTGTTGCCTCCACTGGATCCCAATATATGAAGACTACTGTTTCTTGTTCTTTCCGTTCTCGCTGACTGTTATTCAGGTTCGAACATGTGGACAGCAGGATGTGAGACTCGCCCGGGGCTAATAAATGCAATCAGTACCACACAAACCTAGCTGGAGATGTGGTGAGCCGCGTAGTACTTAAATTTTGTGGTGTGGCAAGTAGCACGCACTCGAGTCACCGGAAGGGAGAAGCAGGGGGCCGCATATCCCTAACTTGTTAATACTACAGAAGACAGGTGACCCAAACTTGTGTGAAAGGTCATGGAAGAATATCATGAGTGATTGGTGCCATAGTGCTTTCTCTGCAGACAAGGATCCAAAATAACAAGGCTGCTGCAAATTCTATCCTCTGGCATTCCCTGAATCTGCCAACACCCATCTCAAATACCCCAAGCAACAGCTCTAACTCAGCCAGCAAGCAGCGATTCTACATCGGGTAGGCAGTTGGGTCCATTCTGTGCCTTCCTAGGTAAGTCGCCGCGTGTGCGCTATTGCTCCTAGGACAAAAGCTTCCGATTGTTTCTTTTACATTCAAATTGAGATGACACATTACTGATCTACATCAAGCTTCACACTTACTCTTGGCCACCCTTCTTTCGCTGCCTTAGAACACACCAGCGCCTGCCAACATGAATCTCCTGCACATAGCCAGTCTACTCCTCGCACTTGCATCCACGGCGGTGTCTTCTCCAGTTTGGGGCAGCCAGGATGTCCAGAAGGATTCCGTTGTTGTTGAGAGCCTGTCGTCCCCTCCGCTGGGCTGGGTGAAGGAGGAGACCCAGCAGGTGGACAAGGAGGCTGCCCGTATCCGACTTCGTCTGCATCTTGCCCACCAGGACATGGACAAGTTCCACAAACTTGCGTTGGATGTAGGTCCAGAACTCCACGTCTGATTGCCTCTCAAGTTACGTACAGAGTTGACCAGTTCAATTCCTCAGATCGCAACACCAGGCCACCACCAGTATGGCTCTCACCTCACACAGAAGGCCATCGACGACATGATCACTCCAAGGGATGAATCTGGTGACATGGTCATGGCTTGGCTCGAAGGCGCTGGCCTTGATGGAAATGCCACATATTCGACCCGTAAGAGCTCGATCATCGTCGAGGCCAGCATCGCCCAGGCTGAGAAGCTGCTGGACGCCGAGTACAGCGCCTACCGCAACACGGAAACCAACAACGTCGTCTTCCGAACCCTGGAGTTCAGTCTGCCCAGTGCCCTCAAGAGCCACCTTTCCATAGTCCAGCCGACGACCTTCTTCGGCTTCCGCTCTTACAAATCCAACATCTCAGGTGTCCGACCTCTGAACGAAGCGACCACAAACACAAACATACAGTCGATGGACGCTGTCAAGGGCTGCTCACACAATGTCAACCCGACTTGCCTCGCCAACCTCTATGACTTCAAGTCGGCCAAGAACTACACCACAGGGCTCCTAGGCATAGCAGGCTTCCTTGAGGAGTACGCCATAGCCTCGGACCTCGAGACCTTCCTGTCCAAGCACGGCTCAGGAGGCCATAACAGGTCCGAATCATTCACCTGCGTCCAAGTCAACAGCGGCTCCTGCCCGAAGTCAGCCTCCAAGGCAGGCAGCGAGGCGAGCCTGGACGTGCAGTACGCCCGCGGCGTTGCAGGCTCCGTCCCGATCAGCTACTACAGCACGGCCGGGCGCGGCCCGTGGGCCGGCGACTCGGACTCCCACAACACCAACGAGCCCTTCGTCGAGTTCCTCGAGTACCTGCTCGGGCTGGACTGCGACTCCCTGCCCGATACGCTGTCCATCTCGTACGGCGACTTCCAGCAGACCGTCCCGGATGCGTACGCCACCCACGTGTGCGACCTCTTTAGCCAGCTCGGCGCGCGGGGTGTTTCGGTGCTCGTCGCGAGTGGTGATAGTGGTGTTGGTGGGGTGGGGGACTGTAGCGCCGATGACGGGTTCGCACAGTTTGCGACGGTGTTCCCTGCATCATGCCCTGTGAGTAGCTCCTCGTAGTTATTTACAATTTTTACTCGGGGTGTCCTTGCTCCTTGCCACATCCGGAGCTTTGTTCCATGATGATCTTGATACTAACCTGCGAAATACCACAGTGGGTGACAGTCGTCGGCGGCACAACCGGCACCGCCCCGGAAGGCGCGTGGTCCTCCTCCGGAGGCGGCTTCTCCCGCCTCTTCCCGCAGCCGAGCTACCAGGCGGCCGCCGTCAAGGACTGGCTCACCTCGGGCACGGCCGACTCCATGTCGCCTTACTTCAACGCCTCGGGCCGCGCCTACCCGGACGTCGCGGCGGAGGCGGTCGGCTTTGTTGTTGTCGTGGGCGGCGACTCGATGCTCGTCGACGGCACGAGCGCCGCCACGCCTACCTTTGCGGCCATCACCCAGCTTATCAACAGCGACCGCATCGCCAAGGGGAAGGCCGGTCTAGAGTTCTTGAATCCCTGGCTATATGCTAATGCGACTTCTGCCTTGACTGATATCAAGACGGGGAAGATCACTGGATGTCCCGGTCAGATACACGAGGCTGGGTTCAAGGCGGTCTCGGGATGGGACCCGACGACCGGCCTTGGAACGCCGGTGTTCACCTCGCTTCTTGCCCTGTCCCATAAGACTTAGGCGCACAATTGCCATTCTAGAAGCACGCAGTGGACGAAGTCTTTAGGACATTCAAGTAGATGCGGTATTACTTGACTCCATTGAAGCTCAATTGCGTGAATTACTCAATCCTTTTGCATCTTCTTAGTGACTTCAACTGTCCGAGATCCCATCGATGAGATGAGACTTGCGCTGCATGTATAAGTTTGAGCTCTCATCCCAGCCACGAAGACCCACAACTCTGAATTAGAGCGGACGTTCCACGCAATCCTACCAGAGCTGGGGTCGACCCGTGTGGCATCGCGTCTCATGCAAAGTAGAAGAATTCCACTCTCACCACAGTGCCGCAGATTTACAGGTGAAGGACAGTCAACAAGAGAAATCGACGAGGAAGTTCTTCGATATATACTTGTGGGTAATGACCGCGCCGACAGCGGCAAGCTCAAATGTTCTGACAGAATCTATATTTACGCATATACGGGTAGATACCAAGCAGCCTTGAAAGCCTATTGTGCAAAATTCATCTGTGTTCTCGTCGTAGGTCATCAACAGAACACATAACCAGCGCAGCCCCAGCCTACGAGCTCCTCTTCCCATACGGCTCAAACGGGAAGAAGACACTAACAACAGCCAGAGCCACAAACAGAGCCGCACACAGATAAATAGGCACAGGCGTGCTGGTGTCGGCAAAGGTCGCAATCACGGCCGACATGATCCCCATGACCCGCGCACACGCGACGGCGACGCCGTTGCCCGTGGCGCGGTGGGCGCTCGGCAGGACCTCGGGGGTGTACGCGTACAGGGTGCCGTAGTAGATGTTGAGGCAGAAGCCGATGGCGCACGAGAAGCCGACGTTCTGGGCGGCCGAGCGCACCGCCGTGTAGGCGAAGAAGAAGACCATGGTCATGAGCGCGCCGATCACCATCGTGTACCGGCGCCCCAGGAGGGGCAGGTCGCACATCCAGCCCGCGAGCATGGGGCCGAAGATGGACGAGACGTTTACTAGGGCGTAGTTGCGCCATGTCTCGTACTGCATCGGTCGAGATTAGCTGAACTGTTATATCGAGTGGGGCCTCGTGACATAAGGGGTGAGGAGGGGGGGGGTGCTTACGGGGGTCTCGTTGAAATCTGCTCCACGAGTTTCAAGGTATGTTCTGTGTTGTGTTAGCAGGTCTGTGTCGCCAATTAAAAATTTCGAGGGCCCAGAACAAGACATACGGGAGGAAGACGTAGAACAGTGGGTAGACAAGACCAATGAGTGTCCAAGACACCCATATCAGAACAGTCGAGATGCCTATCTTCCTAGTCGCAAACAAACCCTTGAGATGTATCGCGAACTCGCTCCCTGAGAAGCGGTTCTTGCTGTGGGCGCCCCTGACCTCACCACACGCCTCAAGCTTCTCCAGCGTCAGCGAGATCGGGCGGTCGTACTTCTTCGCAAGAAACTGAAGCGTTTCGACGACTTGAGCATCCTCCCCGAGGCCGAGTAGGTACTTTGGAGTCTCCTTCAGCCGCACTATCGTTATGCGGGCGACTGACATGACGAAGACCAGCGCCCCGGACGTGAACATGGTGTCTAGGCCCTTGTTAGACCACGAGAGGCCGGGGTATTGCAATAGATCATCACTCACATCTCCATCCCAAGTTGTTTGCCCTAGTGCACGTGTCCACAGAGGCACAGTTCCATCTCTCAGGTACTACCGAGATGGTCCAAGGTCAGCGTTGGCAACTCGCCATGCCATTCACATGCTCTGAACATTGCGAAGGCACGCCACCCCTGAAGAAACTCACCCATGAAGCCCCAAGCTATGAAACCCGTGATAGCCTGCCCAAACCCCCACCAGGCAGCAAGAAACGTCAATACCCACTGCTTGTGGGAGGGCAGGTACTCGAGGAACACGGTCGTGTCCAGGATCAGGTTCCCGCCAGCCCCAAAGCCCACAAGGGCGATGAAAAACCCCAGCGAGCCCCAGTTCGGCATGGCACCACAGAGAATCGTGCTCACGGCGCAGATGAACAGCGAGATGTTGAAGGCATACCGGCGGCCCACGATGTCGGCCGACATGCCCCAGAAGATCGCGCCGATCAGCATGCCAACGTAGACGGCGATGGTGAGGCCGCGGGCGTAGCCGACCTCGCCGAACTCGGTGAAGGCCTGGGCGGTTATGATGGACTGCAGAAGCAGGACGAGCGAGTCGACGGCGTAGCCGAAGCCGTTGAGTCCGAACAGCTTCCAGTGGTAGTTTGTCCAGCCGATCTCGTCTATCGCGTTGTTGACCAGGTGCATCTTGGAGTTGAGGGCCGGGTCCAGGTCCTGCAGGGCGAGGATGTCCTCGCCGTTCCTGAGGGAGCCGCCATCCGCCGCGTCGGTCAACACGCCCTGGTCCTTGATCTTGACCTTCTCGTCGCCGGCCTCCAGCTTGGTGGGGCTGGGGCTGCGATCATTCACGTGTGCTGCCATGGCTCTGAAGCTTGTCTGGTGCCACCACGTATTCTCGGTGCGTTAGAGGAGCGGTAGACCCCTCGCCAGACAACTTTGAAGGGAAGAGGAGGAGATGAGGCTCAACACAGATGTGTTCAGATGTTGGCGTTTTACAATGGTTGAGGGAAGAGCCACGGCTTTGATCTTGCCAACCAAGGATACTTGCGGAAGGGGGAGAGACAAGCGTGGAAGGTCCAGCCCAAATGCAACCACAGGCTGGGCGCGGCGTGGGAGCGGCTTTTAGGATAGGAATAGTGTCGCATGCCAGTCACCAGCAACCTTCACCCAGCCCATGCATGGCAATCCTGGCTGCATGCTTATCTACCTGGGCACCCAAGCATTCTGCATGCGCCATGATGGCAGCCAAGGTGCCCAGGGTGCTGGGTGCGCCCCTTCGCGATCCACGGCAGCGGAGACCGCCCAGAAAATGACCTGACATGGCCATTGGCGGAGAGGCAAGGGGAGGAGGATGTGAGCATCTTGGAAGGAGAGATGCGCCGCCGCAAATGATAGCGACACCACAGAGCTGTCCGCCCACGTGCCGCCTCGTGCTACGGTCTAGCGTCTCTGATAGGCTCTGCCGGCTCACGGCTATCCTTGCGACGTTGTGTTGCCAATCTCGCCCGGCTCAGTGGTTCAGCTTGTGGGCTGTTGAAACTGTATCCTGGGCAAGGATCGTCAACCAGATAGGACAACAAGACTCTATCTTGACTTTTGGACCAAATAGATCCTTGTCGAGATCGGTATTTGGGGGAAGAATGTAGACACGGACTGACTGTCTGAAGTCAGTCTAGGATGGGAAGATTGACACGGTTGGCCCAGGGTTAGGATTAGGACTGTAATAATCCAACTTACTGACCGACCCCCCCCTCCCGATATGTATTACTTCCTCACAGCGAATACACCTGTTGTTCCATCTGTATCCTCACAAGTTGCAATTTGATATTGACTCCTATTTTGCTTCCATGCTCATTCTTTTCTTTATTTATAAACCGGCAAACTGTAACTCATACACCCCGATATCGCACTCGACATCGATGCCGAATGCCGAACCAATTTCAAAGTCACCAGCACTTCAGACTTAAAGACGTCACTCCATAACGTCGATCTCACCTCATGTCCCAGCAGGCTGGAACAAACAACCCCTTTTCCGCATATTCAACACCGAATCACAAGAGACAACCCCAGCAACACTCCCGAAATCAATCAATTCAATCCATCAATCAAAACCTAATCTAACCAAACCACCATGCCGGCAACAACCACAACCCCGACCCTCACAATCTCAGCCGCAAAGGCAGCAACAGCCGCGTGCGAGGCAAAGGCCGCCTCGATAGGCGTGCCCATGAACATCGCCGTCGTCGACAGCGGAACGCACCTCCTGTCCTTCGCCCGCATGGACGGCGCGAAGCTGACCTCGGTCGCCATCGCCATCGACAAGGCCTTCACGGCCGCCGGCCACCGCATCCCCACCTCGGCCTACAGGGACGCCGTGGTGCCGGGGGCTCCCGCGTTCGGCATCAACGGCACCAACGGCGGCCGCTTCAACATCATCGGCGGCGGCGTCCCCGTAGTCGGGCCCCGGGGCGAGGTCCTCGGCGCCGTGGGGTGCTCCACGGGGACGCCCGCCCAGGACGAGGTCGTCGCCCGCGCCGGGGTCGAGGCTGTCGAGAAGCTCGTGAGGGAGGAGGCTGGCGCGGGCGCGGCCAAGGCGAAGCTGTGATGAGGATTTATGGGTCTGGAGGGTGAAGCATGACGAGCCCCGGTGGAGGAGACGCATTGTGGCGACTTCTCCAACTCCTTGTGGATGTACAACAGCGAGCGCGCATTGGCTGAGGTCGGCTGAGGACACCAGGAACAAACCGACAACTCACGACCAAATCCATCGAGTCATTTTCAAAAATTCATGATATTATATTTTACAGGTTCGCAGTGATTTGCTGTGTCCCTCGGCTGCGTCTCCTTTGCCCTGTCACAGACCACGGACCAGACGGTGGCCTATCCTGACTGTGTGTTCCCCTCATTATACTCACTAAGATAGCGGAATGAAAAGTAGAGCTGAAAACAGGTCGGTCATGACCGAGTTAAGACTGACCATGGGTGGGCGTGACGCATGTGCAGCGGGAAGAAGTCAGGTGCCCTCTCTTCATGGACGCACTTCAGGGGCCGCAAGACGCCGTGTCACGACGCTCTACCATCACCAACCGTAAATGTCAGATGCAAGCTTACTTGAGTCTCAAGTCGCGGAGCATGAACGACAAATGCTGAAGGAATGAACGCCTGCAGTCAGAAAGAAATCGTGCTCGGGTCGCTGCAGCTGCCCTCGAGAGAATCCTGGGATGAGGAGCAGTCAGGCGGTGGTATCAAAGTGGGCGACGAAGCTGAACTGTTCAAGGTGTCCAGACGACGTCAGACCAGGCACATTAAGCGCAACAAGCTCAAAAGGTTTTCGTCCGTGCAGATTGCGAACCACGGCCCAGAAGGCAGTCAAGCCGCTGTCAGGACTACGATCAAGTGGCATCTCATGAAGAAGTGTCAAATCAATCGAAGTCGCGAGGTGCGACACCAGTTGCCTCACAGGCCTTGTCAGGAGTCGACGGGAATGTCAGATCGGCCCATTCAGGGAGGGAGGCCCTGTTTTGTAAGGCTGCTTTGTAAGGCAGGTTTCTCGGCAGAGACTGTGGCGCCAAAGAAGATGATGTGCTCAAACAATGAAAGGCTGAAGAAAAGTCGGGGTATAGAGATGGAGCTGGACGGATCTCAAAAAAGACGTGCATCTCTGGCATGGGACAGCTTCATCAGGATGCGGTTAGACGGACAGCCGCCATGTCAGTCAACAGCGATGCAGTGGTTCAGTCGGGTCAATCTCTCCGCAGAAGACGTCACGCAGTTGGCCGCATCTCGTGCGCAAGGCCGGTTACGATGTGCCGGGTGGCTTGGAAGCGTCGCCCGGGCCTGCAGCAGCTTGCTGTGCAGCGAGGGACTGGTACCATAGGGCCAGGTAGTTCTGGTAGCCGCCGTCTGCCGGGTTCGTCAGTGATTGCTCGTATCAATCATCACGATTTGGCCTGGACTCCGGGCCAAGGGGGGTTTAAAAACTCACAGGCTGCATAGGGGTCAGCTTGGCTGTCAGCGCCTGCTTGAGCCGCAGGTGCCCGTGACTGTTGATTGTTAGAAGGCGGCTGGCCATAGTTCGGATTGTCGTAGTCGCGGTGCTGGCCACGACCGCGCCCTCCTCCTCCTCCTCCGCCGCCGCCACCGCCGTTGCTCTTCTGTCTCTGGATTCGTGTGTTAGTATGCGACACATCACATCGTCGGCGAGTCAGGAGACTTACAACTGCTTCGACCTTGTCCTCGATGGCCCGCTTGGCCCGCTCGATTGCGTCCCGGTTACCAACAAGCTCGATCTCGCGGTCAGCCTCACCAGGCGCAGGTTGTTGTGAGACGTTAATCTTGCAGCCAGTCTGGTTTTGCATCTCACGGATAGTCTCGCCACCCTTGCCAATGATCATACCAACAGCCTCGTTAGGGACGAAGATCGCATCGTTGACCTTGTCATGACTGTTATCTCGCTGGTTGGGTCGGCCTTGGTGTTGGTTGCCGCCACCACCACCTCCTCCTCCTCCGCCGCCGCCGGAGTTTCCATTCCGGCTGTCGCTGTCCACAATTTCCATTATGAGGTCCTTGGCCTGGGCGGCAGCGGCGTAAGGGCCAATAAGGTTGACCGGGCGGAGCCCGTTGACGCTCTTGGACTCGCCAACAATATTGACGTGGCAGCCGCTCCGCTCCTGAAGATCGCGAATTGTCTCGCCACCTCGTCCGATGATGAGACCAACTGTGCGGTCAGGTACCATAATCTGCAAGCACTCTTCTCCGTCCTTCAGATTTATCTGGCCGCTGGTGGGGTCGACAGTCGGGGGCTGGCGGGGTTGCTGGCCTCTGTCCAGGCCAGCTCGTGCTATCGCGCCCATGCCACTGTCTTCTATGATCCGGTTGATGGCCTCCTTTGCTTCCGCTCTCCTCGCGCGAGGGCCGGTGATCTTGCACTGCCGGAACTTGTCGTCACTGCTATGTGGGGCCAGGAACTGGACCCGACACTTTGTCTCGCCCTCGACACGTCGTAGGTTCTCTCCCTGCCTTCCGATGATAAGCCCGACGAGGCTTGCCTCGATCTGCATGGTTTCCGACGAGCTGTCGTCCTCTCCGCGGAGGGGAGAGCGTTGGCGCGCAGAATTGGCGCCTCGAGGGGAGAATGCACCGCCGCCCTGACGACCACGGGGAGGAGAATATGATCTCTCGCGTCCGTGGTCGCGAGTGGCACGATCAGCGCGACGCTCATCTCTATAGGGGTTGTAGTTCTCGTGGAAAGCCTCGCGACGGGGAGGGGACCTAGAACGCGACCGGCGACGACCGTCGTTCCCAGCAAAGACAGGAGGCCGCTCGTAGGGCGCCAGGTTGTTGGCGGCAGCAACGGCTTTTGCCTTTGCTATGGCATCTTGGATGCTCACGGTGCCCGAGTTGACGGGCTTGATAGCGCTCAGGTCAAGGGTTCCACTCGACGAGGGCTGTGGATAGCCATAGGCGCCAGGAGGTGGGTAGTTGTTCTGCTGTGCGGGAGGGGCACCTGGGGGCATGCCATAGCCCTGGGCAGGGGGGTAGGAAGGGCCAGGAAGACCAGGCTGGCCTTGAGTTGGGGTCGTCGTCGCAGGTCTCTGTTGAGTAGCTAAAGGTCGAGGTGAGACGTGGGTCAGCTGAGGTCGACAGGATGAGGGAGAGCGAGAGCGGGATGACGAGGGTGTCTGGAGGTGCTTACCACGCAACTGCTCAAGGATCTGCTGGATGTCTGGTGTTGCACCCGCCATCTTTGGGGGGTCAGAGCAGGGGCTTTGTTTCTAGAACCAGATCCGTGTAGGTTTTGATTTGTGGTAGATGATCAAAGGCTGAGAGGGAGGCTGTCTGCCAGCTTCCAAAGGCAGTCGCTGTCTCAGAGTTTTCTGTCGTTGTGGACGCGGGCCAAGGAGAAACGGGGCTGGTCGATGGATAGCGCGTGCGTGCGCAGCGATGAACAAGACTCGGTCAAGTTGAGTCTCAGGGCTTGTCGAGTCGTTGCATCAGCTGGGGGACAATGAAAAAAGGGCGCAATAAGCCAGTCGTGTGTGGAAGAGAAGCTAGGCGGCCCGACCTGATGAACAAAGACAAGATGCAGCAGGTGCAGGTGCAGATGCAGGGTGGAGGTTGTTGGCTGGGCAGTCGAGGGCGAGGAGGACGGAAGGGTGAAGCTACAAAAAGGGTGTCGCAAAAAGAAATGCAGAGACAGGGACGGAGGCAATGCGCCGGCCCCACTAGACCAAACCAAGCTACCCAGGCATTCGGTCTCGGATCTGGGTCTGGGTCTGGACTTCTGGGCCTTCTGTGACGGACTTGTGTGTGCCCTGGGCCCCTGGCACTTCTTGCCACTCCTGGCTGGTGCTCTGACAGTCTGCCAGCCGTGGCCCCCTTCACTTCACTCTGCCCTACGAAGGTGTGTGCCACCTACCGCGAGGCCCGTAACTGCGACCAACCTTGGAAGGCACTGGGCTGTAGGGTGGAGCCGGGCCCACCTTGCTCTAGCCTTTCAAAACAGCGGAAGGGAAGGGCAATCCAGCCAAGCAGAGAAAACAACTAATTTTGTTTGGTTGGCTGATTGATGTGTGGAATGAATCTCGAAATCAGTAAAAGACCAGCAGGATTGAAAGAATCTGCAAAATCAAAACGCCGTTGCCCCAGAGTTTGTGGCTGTTTTGGCTGGAACGAGGTGGCTTCTTGTTGTTGTTTGCAGTGTGTGTTTTGTCACAGCTCCACCAATTCATCCACTGGGCAGATCTGCTGCAGTCGAGTGCCGGTCTGGGGCTGCACGGACCACCTCAGACAAACCTACCCATTGATGTCTCTTGTCCTTCTCGCTCAAGCCTTTGGCCAGAGATTCAACACTATCTATCAATCATACGGCATTTGGTCCTTCATTCCTCCCCAGTTGTTATCTTGCTCAATGCTTTTGATTATATGTTTCAAAGTCGAATGGCAATACACGATTTGCCCTGATAGGGCAGAGGATGCTCACCCCTTTTCCACTTGAGCATCTGGACGACTCCCATTGATTCAAATGGGAACCGAGTTGGTAAATGGCCAGATCTGTCGTACCTAGCCATGCAGTGGCTCTTGTGTTCTGCTAAACCCAAACTGTATCTCCGTATCTTCTTCCGACCTGCCCCTCCGACATCTCACTCGCAGGATTGCAGATGAAGCTGAGTCTTGGGGCCTTGTGCCCTGGGCTGCATAGCACATCTTCATTGCCATCGACGTCCAGTGACCTCCGTCTCTTTGCCACCAACCTGCTTTGTGGACGAGACCGAAGAAATCCGTTAACTCCCTCCAGGATTTCCGGCACAAGTCTCACAGGCATACTTTTCTGGACAGCCACCCGGATATCATGAAGCGGCAGCTTCGAGAGATCATCATGCCGCAGGAATGTCTTTATTACTTTGGCGTAGAATTGGAGCTCCCTGTAGCTCTTGGGGGCGTGTATCGGTGTCGCAGCGGTGTCTCTCCTCGGAAAACATCCCAGAATATTCCACAGAGCAAGTCGGAGCTGGACCGGGTCATCGAGACTTTGGCAAACAACATCAATCGGCTCTCCTACCAACCATTTGCCCAGTGGTTGGAAGAAACCAGTGTTCATATCGAGGTTTGCCTTGTGTGCCATCTTATCTAGATCCTTTAGGTATTGATCACTGTAGATAAGAATATAAACCTAATGTACCCACTATTTACTTGTGGACCTTAATACCGCCCCTGATCCAGTGCCATGACAAGCCTGCAGGTAAGCTAAGCTTGACCAAGAACGTTCAAGTTGGGCCAAGAGTATGAAGCTGCAGAACAGTCTATTTAGTGTACTTAGAAACCTGAGACCTGGGAGGTTGCTCAGTTCCCAACACCATCAAGTGACTCGGACCTTTCTGGTTTTATATTCTACTCTGCAGAATTGATCCCTTTCCCTTGTGCACTCCACACAAACACGGTCGTCAGTCCAATCGAGTGGACCAAAGTTACACCAGGCGCAGTACCATTTCTTTTCTTGCACATACTTACTTCGTCGGCTTGAAGACCCCCCATGCGATGTTACAGGCAATTGGTCGAGTGATGCTCGAGGTCGGTGTCTTTTTCTCCCATCGTCCGCGGAGATCAATGGCTGGTCACGTGAAATCGGCAAGTCGTCTTTACTACCTTGCCCTTGGTCACGCTCATGAGGATGTCGGCTCTCTGCATTCCGAGGGTGTACACTCCTTGCCTGATCCTCAGTCCTGTTCGAGTAGATATCCTGTTCTCCCTCGTTTTCAGAGTGGTTTCCAAGGACTTTGGTATTCTGTGTGGAGTGTTGTGCACCCAGCTCGCTGTGACCCCCAGTTTGACTCATCAAAATCTCTGGCGAACTTGCTTCGTCTAGCCTCCCTTGAACCGACGAACCGGACTCGCTAGAGGTATCACTGGCGTGCCTTTTGGCGTAGGCGGGACTTTCGTCGACTTTGTCAACGTCCGGCACTTCCGACTCGCTGATCTTGTCTGGAAGCTTGATGTTGTCGACCTTTCTTTTGTCGTCCTCATTTGTCTGACTATATTGGCTCTCACAATCCTCCTCTTCGCATTCGTGTGTGTTTGGGAGTGTAAATAGCGCAAGTTGCTCAAGGTGGTGACCAACGTGCGACGCGTATTGACGAATAGAGTTGACCTCGAAATTGCAGCACAAGGGACAGTCTCCCCTGGCCTTCTCAATATCAGTGTGAGTACTGCGAACTAGTAGTTCGGTCTCTCTCTCAGTATCGAAATTCTCTGCATGTATGCCCTTTACATGAGTCTCAAGAGCCCTACTGTCATCGAAAGGCGTCGAACATCCGAAAGGACAGTCCCATTTTCTCCAATGCTCTTGAATCATATGACTGATCCAATCTTTTCTTTTTTGAAAATCTTGTCCTATCGATACGCAGTCGTTCCAAACGCATACGTAGGGCCTTAAATCTCTGAAAACATGCTTTCTGCAGCAAAAGAGTGAGTTATTAGCGAAGCCGTCGTGTTTCGAGATGAGAGCAAAAGCAGCACATACTTCCAATCATGCCGTGTATCCGCCGAAATAATCATGAAGCAGAACGGGCACAAAAAAGGCCCATCAGAATGCTCTTTGGGCAGAGGTGGAACACGAATCTCCGATGAATCTAGGTTGATGGAGCGCGCATAAGATGTTGCTGAAGTCTCGGAAGAAGTAGCATCGAGAAGAGTATGATTGAGTTGATTAGAATCACTCAAATGCTGGGGAATCAATGAAGCGACTGTAGTTCCACCGACTTCGCTTCCCCGGGACATTTCTCCATCTTGTCTTAAGCCTTCTTGTAGCCGATGGTGGTGGTCTTCACGGTACTTGAAGTACCCACGTCGCTGTGTCAAAGCCTTACCGAGTCTCATGCTAACTTTTGTATCCAGTTTGGGGAACTTTTCCTGCACGTGATTGATATCGTAACGCTCATACTGACTGGTTCGTATATCAACTCGGGATTTGAACTGGTCAAAAGGAGCTGGATTCCTAATGGTGACGGCTAATCTCAGCAGGCAATCGATGATATCACCCATTTGTACCATGAATCGTGCCAGGTCAGTGCCATAATCAGGTCCATCGCTGGAAATGGTTTCTGTTTCACCAAGTAAATGGGCAAGTTCGTGGTCAACATGATCGCTGTCCTGCTCTCCACTGGCCAAACAGTGCGGGGACTGGACGAGAGAAACGGCTGTTGGACAGGGAAATATCAGCTCTGGTATCAATCTTTATATACACAATGATGGAGACAATTAAATAATCATTGTATGACTTGCCTTCGCTGATGGAGCTCTGTAGATCTTCGAGTAGTGATACTATATGGGATCGAATCGTGGATGCGTCCCGAAGGCGATAAATTAAGGATCTCGTCCCCTCTGTGCGATGAGCCCCTAGACTTCCAGCCCACAGCTTGTATCTGGCGAGATGTGACTGTAAAATAGCTTGCTGCACTGGATCTTCGAGTTCAAGTATTGGTATCAAACTTCCAAAAGCCTGAAGATTAGACTGCACGAGCGAAGGCAGTTTGTCCATCATTGCTTCCAGCGGCGCTATGATACCTTGAGAACAAGGGCAAGTTCGTAGAGAATAGAGGCAGTGTGGTATAGAGACAAAGGATTTGGTGTCATCAGATTTCCCAAAGTTGTCGAAGCGTAGAGAAGGAAAGCGGGGCCACCGCCCAATGCTGTTGTACAACACTGTTGAATCGATTAATTGGTGCCCGCGCGGGGAAAGCATGCAGTCAGCCGGAGCCCCAAAATGAGGCGAGCGTCAAATCCCCTGGGGATATTCTTGTCAATTCATTGGAACTCTCACCTCTCCGTATATTGTGCTCCGAAATCACTTTAGACCAACTATCCAATTTTTGGGCCAAGGATGGAGGTCGCTGGCCTGGTTTTGGGCGCCCTGCCGCTGGCGATCCGGGCCTTTCAAACGTACCGGACCATACTCTCGACAGCGAAAAACACCAAACAAGAATTAGAATCCATGATTCGCGACCTGAAAACGGAGGAAATCATCCTCCAAAACACGTGTGCAATCCTGCTGAGGGGGATTGCCCAGGATTCTGAAATTCACAACATGATAGAGAACCCTTATGGTGACGGGTGGAAGAGATACAACAACGAAGTGCGGTTACGTATGGGGAAGTCAGAGTCCTTATTCCAAGAAAGAGTTGAAGAAATGATGGAAGCAACAGCCGAGCTTCAAGATAAGCTCGCCCTTGACAGCCAAGGCAAGGTAAGCTGTTTCACCGCTTCCATTCATCAGCATCAAGGTTGCGAAGTCTGACCTCACTGTTTTGAACCGTCTAGGCGCGACTCACTGATCAAGCTTCCATAGTGGTAGAGCTTAAATGCAAAACCACATTCACCCTGAGAAAGGACAAATACGCCAACATCATCACTAGATTGCACAAGGGAAACGCCATACTGGGGGAACTAGTTGGTCAGAATCTTCACTTGGAATCATTGACGAAGTCACGGTCACAAGCGAGAGCAACACAACTCATCCGGAAACTATGTACCGGTATATTCTCTGCCCTCCACGATACTATGCGGTGTGCTTGTACCAGCTCGCACAATCTTGGGCTGGTGATTGCGGCAAGAAACCCCATATTGTTGCAGGGCGATGATGAAGAAGAAGCAGCAAGAGCACTTCATTTCGATGTAGTACTCGGCACGCATAGGGAAAGGTCACAAATATGGGACAGAATCCGCGTCAAGCTGGCAGAAAAGGAAGTCAGTCCGCTGTTGCAAACACCTTCGCCAAAGCAATCCAAGCCACCCAAGAAGAGGGTCAAGTGGGCTTCCTTCTTGTCCGTTCCACCTAAAGAGACTGGTCCCAACCCTTCGCCACCGGAAATCCTTGTCTCGGAAACTGCCTCAAAACGCCCTCACATAACCGACCTCTGTCGGGCTCTGCGGAAAGGCAAATGCGTATCTTCAGATTGCTATGGCTTTATTGACTGCAGGTCAAGCAAATTTGACCTGTACCATCAAGACTGCCCATCGACAAGCTGTACCACCATGACCCTCCGAGAACTACTGGACGACAGCGACAAGACAATCGCCGATTTTGGGTATCCCCAAAGACTAAGACTCGCCCTGACAGTCTCATTCGGTGTTCTCCACTTGTACAACACACCCTGGCTTGCAAAGATTGTCACACTTGACGACATTGTTTTCCTCCGAGATGAAAACGCTCCAGGACACCATACTTGTAACCTGGATCACCCATTCTTAGCAAGACAAGTTCGCGAGGTTCTACCACAAACACATACGACCACCTTGGCATCAGGGCCTTCAATGTCGAATAAACAACAGCAGTTTGCAGTGAACACGCAGAGGCCCGTAGACTTCATGATTCTGTCGCTTGGTCTATTGCTGATACAGGTTATCATTGGAAGACAGTTGGAACAATTGAACATTCAAGACATGACGAACGTGGAATACATGTTTAAAAAGCAAGCGCTAGCATCCGACATGGTTGATTTGGTTATTCAGAATGGTGGCGACAACTATAAAGAAGCTGTCCAGTGGTGCTTAAGTAACCTGTCCTCGGTTGCAAATCTAGACGACGAAGAACTGGCAGGCCAGTTCTACAACGCTGTCATTTCCAGACTTGCGACCGATATGAAGTTTCAAAACATGCTATTTTACTGATTGGGGTCTGAGGATAGTCACGGAAATATGAAGGCAATGGAGATCGATGTCAAAGCTAATGCTCATTTCTTGGGTACGTATGTAGTAAATATTGTTGAGGAGTGTGCGAGACTGGACGAATGTATCCGCGGTTGCTCAAACTTTGCGCTTGTACCAACCCTTCTGCTGCAGCAAAAGGAGCCACCTCATCCTCAGTACCATGGAAAACGGACGTCGGAACTTCATATTGGCCGTGGAGCACCCGTGATAGTGGGCTGACTGAGCCTATGATCGATGGTCGAGGTTGCGCGAGCAGCACTGAGGTCGGCCAGATTGCAGTGATTGCGGAATCCGCTGAGACCATTCAGTAGCACCGGCAGTGAGATGCCTTGTTGCGAGATAGTGAGCAGGAGGTTGGCTCGCGGATCTCCGCGCCCATCCAAAGTCAGTGGTTTCTAAAGTTCATGTGAAAAACTTCCTTAGCCTACAAGGCCTCCACCTCATAAGCTGGGACTCGGCTCTTCTCTCGAAGTCCACTGATCGAACTTGTTTGGTGCTTAGATCCGTAATAGAGCTTCCTTCTGGCACCTGAGTTCTATCAAGACAACTCATACCTATGCGTAACAGGCATTTCCGTATGAGGTATCGAGCCCTCAGCTTCCGGCCTGGTTGACGCTGTGCCCGGCACCTCGGCAGGCGTCACCTCATGGCTCGGAGCTCCGTGAGCATCCTTACCAAAGTCTGTCTTCTTAGCACCTTCGCCTTCAGTGTTCTGCTGCAATCTCGCTCTCTTTGACCTTCGACGTCTAAGAAGAAAGAATGCGACCGCACCAATGACAGCTATCCCTGCCACGCCACCCACGACGCCACCGACTATAGCACCGGTGTTGCTGCCAGAAGAACAATCGGATTCATTTCCGTCGGCTGGAACACCCGTGAAATCCTCAATAGCGAAGGTATCAGCCAGTCCGGTATGTGCAAAGTCAGCCATGCGGTTGCTACAGATATGAAATAGATGGTCAGTTTTATAACTAGAAATGATCGCCTGCGGAAGCATTCGGGGCACCGACTTGTTGTTGTAATAGCTTTGCACGTCTGGTGCCAAGTTGTACACCGTCCGATTGCTCAAGTATCCTCGTGTAGCGAAAGACAAGCTACTGAGATCGAATATGGCCAGTCCTTGGGCGTTTGGATCTCTCGTGTTGAACACGCCGTCGTAAAAAGACCCTGACACACTCTGAGTTGAGTCGGCACCACCAATTGTCAGTACCTGGCCACCTCCGATATGCTCGCAGGTGAGGGCGTGGCGCGGCTGCAAGGCTCGATAGTCTGCCTTGAACCAGTGGAAAGACGGCAGCGACAGCACAAATAGCTCATCAAAACGGATAGTGCCGCTGCCGAGAGTCCCGGTGTATCCCGCGTATACGATTATCTCGTACGTCTTATTAGACGAGGCCGCACCCGTCATGCAGAACGCAAGCCGGCCATCAGGGAAATCGCCAGTCGTAGTCTGCTCATACCAAGTATCGGTGGCTAGGTCAAAAATCTGGACCGAGCTAAAAGACCGTAGATCATCTGATTCGCCATCTCGTCCTCCGGCCGCGACAATAACGCCAGCGGGTCCAAAGTGAGGGACATATTGCATTTGACCACGTTGTACGTTCCCGGTTGTCGAGAGGCCTACGACTGTGGAGTTGGTTGCGATTTTGGTGGTAAAATTGTACTTGAGGAGACCGCTGGCCGGCGTCTGGACCCAGTTGCGTTCTAATTTATTGCCTTTCGGTATAAGTAGTTAGCAACCAGTGACAGCTTCTTCCTGCTGTCCAACGACTGTGTTCAGGTTTGCGCATCAACTTACCGCCCAGAAAGAATCCGGCCCCATTGCCACTAGCCACCGATCCTGCAATATGCCTGGGTTGCGTCGTGAAGTATTCGTCCGTGGTGTCATTTAGATTCGTCCATATTCCCGTCGTCCCGTCCTTGCTTGGCTCGAATGACCAAAGACCTTGCTCTATTAATTGGCGATCGCTATAATTTGACGGAAAACCGGCAAAACCCGTATACAGCAGATCAGATACTGTATCAACCCAGATTCCGCCGCTCCTCAAATCAGGCGCGCCTGGGGGCTTTTCTATTGACGTGTAGATTGCGGTCGCTGGTTCAAAGTCTTTAGACAGGTCGATTGATAATAAGTTTGACTCTAGGAGTAGATATTAGTGACATGTCGCATTGGAGTGATAGACCCTAAAATCGAGGTACGCTGAGCATGACTTACGGTATTGATAGGTCACTCCATCGCTACTGGAGTATGAGATTTCACCACCGTCTATGTAGACCCTACCATTGTGCACCGCAGCTATTCCAAGTCAGCAGTCAGTTTGACATAATATCGAAATTTATGTAGGGGTAATTACTGACAAGAATGAAATGCTCGCCGCAGGAAGACGTTTGCCGAAACATCACCGCTGATCTGTCGGGAACGAAGTTCCCCCTGAGATCTCGTAGGATTGGCTGATGCTAATTCAATCACCGCGAGAAACCAGAGAAGACACGTTTCCATTCTCAGTGTCTGGACCTCTTGTTCTGATATTGGTGGCTTGTTGGGGGGGGGGGTTGGCAGACGCGGTCCGATGTTCACAGCGCGACCAATTTTCGTGTCCCTGACGGCTATGTGTATCTGCAAGAATCGAGTTTCAACATGAAAAATTGGATTGTCCTTGCTCTGAAACAGAAGAGAGAAGCTTGTCAAGGAAGGATAAATAATCCAGAAATCGGTGAAGGAATTCTTTTGATTCTTTTGCCAAGTATGCAAGTGGGCATGACTAACTAACTCCAAGCCGACAGTGCTTATGGCTACACAAATCTGATGCATATATTGATTGTTCATTAGCTTTCATAGGGGCAGGACAATGCCACATCTCCTTGGCAGTGAGAATCCTGTCGATCAGTCGGGGCCCAGTGGCTGCGCCCGTCACCAACCCAGACCAACGTCTGTTGATCTCTGCTCGTGACGCACAATTTGGGCAATTTACGAGCCGCGACGGCATATGGCCCCACAGCTGCTTCTTGGCTGAAGATCTTACAGCAGTCTCGAGCATACTTTGTACCTACCGAAAATAGTCTTGACCAAGTCACCTTGACTGCCTGGACACATGGCTTACTTTTCTAGCGGATCCCCAGCTTCCAGGTAGAGCTGCCAGAATGCAACACTCCCCCTTCAATTTATACACTTTGATTGTGGTACTTCTTCTGTTGTAGTGCACCTCAGGTAAGTACCAGGTACGTACGGAAATACTTAGATATAAACATTTCTGCGCAGTCCGCAGTGCAGAGTCAAACGCTTCGGACCGTTCCAACACTGGAGAACCACCGAGACACACCCGGGTTTTCAGCATAATTCAGCCTGGACGAGGAACAGATTCAAATTTGACCTGAACATAGTACGAAATAGGCATCAGCGTGAGCCGACTTGGATCACAGAATCACATTGAAAGCACGAATTTCAGAAGATGGCTCAGGCTACTCTAAGACAACTTCTTAGTGCCAAGGAAATCTACTCTGATGCCACAAGAATTGGATTGAACGACGAGAATGTCGGATGGTATAGCCAAACTTTCTCTGGAACCCCTGCCGATACACGTCAACTCTTGGAAGGCTATGTCGGGATACAATCGGAGGAGGTGGATGCTCATGAGTGCACCATTGTAAAGACCACCACCACGAGCTACAACATTACCCAAAGCCATACTGTCCCTTGCTATGCCATTCTGATCTTTCCTATACTTCCAAAATTCTGTGCCTTGTGTGGCAGATATGCATCAGCTGACCGTGTGCAGAGAGATCAGAGAGACAACACATGGGATATCTACCTCTTCCCGTATGTTGGGCAGTTCAAGTTCCTCACCCTCGGCCTATACAAGCTGCCACGATGGCCTCCTGTATGATAACCCTCTATGTAATAATCTCCTATAGAATAACCTGCAATGGAGGAACCTCTAACAGAATAACCTCTTATAGAATAACCTCTTATAGAATAACCTATTATTGGACAACCTCTTATAGAATAAGCTCTTATACAATAAGCTCTCATGGAATAGCCTCTTATGGAATACCCTCCTCTGGGATAACCTCTTGCGGGAATACTTCCCGTGGTATATTATCCAATGGGGGAACCTCCTAATGAATGACCAAACACGTTGGATACTCTGCTTTGGAATGAGGTTGCGAAGTGTCATTGCTGGCTTGGACACAGTATCCTAGGCAGGAAGAACATCGGCCCATTTACCCTGCTTGTATGGGCTGGCTGGTTGTAGCCACCCCTGTTCTTGTTCTTGGCCTTATCTTCAAGCTCTTTCAGCTCCTTTTGAGCGCATACAGTCTCCTGCCAGAAGAGATGTTCGCCTACCTACTCGTCAATGATCGGTCGCCTAAAGCATGGCGCCAAATACCTTGACATCAGCTGCTGTTGTCTGGGGCAAGACCTTCGGAAGATTATTGCAGATAGAGTACCTCCGGGAAAGCTTATAGGACTGAGTTGTGGGCACCTTTCATCGACATCAGTTATAAGTCATTTCAGGACCCAGATCTTGGTGCACACCTCTTCCAAGCAGATACTCTGGAACTCTCTAATGGGAGTCCACTTGCGGCACTGAAAGGAAAGGTGGGCATTATCCACCTTAGCATGGTTCTCCACGTTTTTGACTGGGGAAAGCAGCAGATATTGCTTGAGAATTGCATACCACTTCTCAGATCTGAACCCGGATGTCTCATTCTGGGAACTGCAGTTGGTGATGTAGAGGGCACTCTAGCATACTTAGATGACCTCGAACAGTCCGAATGGATAAGCATTCCGATTATTTTTCTCAAAGCAAAGAAAGCGTACATATACAGAAAGCATTTATTGCGTTCTTGCCTTGCTCCTGTACACCTCTCGCATGTACCAACCGACCGCTCTCTGCAGCCCCTCCTCTGTGCTGAAGCGAGGGCGATACCCCAGCCTCTCCTTAATCTTGCCAATTGAAAACGTCCGGTCCATGGTGACGAGTCTCACTACCTTGGGGGTCACCAGCACCTCCTTCTGCCCAAATGTCACGGCCCACACAAGCCACTGCACAACGAAAGCACAGGTCATCACGAGCCGCCGTGGGAAGGCCCACACCTCCTCCTTCTGAACAGGATATCCAGCTATCCTCGATGCCATCCGGTTGATCTCCCAGAATGGATACCGCTCGTCGTTTCTGAGGAAGAACACCTCGCCATCTACGCGCTTAGTGTCAGATACGGCGGAGGCTGAGGCCGACGCGGCGATGAGTGCCTGGGCGGCCAGGACCTCTGCGTACGCGAGGTTCCCTACGTATGTCGTGTCATTCAGGTTCTTGCCATCACCAAACTGAAACTTGGCTCTTCTGGTGTAGGCAGTCCGGCACAGCTCCGCCGTCACCAAAAGGTCTCCCTCCCCGTAGATTGTCGTCGGGCGAATGGCAACGGTGAGCATGCCACTGACACGGTTCGCCTGCAGCACGAGCGTCTCGGCGACGGCCTTGGTGTGCGCGTAGGCCTCGGGCTGTCGCGGGTGGAAAAGGACCGGGGTGTCTTCGGTCACGTCCCGCAGTGGGGAGTAGTGGTCATGGACGACGGCGGTGCTGGAGGTGTAGACAAAGGCTACAGTGCCGGCTTGTTGCGCGCAAGCAAGCAGGTTCTGCGTCCCATCGACGTTGACCTTGTGCAAGAGGCCCGGGTAATTTTGAAGCGGAGGAGGCGAGACGGTATGAAAGACTGTCTTAGGCTTCACTTTCGCAAAGACGGCCTCGACTTGGGACTTCTGCGTGATATCGGCGGCATAGTAGGTGACTGCCGGGTGAATATTCGTTTCGGTGCGCAGGTCAAGGACGGAGATCGACGCAGACGGGTCCTGCCGAAAGATCTCACGGATAATGTTGTGGCCTACAAAGCCGCAGCCACCCACAACAAGGATTGGCCCCAGAGAAGATGCCATAACTGAGCTCCAAGTCGCCGGGATAGATACTAAGTGGTTGCTCTGCAAAGCCAGAGGGGATCGTGAAGCAGCCCAGCACAGGTGGAGGGCCGGCGCGAGGGTAACCGTCCTTGTGCTTTTTATTCACCTGTGGTAGTCATGTGATCATGCTTACATATGTAGCAAGCATGGTTCTTTGTGTAACCTCAACCTTTCCTTGAGTTACACTAACATGGTTGTAATTCAACACTTCCTTATGTCAAATTGTGACCCTGTTGCCACAAGACTTGAAGACCGTATTAGTTCGGTCTATTCTTTGGATGCCATGACTTGTCCAGAAAGACTTATAGATTCTAAATGTGGAACAGGTCACCGTGCAGGTGGAAGATTAAGAAATCAAAGACAACACGAGGTTTCCAGGGTGATGTGTCGGGGCGCCTGCATCACTGCTGACGAGCCGCACGGAACGTGGAGTCCGTGATCCAGGCCCTTTCAAGATCGAGCTATTTCTGGGAGCATTTATTGAGGCGGGTAAGCAAGTGGAGGCCGTGCGGATATTTCATCCAGGCAGCTTCCAAGAGTTTGTTTAGATGCAACCTATATATGAAGACACCCATTTCCCATGCACATGGAGCCTCCTTACGTTGACCAGTGACCAGTCAAACGGCCATCAGCCCGCTTGGCTGTGCCAACATCCAATGTGCCATACAGAAACTGGTGTATCACACCATGCCAAGTGTTGGGATTAGAGCAGTGGTGGGGGCTTATCACAGGTAGGGGGGCCTAATCGTTCTTGATCTGGATGTAAGATTCTATATGGATGGGACCAGCCGCGGCTACAAGCCCTTGGCCCGCCCCCTCTCTGTCGTTTTTGAGGTTGCATAACACATTTCATTGATTTTGAGATCTTGGCTATTCAATCAGTCGTGGATCGTCATCGAAATTATCAAACTTATCCTGGAGTCGACTTTGGCACATCATTTAAGTCAAAAGCTCATGCCGAATATTCAAGACTTATTTATCGCTCAACGGTCTCGTGTTGTATTGGAATATCAATGTGAGCCCGAACATCGCCACGGCGCCCACGCCTCTGTTTCGTCAGCTTTCTTCTTGCTGACGCTGGCTTCCGTTCCCGACGATCCGGCGAAACGTGTGTGCCATTTTGGACTAGAATTTGTAGGAATATATTGTTCCAAGGCAAGGATTGTAATGGTGGCACGCAAGCCCCGTCCAAGCAAATTACAGTATTCAACATTACGACAGTTGTTGGCACTGCTGATGAGCCCTAAAGTTTCAAATGCACCCTGTTTCCGATCTCGATTTACATTTCCGCCGCCGATTAACCCAATCCACACCCATTCAGGAGTGCAAACGTCCTCCATCTAGAACTTGGCCACTTGATTGTGTTTGTACCTCATCCCCCCCCCCCCTAATTGGGCCCCTCGTTATTGGTCTCCCGTCCGCGACAACACCTAAACCCCCTCACCCGCGACTCGAAGGGGCGCTCGGTCTGGATGATACGTTCGTCGTTCCCGCACCATGGAGTACCTTGAGTTGCCGATGATACTCCTCATCTACCGATCCAAGTTTCGAAAAATTTGAAACATCTACCATCACTGTGGTCTGCTGGGTTGTAGATCGGTTGAATTTGCGTATGAATGTCCGCAAGCCCGAGATGTTGGCATTGGGGATTTCAGGCAGGCTCTGAAACCCGTCGCCGCTCTCTTTCGGTCCCAACGTGGTCTGTGATCGCTTCTTGATGGAATTCCACGAGGAAACCAGCCTCGAACTTATGAGTTTGATTGGAGCTGTAAAAGCAGGCATACAACTGCAGATGATGGCGATATTGATCTCGCAGATGCTAGAATGCATATTTAGCATTGGTGTAATGTTTCCCGACGCACGAGTGCCGGGGAGCGTATGTTTCATCAAACTTGGGGATCTCTGAACCAGCTTACGTGTAGATGTATGCTAGAGTATCATTGTAAGTCATATCATGATGCTCCAGCTTGTATCGTTGCGCCAGATTAGCAGCAGAGCACCCGCACGCGCTGGGCACAAGGTTAGACATTAGTCAGACTCGAGTCCATTGAGAAAATTGTATGGGGGACCTGCACTCACATTAGGCCCGTCAGGAATATAGCCATGACGCCGAACTTGTGCTTTCTGCTCAGTTTCAAGGTCGACAACAGACGTATTGGGATGACAAGGATGTAAATGTCGGCAATGGTGCCGAACCAACTTGCAGCCAGTGCTGTGTCAAGGGCTGCAGCTTGCCAATCGTGTTTTGCTGACGCTCCCACCCATGTCTCTCCCTGACGCGGGATACAAATGGCCAAATTAATAATAATGATGATGATGTAGAAAGCCAGGGTGGCCGCCAAACCAATCCAGATTGCAATTCGTGCCAGCTTGATTGGTTTGAAAATTTTCAAGTAGAAGACCAGAATCGACAATTTGATGAACGTCACGGCAAAGTATTGAAGCAAGACACCTTCAAATGTGTTCCGGATGAATTCTTCGGTGATCTGTGACACAGGTATATCCCACTGATGCTTGCCGAGTTGGTGTCCGAGATCTGTCATTCAGAGATTAGAAGATTAGATGATGTTACGAGGGAGAGAGTCCTGCCAGACGTGGTCATACGTTTTAAGACAAGTGCACAGAAAGCAATCGTAAAAGCCTAGAGGTCTGTTCAGTTTTATCGAATATTTTCCCCATTTGCCCCGGGCCCAAGAACACCAACCGTTGCGACGATACAAATGGCTGGATGTCAGTTAGTAAATCGTTTCAACCATAGCCAAGCAATTGAGTGTTGTCGTTGGGATATGCGATTTGCGTACCATCGTCTAAACCAAGAGTACGTGTAATTTTCAAGCGAGTTCCGATGCGACAAAGTACAGCAACAATCATTAATGGAAGTAGTACGTAGATTCCAATTCGTGGTATGTAGCCCACGTTTTCTGGATCGACAAAGTTCGGGATGACACCTTCAGGTGGAATGCCTGAAGGAATTTGAGACAAATCAATGCCTGGAGGAAGTTGAGACAAATCCATAATTGTGATCAAAAAGACAAAGAAGGTTTAAAGCTGCGAGTGATGGCACAATTGCGGTTGCATGATTGAATCGACTCGGTGACAGGACAAAGAGAGGGCCCATCGAAGATATAAAAATGTCATTAAGAGGATTTGTTTTCTCTGCAGCCAGCCAGGTAAGTAAAACGAGCCTCAAGTATAGCCCCCAAAGCAGTGGCCCCAGGAACGCCATCAGATCCCTTGTGGATAGATTCCGCTTTCTGGCTGACGATCCTTTCCGGATTCGACAGGGGTCTTGATGGGGACGAGCAGAGTAGTCTAGCGCTGCTGGAAATAAGTAGTTGGTGTTTCACAGCATCACAGGCCTGCAGCTGTGCCTGTGTATGCAAGACAATCCTCTCTGCCCCACTTGGCAGAACAATCCTCTTTTCCATACTTAGCAGGGCAATCCCTCAGGTGCAGCGAGCCCAAGAGTCTGGCTGTGCTTGGAAAAGATGGTGTAGCGCATCACCACACATCTAGAGCCTACAAGGCGGCAGGAAGAAGAGAAGTGGGTGTCCAGGAGCCTGATTGTGCTGTAACTAATTGATCATGTTTCGTACGATAACGAGGCTGTCATGCTAGATCACCAAGGGATTTTCCAGCGACAACAAACTCATGAATCCAAGAATAGTCCAGTGTGGACCGTTTTTACGTCATATTCCACAGAGACCCGCTCAATGCTGCTAAACGGTGTTCCTTCTCTCCCGAATTGGAGCGGCTTGCATGTGGGCTCCCCGGACCTTGCAGCTACAGCTCGCATGTTACACCCGCCGAGTACCTAGGTAACACAGCAGCTACCGCGTTGGCTTGATTTGGTATTAGCATTCATTATCACGACGGAGTCATGTTCTCACTGACATTCCTGCCAGGCTGGTATCGAGAGTTCCCGGCTCGCCGGACCGCCCCGCTGAATGACCGGCTCGAGGGTCGCATTGCAACAGTTATTCCTGAGGATCTCGAAGCTGAGCCACCCTTTGCAGAAAGACAACACTTAGGTTGACCTGTCATGCAGGTGCAGAATCCCGCCCCCCCCCCCCCGATATCCCGTGTAGCGCTCATTTGAGGAGGAACAGTCATTGTTGTGTTTCTTCATTATCTCAATCCAGTCACTCTCGAGCACCCCTCCGTCTCAGACCCCAATGACCGCAACCAAAGGAACCGTGCTTCCATGGTTGCTTCTAATGGCTGGTGTAATATCGGTCGCCTCCGAGAACGTTCTGCACAGTGGCAAATCACGAGCGCAATCATACCCCTCCCTAGCGGCTTTGATGTTCCAAAGTTGACACCCAGGCAAGCAAATGAGACTATATAGTGACTGGTTTGTAAGTTCTGTTATGAGTGGCGGATTTCCGCTCACCAACAGAATTTCATGAGCACAACTTCAGTGCTTTCTCTGCATAAACAAATGCCTCTGGTTATCTTTTAGTCGAATAGGAAGGAAGCTAGGCGCCGCTTTGCCTCCGTAGCGTCCCACTCGACCAAAACTCTTTCATTCGATTCCTCCATCTTCGTTTGTACCAGTGGCTTTATCGCCGCCCGCTCCTCGTCATTGAGAAGATGTACCCTCGCCCGCCACAAATTCTCCTTTGGGACATCCCTTTCCCGCTCACCAAAGAACCTCTCGTCCAGGTATTTCCAGTAGATAGTGTCAAATGCCCAACTCTTTCTAGCAGCATAGTCGAGCCAGAAGCGGCCCGTCTCCCAGCTCTCTCGCATATACGCCGACAGCAGCAGAGAGCCGGGACTCGTATCTTGTTCCGCCTCTTCCATCGCCGAAAGCCATGTTTGCAGACGTCTCTCGTAGACCCTGGCCCAATCCTCGATACCATCATCCCACATCTCAGGCACGTCCAGTAGAAGCCACCAAGGCGCGTCCAAGACGAATTGCGTTGGCCCCACATAGGCAAATTCCCAATCGATTGCTCCAATGATCTCGTCATTTCCATCAACAAGGATATTGGCCGGTCGGAAGTCATCAGCCCAGAGACGGAATGAGCCTGAACCGTCCGGCATCGGCAACGTCGCACGAGTGTGTTGGGACCGGGCAGACCAGTCGTCTTCGGCAAACCCGAACGTTGCCAGTCTGTCTTGTTTGGCTAACCTGCGAAATAGTTGGCGAGCCACATATTTGTTCCTGCAGTCACCCTCTGATGAGATCATGTCGTTATGCTGGAAAAGGAGCGTTGCCATTTGCATCTCGGCCAAGGCCACGTACCACTCATCAGCCGTTTGATACGTGGTGCCTTCTGATGGGAAAGCTGATCGGGGAATGTTGGAAAGCTGGACCATGTTGCTCATATTCAAAGTGATAGGTCGTCCCATCACGCAGTGAGATTTAGGACCCGCCTCGGCGAGAGCTCCTATGCGCGGAAAAGTAGGTTGTGCAAGCTGCAGCACACACCGGGCCATTCTGACGTACAGGTCCTTGAGCTTACTTTCAGAGATATCAGGATCCAAGACGGCCGTCTCGTTGGGACCCTCGCGAGGGGCCTCCAGTGCTTCACTCATGCCTCGTCGGGACTCGAGATCTTGAATAACCATGAAAGGTCCGATATCAGAGTCAACGCCATGGTAAAAAACCTTGGGAATTGGGACTTGAGTATGTTGGGCGACGAACGTAGCTGTCGCGGCTTCTGCAACTGTTTTCTCCTCAGGAAAGATGGCCTGATTAGGGCAGGGCAGGCGGACGAGAACAGGAGTGGAAGAGCCTTCGAGTCGTATAGAATATAGCACGTTGAAGCCCCCGATAATCAGTGGGGTTACCAAGGTCGCAGGTTTTCCGAAAATTCTCTCGGCAAAAGATTCGATTTTGCGACACTGAGATGACAATCGGACCTGCCTGAGTGCCTCCTCCCAGAGTTCGTCGCTACGGTCCCACGCGAGGTTGTCAGAGTCTTGCCGAGCTGTCATCTTGCACTGTACTTGTTAGAAACTATTTTTGATTGGGACAAGTAAGAAAAGAATTAAAAGAACGCTGAAGGCCAGGAAGTGAACTCCCTGGGAACATGAAAGAAACGGCCGACAACTCGCCATTTGCAATCTCAGTGTTCCTGAAGTGGCACGTAGAAGCGTGTTGGTTCAAGTTGGAAGCTACTTACCTTGATGATGCAGGGCGCTAAAAATGAGCTGACTCATCAGCCATGTCATAATAAAGTCGGCAGAATGCAGTTCAGAATATCAAAAAGAAGAAGAGTCCTGGCGTATAGTGAAGTTTGAGTCTGTAGATACTCATTGCTAAGTAGCTATAGCTGAGACCAACAGGAACATATTAAGTATTTACACGTAGCATACAGGATGTCCCCCAAAAGACGTACAGAACTCCACCGTCAATGATTTTCCTTATTTCTTCCTCTGTCTCTGGGAACTCCTCACCACCCAGCCTTAATTGGCGCCCATGGCTCCGGAGAAGGCCCTCCGTGACTTGACTGCGGCGGTGTCCCAACCTCCTCTTGCAGCGAGAAGGACGTTTTGACCTGGATCCCGCCCATCATCACCATATCCCGAGCCTCTTGCTCCATCTGAAGATATCGTAGATCGCTCTCCACCGTTGTTGCGCGAGAGACGCTTCTCGGCGGGGTCTTGATGCCGATGACCTGGTCGATGGACGACGTGTCGTGCCACCCACCGCCTCCAATTCGATCTTCCAGCTCTTTCTTTTTATACATGCCGCGTTTTGATTCGTCATCCGAGTCGATTGCGCGGATCGCCATCTCGACATCATATGTCGGGTCTTTGGGGTGGATACCCGGCGCAGGCTCCAGCGAGGGCGAGCGGAGGGTCGTGCCGCCGCTTGCTTTGCCGCTGAGGCTGGCCATCCTGCGCGTATATCTGCGAGTCCCGGACCTTGTTGTCAAGACCGCTCTCGCGGCCGGCCTTGAGGTCGTCCTGCCAGCGCCGGGTGTCAGGGCCCGGAGGCACGGGAACCATTCGCGGAGGAGTGGCCATATCATTGGCAGGTTGCTCGTGTAGACTGCCACGCTGGCCTCCCGTATATACCACAGCATGTAATTGGCGTCGTATACGTCTGTCAGGTTATAAATCTTGGTGAGGAGCGCGGCTAGGATGACAAAGATGCCTAAGGAGAAGATGAACGCGATCACGATCTTCTGTCGCCACGGCAGAGCCATTCGTAAAATGAGCGCTGGTAGATGTTAGCCATGTCACAGACTTGGACGTGCTGACGCGGCACGGCAAAAAGCAACGAGTATTGTTGAGAGTGGAATCTGGAGGGCAAACAATATGAAAGAAGCTCACTTACGCATAGGTATGCAGATCATAACCATATCAGAGGTAATATTAAAACATCCTTGCACAATCGCATATTTCTGCAGAGTAGTGCACTGCGGATCTGGCGGCGGTATTCCCCAATAGCCTTCAAACGGCTGGCAAGCCGTGAAGAAGGCGATCTCGGTTGCGAACCACCCCATGAACACGTATACTGCAAGACATCGAACGATGATTTGGTCGCGGAGGCCCAGAGTCAGGCGCGTGTACATTATGAGCATGCACACTTTGATGGTGTATATCACGTTGAGCATTGCCTGCTCCGAGACGACGACGATCTTCGAGCCATATATCCGATCCTGTATATCTTTGGCCGTGAAGGTCTTCTCTAGCCCCGGCGGGTATAGATTGGACCCCCCGCCATCTGCGATGATGTTCAGGCACACTATGAGAGCAGTGTAGAACACCTTGGCGCGGTGTGAGATTAGTCAAGTGATTGCTTGCTGATATCTTCGGAAGGCAACACTTACAACCACAAGCAGCATGAGGTAGTCGTCGGACTGGAAATTTGTTGCTCCTAACCTCCGTGCTCTAGCAATGCTAATCGTGTGGCAGATGAATTAGTCCTCGGGTTTGCGCGGCAGGGGTAGGGGGTCGGTGATACTCACAACCTGAAGATGATCACAATGATTCCAACGCTGTACAAAGACCAGCTTTGTGACCTCAAGGTCACGTCAAAATCATGATCGAAGTTTCCCATTGTTGAGTGAGTATCGCGAGATGGGAGTTGCTCCACCTCAGCGGGTGTGACGAATTGCACAGCGACGGGAAGGCGGGAGCTGAAGACCGAGCTTCAAGGCGCTGAGGGTTGCATATATTGCGACTCGGTAGTGATGGCTAAGATCCGGCTGGCTGCTAAGCCGTTTGCAATGTCAAGCCCGCTGCGTCATCGCGAAGCATGTGCTAACAACAAGCTGTGTCTGACTGATCGCTGCCGCTGAGCTGCGGTAGAGCCTGTGACTGCCAGCGAAACCGATACGCAAGGGCATCCGAACTACTCCATAAGAAGAAAGGGGACAAAGAAAATATATCGCCCTTGCGGCTGACCAAGAGAATCCGGTGGGAAGGTAACAGGCTAATCCAGAGAGGCTAACTGAGTCAAGCTTGTGAAGAGCGTTGATCGGCGCGGTATCTTCGGGGGCAACGTGCGCTTCGTGCTGCGGACTCCCCAAATACGCCCGCCGGGACGAAGTTCTAGGTCCGTGGATATGAAATCACCTCAGCTTGACGGCAGGAGCAACATCCGTACATTGGCACAAAATATAAAGGGATACATGATCTTCTGGAGGCAACCAAAGGACAAAACTATGAGATCCTGCAGTGTCAGGCTGGAAGCAGTTGGTCACACACTCTACTATCTCAACATTGCTGCTGCTCTCCGCGAATTGGCGGCCGTGCTCCCGAGAGCTTAACGAGGCAGTGCAGGAAACCAACGTGCGCTATCGTGCCAAAGCGAATAGCCAAGAGAATGATGAAAGACTGGACGGAAAAGACACGTTCTCGCATAGCCTGTTTTATCGATAATCGTGTGCCCCGGTGAGAAAAGCATACTGGCAAGTGCAACCAGATACGCGTGATCAGGAAAGCTTGGTCAAGCAACGTGAGACGACACAGTCAATGTGTATCGGCGCGCACCGACCCTCATCGCAAGTTCGAGTCGCGCAACAGAGGCTATTTGAGCCGCAGTGACGAGAATGCGTGACATCCGGCACGCGTGACGGGGGGTTGAGCACATGATGGAATACGACGCTGTATGATTCGAATCGGAGCAAGCACGCTGACACTGCATGCGATTGATTGATCTGCACTCAGTCCAAGCGCCTCTTAGCAGAGAGCAGGAACCATCAGAAGACACATCTCTTCTAATGCATACTATTGATATGGAAAGCAAAGATAGGGACAACATACATACTTCGAGGGTGCGAAGCAGAGGGTCTATATGGGTTACTCTCACAATCCTGGAGTCTGGTGCTTGCGAAAATATTTTGTATCATCGGCGATTCATTTCCCCACGCCCCCGTGCAGGGAATGTCGAAGGCAGGCAGTTCTAAACCTTACACGACATGGGAAATTTCCGAAACTAGGTGAAAAGTTTAGATTAAGAAGCAGTTTTTGGAAAATGGGATGAGTTAACGTTCAGGGGTACAAAGCACCAATTCGGCGTCACTATCATCTGGATGGATGGGGATCTGTGCCTGGCACACCTGGCATACAAGGTTTGTTTCAAGGCATGTACCGAGATGGTGTTCGTCAGGACTAAGGGCTGAAACGGCTGCTGGTGAAGCTTTGGATCTAATGCAGCAGCCGCCGCCAGTGCGCTGAGCTTATGTGGAGCCTCAGTGTTGTTTCAAGTGGCAAGATAGTTGACTTCAAGGTGGTGATGACTGCTGGTAGTGTGGTTAATTTTAGCCTATTGCTGTCCCTTCCGATCACGAAGGTAGCTCAGGGAGTTATTTCATCTAAACATATCATTGGCATTTGACCTCACATAATTGATATCCCCGAAAGAAGATTTGTGCTCAGCAAGCTTGATTCGGCCAAGCTCTTATAACTTTCCCGCAGACTAAAGACATCGGCTTGGGGCTTTCTTGTGTGTTGTTGCCAAGCTCCTCGAGACTTATGCGTCAACTGACATGACTCTTTACTTCAACAGCACAAGGAACCGCCGGGTAGGCGGATGTTCATGATCCTTTCCATGACGTGGCCTGCTCAACCATCCACCTCAAAGAATACGAGGGCCAGATTGACAACCAAAATGAAACGAGGTAATCAGGGCGTTGGGCAAACCATTTTGAAGGGTGGTAAATGTATGAGCAGTCAAAGTCTTCCGACGAGGTGTTCGAACGTTACTACTACGGACCGTGCGCATACATCCAATTCTTCTCAGGACATTCTCATACATGTGCCGTGCTTTTGTCTTAGACGTGATATCAGAAATCTGAATTTGTTTGACTTGATATTATGGACAAAAATTAGACCTCACACATACATACTGGGCATCTGAAATGTACCGTCTTGACTGGTAGTAGAAGTCAGAGACCTGGCCTGGCTAGATAGACGATGGCATATCACATTTAGTAGGTAGATGGAGAAGAATACCGTGATAAGAGTTAGTTGGCATTCAGTTCTTCTCTGGCTCTATTATCTGCCAACAAGTCTATCTGATGGCAGCTTCCGTCCCCAATCTCTCTTGCGCATCGAACACCTCGTTTCCGATTGACCGGGCGCCGATTGGGTGAATATCAACCGCACTGCTACCTACAAAGGGTACAGCTGCTACCCTTGTAGTATCCGTGATCTTTGCAACTTCCTGGCATTTTAGCGGCTTGAGATGAAGGTCTTGGGCTTTGTGGAGGGCGGATGGACTTGGTTGCGTTTGTTTGGGTGCTCAGATAGTTAGATTTCGTGGAGGCGTGCTTAAGTTAATTAGGGGTTGGCAGTGTCTTTTTCTTGAATTACTTTGAGTGTCTTGCCGACTTTTGATGTTTTGATTCGAACCAAGTCGGAGTGATCTTTTTCCTTGATGGTGTCAGAAGGAAACTTTGCTTTAGAGGCAACAGGTTTTCACGACTAAATACTTTTTTTTTTTTCAAAAAGCCAGTGACTCGTCTTCTACAGATGTTTTGAGAACAATACATACTCACTCGATGCTTGAAAATGGCGGGTTGATGCGATACCACATGTGTCTTACCCCTGGCCAAGTGGTGAGAAACACGCAGCTAGTAATTATGAACAGGCTGCATGACTATGAACCCTCAATAATAGTTCGAGGTGTCAGAAAGACAGTAATCCCGACCAAAGTCACTGCAAACCCGCATATGTCACTTGAGGTGACTAGCTCCATATACTTGCAAGATTTGTGAACACAGTCATCAGCGAGTAATCCGTCCAAGAGGGTCGATGTATCGATCTTGTTAGATTATAGCAAGTCACGGTAAGGCTGATTTGTGGCGGCATAGAGTCTCTTGACGACTCTAACGGCGCACACCAGTTGCTTGATCTTGATACTGAGTTCCATCCACTAACGAGCTTTGCTCGGGTGTCCGCTACGCAGCCACAGCAATCATGTAGTGGGACCACCTAGGCAGTGCTCCCATAGAGAAACGTTCTGTGAGAAATCCTCCCACGACAGAAGCTGGTAGAATGTGTCTCCGTTAGTATAATGATTCATGTGACTTCAATGACACCTGGGGTCACAGGAGTACCATTTTACTTGATACTGGCTTGCAGTATCTTCATTTTATTCAACAGGGGACTGGTCGATTTGGGCATAAAATGGTCCATCACAGAGAAATGGGATACTGCTGTTGTGTCTCGTGCATCTGTGTCCTCCCATGTCGATAAGTGCTACCTAGGTAGAGTTCAACCTCACACCTCGGTGATGAATTTCCTAAATAATGCGGTCGACTCTAGAGTTCCAGTCCACTACATGTCCAAGAATTACCGTACGCACCGAGGTCCAAGAACACAGATGTATAAGCAATATACAGAAAGCAAAGTGAAGAAACTGTCGGAAAAGAAGGACAAAGCTTGCAGTAGAGAGAATATCGGGGGAGGTGGGATGGGGTTCCTCCGGGACATATGGAAGCCTCTGCGAAAACAAATATGGCACCAAATCCCAACTCCCAAAATGATCTACTCCTTGCTCCGAAATATTCATTGTTGCCGTCAATTTGTAACACCAAGCTGATTCCGGCCTCTCTGGGTTCCTCATGCTGTCACTTTTGCGGCCACGTCTCTTGGCGCTGTCAGCCTGCACCGAGGCTGCATGACAGCCGGGCAGTCATGACGGTCAGCCCACCCACCCAAAACTGTCAGCAAACTCGATCATGCTTCCCAAGCGCATCAAAGGCCTAATGAGGCGACTATTCGTCAGACACGGCCCACCAAGGGCGAATTGCTAGGGGCGAGAGAGTAACACAACGCAAGAAACCACTGGGCCTGCCGCAGAACTTCGCAGTCCGTCTGCACGCCAGAGCCGCGGCACAGGATGCAGGCCACCATGTATTCGTTTCGCCTCTTTTTGCCATCAAACTAGATCCAAGTTCTCGGGATTCATGAATTCTTGGCGATGGCGATGTTGTGGCCAGAAGGCGAAGGAGGGTCGAGACACAAGCCTCACATATTTGCTCGGGGGGCAATCAGATTTAATTCATAAGTGAGCATCTCTTACGTCTATTAAGACGGTAACATATCACCAATCCATTCCAAACTGCCAAGCAATAATTCAACAAATACATTTGGAGCCCAGGCCAGCACACAAACACATAAAATAAAATGGGATCCGTAGCCGCCGACCCCCCGACCGCGCCCCAGGGCAAGGCATCCTCCGCCGCCGTGCCCGAGGCCGTGAAGCGTGCGGTGGAGGCCAAGGTATACGGCTACATGTACTCGTTCACCGAGATGGGCGCCGTGAAGCTCTTCATCGAGCACGGCGTGTTCACGGCGCTGCCGGCGGACGGGTCCCCCATCAGCCTGGCGAAACTGGCAGCCGCGACGGGCGGCGAGTACAACATGCTGGAGCGGCTCGCCAACTTCCTGGTGGCGCGCGACGTGCTCTCTGCCGGAGGCGAGGAAAAGCCCACCTCGTACGCCCACGGCAAGACGTCCCGCTTCTTCCTCGACGAGGGCGTCAGCCTCATGTTCAGCCACCTGTTCGAGAACTGCCTGCTGCCCGTGGCGCACTGGCCCGAGTACTTCGGCACGCACGGCCTGGCCGAGCCCAAGAAGGCGAACGTCACCCCCTGGGGCCTGTCCTGGGGCCACCCCGACAAGACCAACTACGAGGTGTTCGCGCTGTTCCCCGAGAAGGCGCTGCCCTTCAACGCGTCCATGAAGGTCGGCGTGGCCGACATGCCCATCACGGGCATGTACGACTTTGGCTGGATCGGCCAGTATGCCGCCGACAACGAGGGCGACGGCCGCACGCTGCTCGTCGACGTCGGCGGCGGCATGGGCCAGGCGCTCAAGGCAATCCTCGCCGAGAACCCGCATATCCCTGCCGGGCGCTGCGCGCTCCAGGACCGGCCCGAGACTATCGAGGAGGTCGAGAAGGAGGCGGACGCGGCTCTGGCTAAGGTGCAGAAGTTCGGTGCTAGCTTCCACGGGGAGGAGCCTGTCAAGGGTAAGTTCATTCCATCCGCCTCTCCCTTTTCTTCCGCTGGTGGCTTTGAAGACGGAGGACTCATCAGAGGCACACCTCCCCTCCCCCACCATACACACAAGCTGACAGTGTCCTCCAGGCGCCCTAGTCTACCACATCCGCCGCGTCCTAAACGACTGGCCCGACAAGGACGTGGTAAACATCCTCAGCCAGATCAGCGCCGCAGCAGCGCCGGACTCGCGCGTGCTCATCTCGGAGCAGATAATCACAGACGCGCCGTCACAGATGATGGGCGCCGTCGACCTGTTCTTTATGAACTTTGGCGGAAAGCGGCGCAGCGAGCGGCACTACGGCGAGCTGGCGGCCCAGGCCGGGCTGAGGCTCTCCTCCTTCTCCAGGCACGGCACGTCCGACTCGGCTGTCATCGAGCTGGTGGTCGCTTAGGAGGAGGCGGGCTGATGTGGGTGTTGGGGGAACCGGTTGGTCTCGCTGGCGTTGGGGCGTTGGTTTGTTTACGTTGCGGTGGTTGGTTGCTTGGGTGAGCCTGGGTAGCGGAACATGGGCTGATCTACTTGGTTGTCTCTGGACTGCGAAGCTGTCCATGCATTTAACCATAATTTGACTCCTTCCGTTGCCCAACGTTGATTCGCATCCGGAGTGCTCTTGCACAGGCGACAACAGTTGTTAAGTGACGAGGACAAACTGCGCGTGAGACACAATGCACAAGAACGAATGGCTAGCCAGGTGTGTTTGTCAAACCCCAGACACACATGTCTGGGTGGAATGCATTCAGGGGTATCCAAGTCTTCCCAGCGAGGCCCTATCAAGTAGCCAAGGTATCATGATCCCAATTCCATACTCAAAACATGCGTTCCGCTCGTTTCGCTTGAGCACCAACATCAAGCCCAAGATCCATCTTTGTCAACATGCGCGTTACACCAAAGCGTGCCTCACGACAACGAGTCCGTAGACTGAATGCCCTGTGCCACAGGGTGCTTTTTCAAACCCAGAAAGCGACAAGGTGATGCGAGTCCGACCTGTCTTTTGTGCTTTTCGACCCCGTTGGTCCCCCAAAAGAACGCCGAATACAATGCGAACCCCATATTCCTCTACCCTGCCTGCTCGCAACGTGTGTTGAGTGTCTAGTACAGGATCCAAGCGCGCCCGTAGTTGAACATGAGTGGCGTCCACGCGCCTCGTCGAACGTATGCCTCAGAAAAGGCCAAGTAAAGCGAGCGACAGTAAAGAAATTCAAACAAACACAAAGCATACAACAGATAAACGCCAGAGATATCAAAATCGGGAAAAAATCACCTGTAAAGCTAACATAACTCGTAATCGTGCATTTTCGTAATAAAGAGGCCGACAATGGTGCAGGTTGCCGCTGGGCAACAACAGACCATGCGTGCCTTGGGGTAAGCAGCTATCTACACGCCGCCACCGGTGAAGACGAGAGAGAATTCCAAGTCCCCAACGTCGTGGGACGGTTGGTTCATCGTCAGATGGTTCTGCTGGCTAGATGCCTGAGAGAACTGTTGTGTCTCCATAAAGCTGTTGAATGCTGTCAGGGTAGCTGACGACGAGGAGACATTTGGGCTGTGGTAGGCGTTGTGGTCGAGGGGCACCTGGGTGTAGGCTGGCGAGATGTTCGACGCAAAGCCGAAATTGGCAGACCCCACGGACGGCATCATAAACGTGTCGGGATGCTGCTGCTGCACCGGAGACACGGCATAGAGATCGTGCATGTTCTGGTAGACCTCACTGTTTTCGAGTGGCAGACTGTCGCCCATGCCGTAGAAGGATGCGTTGTCGATCTGGCCAGGCTGCAGGTTACCAAAGGCGGTCGGGAGTGGGCCGTCCATGTACTCCATGTCCGGGTTCTGCATGTCGTCCTCGTCTTGTATCGTGTTGATGTCTAGGGCGTCCTGGTCGTCTATCGAGACGCTCTTCTCCTCCATCCAGATCTTGAGGTCTTTCATGGGCGGCCAGTCACCACCGCCTTTCCCACCACGCCTCTCAGCTGCCTCTGCGTCGTTCCCATTCTTCGCAGCCCCCTTGGCCCTGGGAGGCTTTTTGCAGAAGTGGGCACGTCTCAGGTGAGCAGCAGCGTTATAGTAGGCTCCATACTGCTTTCCGCCTCTGCAGTGCTTGCACTTGTCGAGCGGGGTCACTGGCTGATACTCGCTCGTCATGCCTCTGACGGTCGGATCAACACAAACATACTTCTTGACGACATTTCCGTGCTTGGCTTCGGTGTGGCGACGAAGTTCGTGCTCGCCGCGGAATCCATCTGGGTATTCCTCGCATTGGCGGCACTTGACTTTGGGGTGCTTGGGTCGTTCGTACTTGGCCTTGGTGACGGCCACTTTTCCGTCCTTGCCAGGTTTGGAGCCCGACTGTGAATCGGACTCTGGCTCATTCGGATCGGAAGCGGGCTTGGGTGCCAGAAGGACATTGGCCGCTGCAATCTGCCGATGCAACGAGTCCTTGGCTCGCAGGCGCTGGGAAAAGGTAGACTTTGCGCTGCTCGCAGAGATGGACCGCATCATAGGCTCAGATTGCTCGGCCTCGTCGACTTGCAGCCCAAGTGCCGGGCTGCTCTGAGAATGGTGAGCCGACGGCATTGGGAATGTATCTGAGGTTTTTGACCTCTGCATCGGTATGGCCAAAATGTTGGAAGGAGGATTTGAAATGGTCGCCGACTGCCTACTGTCGACAGAGATGGATCGGCCCATGTCCTCGGGGTAATTTGCCAGAGCAGAGGAGACTTCGCCAAGGTTGTTCCCGACGCCAACAAGCAGCTCATCGTCTGGTGCGCGGCGCTTATTCGAAGTAGATTGATATCCAGTGTGACCACCGAAACTCCCGTATTCAGGACTTGGCACGCCGTCATTCATGGACGATTGAGAATTCAGCCTCATCATCTGTATTTGGCCCGAGACTGACTGGTTGGCGGTGCTGTTGGATCTTGTCATGGCAGTTTCGATGGTAGGACCTGAAGTCAGCGACCCACACTGAGACGTGGTGAAGCCTTGCGACTGGAACTGCGGGTAGGCCGGGGCAGACAATGGCTGTCCATAAGGCGAGAATTGCATGTCGTTGGTGATGAACGGGGGTGCTGTATCCAAGTCTCCTTGGTGTCTTGAGAGCCAGCTTGCAGGGTCCTCCAACATTGCGCCGGCCTCCATTACCGTCGCGAGTTCCGATTTGCGCGGCTGGGACGTCATGGGGTTGCCCATTGAGTGTGCAAGCACATAGTTGTTTGCAGGCTGTTGTTGCTCTGACTCGTTCAGGAAGTTGGCCATCCTGTCCCCATTCAAGCCTTGCTGCTGAGCTTGCAGGGGTGATATGGGCTTGACCCGACCACCGCCAGCAAAAGGGTTCTGTGCTGCAGAGCTGGACTTGGAGCGCACCATGCCGGCACTTGGACTTATCATTGACTGCTGAGGGTAGGGGTGAGTAGTCTTGGTGCGCTTCATGGGGTGTGCCGGGTTTTGTTGATATTGAATCTGCTTTGCCATGTTAGGGACTGACCGAATTGGGCAGGCCTGTGGACCGCTCTTACCGAGGGCTGAGGCCCGGTTTGGACCGTGAGGTCCCCATGGCGAGCCGTGGCATGAAGCCTGGCATCTTGTGGAACTGAGGTAGGAAACGGCGAGAACTGGAAATTGCTCTGTGAGGCAGACAGGAGGTGGTCGGGGTTGTGGGGAGCTGTTGCAATGGACCGTTGTCGGGCAGCAGCAACCTGTGCCCTGATCTGTCTAAGCTCGTGCTCCTTCGATTCCGCCTCACGTTCCAAGCGTGCAAGGTCCTCTGTCGAATGGTCAAAGGTCGTCTGGCTCATCGTAATGAGGTTGGCGGCGCCGACTGCTCAAACAGCGACGCAGGTTGTTGAGATGGAGCCCAAGGTGCGAAGACGAAGGCAGGGCGGAGGAGAAAGGGCCCGAGCCGTGGCGGCAGCCTTGAAATTGTCGGGAGCTGGGATGAAGGCTGTCTTAGAAGCTCACTAGAGGGCCTCACTGGAGAAAACAGCGAGGATGGACGAGGATGAGGATAGGTTACCGAGAGATCGTCGGGCAGCAGAGTTCGAACAAACAGAGAGATGGTTCTTCGAGGCCTTGGATGGGCCGGGGAGAGATTGTTTATGAAAAGCCACTTGCGCGCTGAGGCTTGAGGAGGTACAACCGCACGTCGTACATGACCAGATTGCGGGCTTGGTTTTGTAATTCCCGCGCAGGCCATTGCAGGCCATGCATCCCGGGGGGTGTGTGGGTAAATGACGATTGGTTCCAGGGTGGGGCAACATGATGGTGTGGGAGAAATCGGGGCCAAGGATCAGGCCGATGTGGTGGGGAGCCAGTTGTTGTGTCAATGCCTGCAATGCTGGCTCCTACATGCTAGACAGAGCTCCATCCCGCAGAGAGCCCGTAGCGGCTGCTAGTGGTTGCTGTCCAAGCAGACCAAGCAGCCCAAGGAAGCTCTTGAGAGGCTGGCTGGCAGCCAATATAACTTTGCATTATACGACCAGGACTGGGGCTGCTGGATGCAGTAAGATGCGTGTTTCCGTGCGATCCCAAGGTAGACCACCAGACACACCACACAGAGTATGCGTGTGTACGTACCGTTGACTACCTAAGGTATCTGTCTACTGTCTAAAAAGTGACGGTCAGTGGCCGAGGGCGACAAGACGACAGGCCATGACATGCTCCTATTGCTGCGCTGCTCTCCCCCATCAGGCCCTGCGCAAGTGCATTTCTCGCGCACAGTAGCTAGATAGTCTACGATCTAGATACATACCATTTGGCAAGCAGGCAAGCTAGGTAGTGGAAAAAGGCCGTTGCGAGATACACTCGAGTCTCCGAGACACGTCACCTCCCGTCGGTTACTTCCGAGGGACAGCTTTGCCGCATGACGTTTTTGCTACGATTGTTTGAACTGGTTTGGTTGTAAGGTGATGATGCGTGCGCATCCGTCTCAGAACCAAACAAGCAGTTGGGTGCTTCATGCCTGAGCCTGAGCCTGGACCTGAGCCTGGGCATGAGAGCCGCGCGCACGCGGCCCAGCCAGAGCACGCCCAATGCTGCCGGCCCCCCTACACGGGCTGCATCCGCTGCATACATAGTACGAACCTGCCGCATGGTACGGCACTGTCACTCTGTCACTGCCACTGGCAATAGTACCTTATCTGGCCGGGCGTCTTTTCGGTCTGCGTCGTGGTGTGCAGGCGACAAGCGAAGCGATCGGTCAGACGGCCTTGGGGGGTGGGCGCCAGTCTTGTGTCTACTGCTGGCAAAACGACTGGCTCGAGCTTGACGACGGTGTCGCCTGCTGTGGCACACACCCACACCGACGAACAGCCACGGGTGCAGGCCTAGGGAATGCAGGTCAGAGCCCAAGCACCCTTTGGATGGACCGCGTGGGGCTCCGATTTGTCGAGAAGGATGTGCATTGGTCTGACATAGCTGACGGTTGGACACGGCGTGCAGGGTGACTGCTGGAGAGTGCGTGCAGCAGTGTTGCCCGGAAGTGGAAGGCCATCCCATCCCATCCCAACCCATCCCATCGCATGCCATTGCCATCCACCTCCATTGCTCCGTCGCAATCCTTCCACAAGCCACCTGTCTGCCCGTGTCGTGTGCTGCTCATCAACCGTCAACCCACGGCCGGCTGTGACGACTCCCAGATGGTGTGTCTCTTTGCTTCTTGACCAAGCTACCGTACTGTAGATACTGTGTACTGCGCATATCAGCCCCTAGGCTGCCGAGCTTGGATGCAGAGGGATGGGCATGAAATAATTCCTCATTGTGCAGCACAGGACATTGCATTTGATCGTCACGTGTCGTGTCGAGGTTGACCAGGCCGAGAGGCCGTTTCTTGAGGTGGCATTGGCAGGGTTAGAGCCGAAGCATATTTTGGCCAAGTCGGGGGATGTGCCTGACGGCAATGAAACCATCTCATCTCATCTTGGACTCGAGACAGAGCGACTAGGTGATTCGAGATGGGCAACGTTTCCCCGTCGGGCAAGCCATGGCATCGGAGAATTTGGTCAACCCAAAAAGGGTGGAGTGGAGCGGAGTGGCAGGCATGGACTACATTACATGTACTGTTGTATTGTTTGCGGTAGCGAGAGGCTTTTGGGGTAGGGTGAGCATGGGCACGCAGCTGAGCAGGACGGGGATGGTGTTCTGTGTGCAGGACTATTGTGGGTTGTCGATGCGTTGGCAAGCGCCGCGTTGACGGGACGGGCACAGGATCACCTGGACAGGCTGTGATGGGCCAGCTGGGCCGGGTGCTGTTCTGGCCATGCTGCCGCCATGTACGTACCGTGTGCAAGGTAATGTACAACCGCGGTGCGTGAGACACGAGGACGAAGACGACGACGACCGAAGACGACGAGACAGAGAAGGGCGAAGTGTAAAAATCCAACGGGCCAAGCTCGGGCTGGCTGTGATTGATGTGATGCGATGCCACACGACGCAATGTACATGGATTGCACAGCAGGTGCACTGCGCTACTCTGCGCTGCGATGCACTGCATCGTTGGGGTTGGGAGTTGACTGCAGACACACACACACTGGCTGCTAATAAACGTGCACTCTGTTGATGGCAGGCAGCTTGACTGGAGGGGTTGCAAGGAAGTAGGTGCAGCAGCCTGTTCTCACGCCCGCCGTGGCTCTTGAGATGATGATCACAGAATGAATACGTACCACTCAGTAAGCACCAGGATGCGCAGACTTCACGCAGACTTCAGTAGGCACAATGGCTTACATAACACACCGCCGTGCATCCCGCCAGCTAACAGTGGCTAGCCAGACCAGCCCAACAGCGCCCAACCCTGCCAACCTTACTGCACAACTAACTAGAGGCGCAACCTGACTGCCTGCCCGACGGAGGAAGTCTTTCGATCGTCGAGTCTCGACTGTCGGTTCCCAATGCTGCTCAATGCGTGTCGCTCGCCTCCTGCAGACGTCACAGCCGCCGCCCGACTGTGAACAGCAAGCAGCTTAGGAAGGCAAGAAGGTGGTCACCAAAGACATTCCTGTCTCAATCCTGCCACTTGCCGTCCTCCTCATAGTAAGCACTTCCGAAAACCTACTTACAGTTCGTAGTGTTAGATGTTCGTCCAGAAAGGCACAGCCAAGCCACAAACCACACCCCGGCTGTCCAGGATGCTCTTGGCTGCGTCGAGGGCTGGCTGATTGGCTGGCAGCCTCTCGACAAAGTGAGGCGGCCAGCCCTGCCTCGCCTGAATGGCCAGGAACTTCGGACTGCCAGCAAAGGCCCATGCCATCATGCCTACTTGCCCGCCAAGTACCCATCCCACCGTAGCATTCAGACCCTCCATCAATCTCCAATGGTCCGTATTGCCATTGCTTGCTCGTCCTCGCAGGCCACGCTAGCGGAACGGGACCTTAGCTGCTTAGGCGGGCATGACACGACCTGCAAGGTTACCCACAGCAAGATCCCAAAGCCGCCATCCATTCTGCCATTCTGATCTTCGTCTGCCCCAGATCTCAACGCCGACTTTCAATCACGATGCACCCATCAGCGGTCACTGGTTTTCCATTGGCCGACCTCGGCTCCGGCCTCCTGCACCTCGAGGCCCGCTGGGTCGGTCGCCCGGTCGGTGCGTCGTCACTATGCAATGCGGCTCAACGCTCATCCACGAGAAAGCTTCTCTTCTCCCTCGACCTTCTGGCCAGCCTGCAAAGAATATCGCGAATCCTGCCGCACCTCGCACACCCCATGACCCATGGCCAATGTCGTACTGCGTGTATTCTATTGGCGCCGGCTGGTCGAGATTCGTTCAAATTACATGACAGGGCAGTAAATAATCTGTACTCAGCAAGCGAGCCCGCGATCGCCGCTTCACCCAAGGTCTGGTCCAGCGCTACCTAAACCCCCACGGAATCCACCCGTCCTGCCCCCCATTCAAACAGGTACGACAGCTTGTACAGGCTCATGTCGTCTTGCAGATCGAGTGTGACTGCCGTGTAACTGGTCATGGGCTGCCATCACCGCATTCCTCCGCCCACATCCAAGCTCCACCATCAATCGCCCACCGTCCACCGTTCGCCAGGCCCGATTCTGCCCTCATGCTTCGGCTCTGACCGCCTGTCCCCACGCCCCGGCTGGCCCCACAAGTCCGGGATAGCGTGCAACTGTTTTCGGCTACCCGCTTCGCCGGCCGTCGCGACCACTGCCGTCATTGACGCGCTGTACTCACCAGGTTTGGTCCCGGTCCGCGAGTCAGCGACTCAGCAACTCTGTACGTCAGGTGTTTGCTACCCAGGACACCTCGTCCACTGAGTTTGCCGCTAGCTCACCGACTGAGGAGCTGCTCCAGATGCTACCACCCTGAGTCATCCTCGGGAACATCACGAGCTTCACTCCTCCTGCCCGTGGCCCAGACCACCAGCGGAGAATTCTGCCTGCAGAGCCCTCACAGGGCAGACCTTGACAGCCTCTGCTGCTTGGTCATTGGGGGCCGAGATCGACCGGTTGTGTGGGCGATCAACGCGTCGGAAATATCAAAATGCTCAGCCAGTCGCCCGCCTGCCCAGGCGTCACTCCTGTAACACGCCTTCCGGCCGCGGTGAAGCCGTGTAACCGCTGGGCCAAGGCGTGTCGCGGCCACGCACGTCATTGCTGTTTTCGTCGCCCAGTATCGGCCAATATGGATCTGCCCGCGTTTACATGGGCAATTTGTTGGCAGCACGAGCTTCTCGAAGCCGAGTCGCCAGACACCCTGCTGTCTACCTGAGATCGGACTGAAGCTCGATCCACCCCACCGGGCACCAAGGCCGACTTGCAGACGGTCTGGCGGCTGTCTTTCCATTCTACACTATTTCCCTTGAATTTTGCTCTCCATCCTTAGTGCGCTGTTCGGCGAAGGCCGAGAGATTTCCAGGAGCATGTGATGGGGTCATGACGGACTCCCATCACGGCGAGATAGAGAACTACCCATCGGGAGGAACTAGAATGCCACTAGAACAGTAAACCCGTAGGTTTGCGAGACCTAGGAGCTTGGAGCTCCACGCCGGACGTCAAAGTGGACGCAGCTGTCTAGTGCGAATGACCATCCGTAGTTGATCCATTAGCTTGTTTTGCCCTTCGGCCTCGTCATCCGCCTTTCCCTTTGTTCTCAAGCCCAGGTACCGACGGCTGATGAATTTGAATCATCCAGACTTGGCTACGCTAATCTTGAGATGAATTTAGAAAGCGGCTAAGTCTCAACGTCGAACTAATTGCTATTTTCTGCCCTGCGAAATGCGGGCTAGGTTAGATTGCCTCAACCTTGGTTGATGCGCTCAGGAATACCGGCTGCCCGGGCGAGGCGCAACTTCCGGTGTCTCTGGCAGCTTGGTGTGGTGTGATCCGCCACAGATGGAGTGTGGCATGACAAGCAAGCTACGCTGTGTTTGAAGCCCTCGTGGCGGTGTTGTTTAGTTCTTCGTCGGCTGCGGCGGCTGTTTGTACTTCTTGTACAAGTGGCAGTTGGCTACATACGGAGAAAATCATATTGATAACTCCGGTGTAATAAATCAGAGTCTATATATGAGACCCAGAAGACAATTAATTACTACTCACAATACGACGTCCCCAATGTCATTCACAGTAATATATATCCGGCTAGCCTTGAGGCGGTCCCCGGTCACCCACGGACAGTTGCTACAAACAAAAGCAGAGCTTCAAACACCCTTGCGGATCCGGAAGAAGCAACCCTGGTTTCACGTGTATTGCCACGCTCGGGAAAATCCCGGGGCTAGGAGGTCGCCGGGTCCGAGGAGAAGATGGGATGGTCGTCGGCGGGTGACGTAAGGGTTCGGGCCGTAAGGCTGTACGTAATTAATCGAGACAGAAAAATTCCAGACGCTACACGTGCGCGCGGTTGCTTTTCCCTTCTGCGCTTGCTCCGGTCTTCAAGGTCCTGCTGCGTGGATCCCTGGTGCCTACACACGTGCCCAGAAGCATTAGGGGTGAATTTGTGCAGGATAATAGTTCTCAATTGGCAACCATGTGGATAATTTTCGTCGCGACGCCTCCGAAATCCCTTTGGTTGCTTTGAGGCGTTAGGCTGGTTGGGGGACAGCTTGTGAGCACTCGAAGACTACAGTCTATATTCGACACAAGCAAGAGTAGTGCGTGATCGCTCTACATGGCACTTCAATTATACTCGTTGGGGGATTATGGGGTTCGCAACAGGCTATTCTTGCACAACTGAGGCCGTTGCATTTCAATGTCATTTAGATAACTTGGGAAAAACTCTGTGAAATTCTCGAAGCTTCAACTACCTACTGTCTGTTTTGAAGGAGATTGTCTAACCGTACGTGAAGCGAGAATGTTGACTCCGGCCGTATCCGCGCGCAGGCAATCTGTAATCAGGTCTCTTCCAACTCATCATTACCCTCGGCTTCAGCAGTCTCGTCATCTGATGACCCTGCGGACTCTGGGGGCGTCATAAGTACAGCTTCTTGCGACTCAGTATCCGAGTCACTCTGCAGCGACTCGGCACTCCGGAACGATCGTCGTGCCCTGCGGCCGTCTCTTTCTCTCATCAGAGCAGACCACGCGACACACTGTGGAAGTTTGGGAATTAGCATTATGTACAATGGGCGTTTGGAACGAGCTCCTGAACTCAGGAAAAAGACTCGAGTACTTTGGGGCCCGGATGGGGGCGGGGGGTAATAAAGAGCTGTTGGGATAAAATTGTGATTTAATACTTACAGACTCGCAAACTCGCTTCTCGATCTTTGTGTCGACATCATACTCGCGCTTCTGCATATCCACGCAACCGCAACAGCCCAACACGCCCTCTGCTGCTCCGCAGATAAACTCGGAGTATGTGTAGGGGTAGATTTTTAAACATCCACTAGGGAGGTCTGCGGCTGCATAAGGGCAGGTTGAATCGCACTGAATGGAATTTTGTTAGCGAGAGTGTTCTATGATTTTAGGTATCGCCTGTCAGGTGCCGTATAGTGTGGTACTGCTGGGGTTGGGGGGGGGAGGGGCTGTGATAGATTCAACGAAGAATTTGAGGAGTTTGGGGTGGCCTTACAAGAGCGAGGTCCACGATGACGAGACACATTGTGGATGTGGCGATGTTGAAGCGAATAAGATCTCTAATTGACCAGGTATTGATTCTGTTGTCAAGCTGTAGACTCGACAGCATGTAATACACAGATGGTCTTATATTTGAGAATAACTTACAATCTTTGATCCTGTTTCATGTCTGCCCTTTCCCGTCAACAATGGCTCTGTCCGTTGACAAAGGGCTTTGTATGATTTCTCTCGTTTCGCACCATCACTTACAAGCGTTGTTGCTGTTCAAATTGGTCAACCAATGTTGGAGAAAATAGCACTAGGAGCCGTAGTGGGAAAAAGGATCAAGAAAAATTTGAGAGAATTCGTCATTTCATCATGAGATAGTAATAGACCAGCGGACGAACTCGAATGTCCGCTACTGGATTTGCATGCCAGCTCATCACCAATTTGGACCTTTAGGCCAAAGTCATGCAGGTGACATACCCGATAAGATTTTAGCGGGCGCCGACAATGTGCCCTGTTCTTTGCCTTTGTTTTCAATTCTAAGCACTCTCGAACCTTTTCTTTGTGTCCCATGGGTCATTCGACCACAGCCCATCACATCTTCTTACGAGCGTCATCACTTGCATGGCGTGGATTTCCCAAGCAGGGAAACATCCAATCAATTCTGTCTCTCTCGATACGGACTCACGTGAAGCACCATTTGATTAAAGACCTAGAATGCGCAATTGTCAGGCAGTTGAGCAGATGGTGGACACGCCGAGAATTACCTTGCCCTCAATGTACGGCTTTCCCCTGTGGCATTTTATGATATATACACTCTGTCATCAACGAACAATCCACACAGCACAGCAGGCTTCCATCAAGAGATAGTCGTCTTGAGAGCGGGAGGTATTTGGATCCCACAGGACATTCAATTTACCAAGTATCTACCTGCATATCGCAGCAGACCGCTGCCCTCGTATCCCAGAGCGCCTATAATTATGTCCGTCCCCCAAGGGCAAAAAAATAAACATCCTTTTGTGTAGCCGTAGCATAGTTCTCTCTATAGTGAAAATAAGCGTAATAACGCTCCCATTATCGTAACCCAAAAAAAACCGTAGACCCAGCCGGCCCACATCGATCGGCGGCCTTCAGAGGCTAAGTAGGCAGCACCTTATATGCTCCCGGCACTAACGACCTCCCGCCGTAGCACCTCGATCTCGCCGCTCTCGGCCGTGCGCCTCCTCTCCATCACCCACCGCGTCTCCCCGCTCTCTTTGTCCTCGTCCATCGAGTACGAGATGCTCTCGGCGGAGCTCTTGTGGCGGTGGCCGAGGCGCTTCGAGGGGGACGAGACGGTCGTGTTTGGGGGCGCGGCCGGAGGTGATTCGGGGGGCGCTGGAGGCGAGGCTGAGGATGCACCAGGGGAGCCGATAACAGTGTCGATTGTAGCATTGGTGTCGTATGCATCCTTGTTCTCGTGGGCGTGGTCTACCGTCGGGCTCTTGGTTGACAGGCCCGGGCTGGAGGCCTCCTCTTCGTCTTCGATTACTGGCGGGCATTGTAGCCCAGGAGACGGTTGTGGTATGGGTGGTGGCGGGGGCGAGAAGAGCGGTTGGGGTGGTGCGCTGTTCGGCATTGACAGACCCATCGTCATAGTTGGGCTTCCCGCGCCGCTCGCGGCATCTGAATTGCTCCATACAGAGAACGCCGAGTTTTTCCTCGCATGTGTGCCGCCAGACATGCCTATGTGGGAGTTCGGCCTCCCGGATTCCCACGGTGCTGGGCTGGACGTCCCCTCGAACCTCTCGCCAGGAGGTGCCCGTTCTGAACGCGGGCTTCCTTCCCTCGACGAGTTCAGACTGACTTGACTGCCTCCCCACGCCTTGCTACGCAAACGCAGAAGCTCGGCCAGACTCATCTTACCATCGTCGGTCATCATGGCCAACTGTGCAAGGCCAGGACTCTGCAGGGAGTTTCGCCCTTCCGAGGTTCCCATTGGGAGGCCGAGACTCATGATCGAGTTGCGATTGGAGTATTCAGACCGCTCTGTGATCGGAGTGAGGTTTGGTTCGCGGCTAACCACACGGCCGCTGGTGGTACGGCTGACGCCTGACGGGCCGAAGTATCCGCCGTAGACGTTGTCGGCGGTCAGGGACGAGCCGCCGGGTTTTGATACCCCATGATGACCCTGCGGGAGGGGTGCAGAGTAGAAGCCGAATTCCTGCCCATAAAACCCGTCCGAGTCGTAGGCCAGTGCTTCAGCATTCGCTTCTGCAATGAAGTCGTCATCAAATTCGAATTCGTCGTCGTCAAAGTTGTCGTCGAACCCTGCCTCGAAGCCATCGTCATAACCAGCATAATCGTCGTATCCGCCCTGCAGGCCGCTGTCGAGTATCTGCCCACCGCTGCTTGGCTGTGAGCCTGTCGTCGGTGATGTGATCGTGACATCTGGGTCAGCTGAGTCAGCCGGCGGCGGAGGCGGCGGCAGAGGTGGAGACGGAGACGGAGATGGAGGCGAGGCTGGCTGGTCTTCCCACTTGAATTTCCAACCAGACGCAGCAGCCTTGTGAGCAGCTTCGGCCAGGGCAGCCTGGTAGGCGGCAACTTTGCCTTCGGTGGGAACCTGCGATGGAGAAGTCACAGGAGCAACATCGGCGTGAGAGGAAAGCTCTCTCCCCTTCTCCGTCATCGACGGCATAGGTTGCAGGCCCAGGCTGACCGAAGTGTGGGCTGTCGAGCCAGACAAACCGGATGCTGAAGCGATGTCGGATTCGCGTTTCGTCACTCCCTGCTCTTGGACCGCTCTTGTGGCCTGAGCTTGGGCGAAGGCGCCTGGTATCGGGCGGCCATATTGGTCCGTGTCGTCAATGTCAAAAAGAGACTCGTCAAAGGTGGATTCCTGTATCTCGTCCGCTTCCATCCTCAGCTCTTCCAGCAAGCCTTCGTCGAAATACAGCTCCTTGTCTGCCGTACCCCCGATGTTTCCATCATCGACAATCGGCTGGAGTCGTCTTTCCTGAAAGACTGTGGGATCGTATGGAGTTTTGCGAGGGGCCTCGGGCCCTCGAATGCCAAGATCGACAGCATCAGGCGAGAGTTCCTGATTTACAGGAGTCTCGCTATTTGCCAGTGGCGATGTCGCAGATTGTAGTTCTGGTGTTGTATCCTTCGTCATGGCATATCCGATAGCCTTGCCTGTCGCATCTCGTGGAGTGGCAAGCAGTGCTCCCGTGGCAGGACTTGCCAGCGACGACTGTGGGTTTGACCTTTGGAACACGAAGCCGGCGAAGTTTTCTTGGTCATTGTCCGGGTCGTCCTCAGTCTCTGCTAACACATCATCGTCACCAACCACGGGAACGTCCTCCTCGAAAAATGCGTCGTCGTCAAGGAAGTCGTCGTCGCCAACCATGGGGATGTCCTCCTCAAACCCGTCCTCGGCCATAGCTGCATCGTAATCGAACGAGTCTTCGTCAAAGTCGTCGAATCTCGAATCCCTATGGGTTGGATTATTTGCTTTCCTCTCCAGTTCCTTCTGCCTATGCCGCTCTTCCAGTGCCTTCTCCGCTCTCGCCGCACCCATCATGTCGAAACTAAATCGCGAGGATGTGCTTTTCATATGTTTTGGCAAAGCAAGCGCAACTCCATCTTTGATAGAGCCATCAGAAAGTGAAATGTGCCGCGACTTATTCGTCCTGGTCGAAGGATTCGCCTTGTTCATCGGCTCGGCGTTAGTTGTGGCACTGGGTCCTGAGCGCTGGGACGCAGAGCGTTGGGCTTCAACATTCTGCCCTGAAGACTCAGGCTCCGCTGGGAGCGGTTTGTCGTCCAAAGAGACACGTTTGAGTTCGGCTGCCGACTTCCTGGACGACTCTTTCGAAATCCCTTGTGGTTTCTGCGATTCGGTATCTGATGTCCCAGGCTGGGTCTTTTCTGATACGGCGCTACTACTCCTACCAGTCGGGCTGCGTGACACAAGGTCAGGGACAACAGTGGATGACGTGCCCTGGGGGCCACTCCAGACCTCAGCCCCCGGTACCGTAGGTTTCCTGGTAGGAACCACGCGCTGTCTCGGAGCACTAAAGTCATGAACTCTCGTGCCTCTTATGCGAGGGTCATATGTTGCCTCGGCGGGTTTCTGGGGCAGCGGCAATGGGCGAAGGTCGGGGGCGTTCTGTGAAGCTTTGCGGCGCATCAAGAGACCGGACATGGGGTTCTTGAGGAAGGGAAGCCCTTTCTTTCCCTTTTGCGACTCTGCAACGGACTGTGATGAGGCGATCGCAGGAGGCTCGGAGGTGAGCCGGGTGCCGGAGGGCCTCTTTCCCGTTGCGCCGGCATTGTTCTGCAATTCGGTCGGGGCGACGAAAGACGAGCGGGTTCTCAGCTCCTTGACAGGGACAGGAGGTGGGTGGGCGGAAGACAAGTTGGTATTTATGGGTGGTGGGAGAGGTTTCGATCGTGGGGTTTGCTGGGCAGCTGGTGCCTGACGGACAACTGCTGAGGAGTCTTCCCGCTTCGCCCCGAAGGCGCGGCGGTAGTTTTCGAGGGCGAGGCCACCCATAAAGCCGGAATCACCGGCACCCTGGGGCGATTTGACAGAAGGGGACGATGATTCCTTCAAGGACTGCTCTGAAGGCTTCTTATTAGGCGTAGGGTCGGGGTCTGTTCGAGGGCCGGCGGGATGAACGGGAGGGGTGCTGGCGGCATTTGAGGGCCTGGTTAATAAGTCTGGGCGGTTCGAGACATCGTGGGCCGAGTTCGCATGCTCGGCATGGTCGAGAGGGCTCAATTGATCGGGAAGAGGCGAGGAAGGGTTGGACGGGCCGCGCCGGTGGATTCTGAAATGGGACAGCATGTCTGCGTCTCCAGTTTACAGCCTCGGTGTGTGGGTTGGGCGTCGAGATGGGAGGAATGGCTTGGCTGAGGTCGAGGCCAGAGCAGCAGAGGCAGGCCTAAGCCCTGGGCCCGGATGAGGGCCAGCAAGCTGTCAAGGTGAGGTGCAGATGCGGCAGACTTGTTGTTGCAAACGAGTTGATCGATGTTGCAAGACCATTGCTTCGGGCAGGTTCTCTGGGAATGGCTGTGGGACGAGACGTGAGGAGAGTGGCGTCCCAATGTATTCTATCCTATCCGCGTATCCGCCTGTCCGCCTGCCCAGTGTTGTTGTGTAGCTGGTGTTAGCTGGAAGAGGCCGTCCGCGGGAGGAATCTGTGGAAGGACAAGCGGTGGTGTGGCAGCGAAGCAGGTCGAGGGCCGCAGGACCTTGGTAGTGCCGTGTCACGGTAATCAATCAACATGAGGTCGTTGAAAAGATGAGGATGACGAGTCGGGGAAAAAGCTGCCCCGGTCTGTTGTCTTGTCCTGACCCTGTCAAGCCTGTCTCCCAGGCGTGCAGCAATGCAGCCAGTGCTGCTCTGCCCACCCATTCGGTCCCCCAGCCCAGTCCTGGGTCGTGCTGGGCTGGGGTCCCCTTGCCGTGTCACAGGGCAGTGGGGTTCCCATGGCGCGGCGCTAGTAGCAGCTTCTGGACGGTTGCCCGCCCTCCAAGCGCTGCCCATGGCCGTCTACTGGCTCGTGCAGCATGCTGGATGGAGCCTCAAGCATTTGTTCCCTGTGACAAATTGAGACAATTGCTGGTCTGAAACCAGCAGCCCAGACATGCAGAGGGCCATCGAGTCCTGCCAGACTGCTTCGAGAACTCGTAACGCACATCGCCGGTGATCAACATCAGGTGGCAGGTCGACGCCCAATGACATGGGACCAGAGAGATCCCTTGGGCCCTTTGGGATGCCTTTGCAATTGTCTGATGCACATCTGCCATGTCATTGGATGAACCCTGATTTCCCGCCATCTGAACCGTAAGCATGGGCCGAATATCTTGACTGCAACGCTTCTTTTCTGCTTGCCTCTTGCATGATGCAATTCAATGTCTTTGTCTCTAGGGTCATGACCAGGAAGCAACAGGACAGAACATCATGAACGGGAGTCTGCTGAGATAACACGAGCCTGGGACAATTTCACATGATGAGAATGAAACTCTGTAGTGGTTGACTTCATCGCTTAATCATCCCATGCCTGCAATGTGACCTTGAAGCCTCACGCCATGCCACAGCCGCTTACATAAGGCACATGCCAGAGGATGGTTAGAGCAATTGCTGACCGCATTCGACCAAGACCTCAGGAGTCAAGCAAGGTATTGCCAACGGGCTCATATTGGAATACTGTCCTTGACATGCGTACACCTAACGTGCAAAAGCTTGGCCTAAGTGGACTTTTGGCTGCAGCATGGCTGGCTGCATGTTTTACCTGCATGGACCACCCGTGCTCCCTGGAGATGAACACCTGCATACGGTGATATCAATGGACAGACAGACTACATGGCTGCACAGGCTTTGCCTTCAGCAACATGGAGTCGTATTCCTCGGTTCCGGAAGCTAGCTATATTTACTCATTTGACGCGGACTGAATTCAAATATTAGTTATTGTAATAAAAAAGAGCAACTTCTCAATCGAATGGCACACCATCTTCAAGGCGTTTTCATCACAGGGGATGAGATATAGTGCATATCTTGAGAATATTCATTATCTATCTTCGATATCATTCCATCTCCTGCCCCCCGACCCCCAACACCCCTCCTGGCTGAGCTCAGTAGCGGCAACAGTATCCGAAGGGTTCCTATGTAAAAAGGCCAGGTCAGTTTCGTCGGCCCTAATTCTCATCAAATTCCGTAGATATGCATGCAACTTTACCTGGTCACAGAAGGCGCAGTTGAACACCGGCCGGCCGTTGTCGGCACAAGTTGTGCAGGTGTCGAAGGCACAGCACTTGTAGCCCGCTGCGGCCGCAGCGGCCTCGGCCGGGGCAGCAGAAGCAAGGGTGGTCATACTGATGGCGATTGCCAGGACGGTCTTGATAGAGAACTGCATCTTGGTGCTTCGTTGGTATAAGGGACTTCGAGTGTTTGATTTGTTGTTCCCGGTGGTGCCGTGTCAAATAACTGTGAGTTTTGTGAATGATTATGTTGTATGGGTTCCGAGGAGTAAAAGACTTTAAATAGTTATGAGAATGCTGCCTCGAGTCTGAGAAACCAACATGCAAGTAGACGTGGTCACCATAAATGGTCCGGGCGGCTTGTTGGGAGGATCCCAAGGAAGGATATCGCAGGAAACCCAATCGCTTTTTTGGGCTCCTCCCCAAGTGGAGACAGCATACGTTGGTTGCCCAGTGAAAATCTCAGCCTCAAAAGTGTATGCTACCAACAAGACACCAACATGCGCGGAGGATCTGAATCCTTTGAACCGGCACTGGGTGGATATGACTTCATTCAAGCTAGCTGTAGCTATGTGGAGAGAGTGGCAAAGGCGCTGAAACAAAAAAAAAACATGGCGCAGGCTACCCAGCCCTGGAAGCACTCAAGCACACAACCAGTCTGTGTCTTTGCTCCTTTAAATAGACAAACAGGAGGCTATCAGAAAGGGAAAGACGTGGGTAGGCGGGCTTGTTCTCAAGGGATTCTAATGACGATTTTCCCCGCGGTGTTGAGATTCAGAAGGGCCGCATACGCTTCACTCGCCTCATTCCACTCGAAAACATGGCCCACTACCGGCTTGATGCCATGTTTCTGGACAAAGGCAGCCATGTTTTGGAGCATAGGGATACTCGCGTACACAATACCTCGGACTTGATTCCAAGAGTTAGCATACTTATTTTGTAGTGCACACATTAAGTGGCATGGACTCAGAAATCCAAGGGCACGTACCAGTCTTTGCACCGAAGACGATGTCTGGTATCAGATCATGCTTCTCCGAGGCGCCCAGGAACCCAACGGCCGTCACGAGTCCGCCGTTCCTGGTCGCGCGGAGGGACCGGGCGATCGTCGACGCACCCACCACGTCGACGACGTGATCCGCGCCGCGCCCGCCGGTGAGCTCGCGGACCTTGACGTCCCACTCCGGGTCGTTGGAGTCCAGGGCGTGGGCGGCGCCGAGCTTCCTCGCAGCTTCGAGCTTCTCGGGGGAGGAAGACAGCGCGATCACCTTGGCGCCCGCGGCTGTAGCTATCTATCCGCCAGCACGCATGGGTTAGATCACATAATGTTACGGTCAAGCTATGCACGCCAGTGCACTCACCTGCAGGACCGCTGTGCTCACGCCCCCGGTACCCTGAGTGACGACCACATCCCCCGCCTTCAACGGGGCATACCACCCAAACAGGGCGTTCCACGCACTGGCATACGCACCTCCGAGCGCAGCAGCCTCCTCGAAGCTGAGTCCCTCGGGCGCCGCCACGACAGCGTCCTCGTCGGCGACGGCGTACTGCCGCAGGATCCCGTCGACGTCCCCGGCCCCGAGCATCCTGACGCCGGCCCCCTCGCCGTCCGTCCCCGGCTCGGCTGACTTCCATGCGCTCGAAGCCGCGAACATGACGCGGTCGCCGGGCCTCCACCGCGACGGCGTGCCGGGTGCAGTCGCGCCGACGCTCTCGACCGTGCCTGCGCCGTCGACCAGCGGCACTAGGGGCGCGATGGTGCGGTCTTTGTAGCGCTCGTCGTCCGTGGCTACGAGGATGTCTCGGTCTGTTGGCGTGGGTGGTGGTTAGAGGAGGCTGATGGTACGGACTTGGACGGTTGTGGAATGTGAGGTATGTATCAATCGGTTGCTCCGGGGTTCACTCACAGTTCAGTGCGGCAGCTTTCATCCGCACCAGCACCTGGCCGGGCCCCGGTTGGGGCTTTGGTACCTCATCCAGCACGAGGTTGCGTTTGATTCTTTCGGCTGAGGCTGGTCCCCGCTCGTGAAGGTGGATGCGATACGCCTGAGAAGTTTCGGTGGCCATTGGAATTGCTCGGGATGGGTTTATGGGCACGGTACAGCAGACGTCAAAGGTTAGATATTAAAGCAACTGTTGATAGTGCTAGCGGATTAAAGAAATGGATCTGATTTCTTTTCAGGGAGGCATGATCTGAATTTATATGGCGAGAATTACGAAATCCAGGTGATGCTATCAGTCGCATGTTGTTCGCTTCTCGCATAGATAATTTGTAAGCCGCAGTGAGACTTTCGCTGCCAACTTGACCGACTGCCCAGGTGCACATTCCGCTGTGAAATGGCTCTTCGGTACAGGTGGCCAGTCCGGGATCCACTGTCATCTTCGTAGACAGAATTCATTTGTAATCATGCATGTCATTTTCACAAGTGATCTGATCTCGACCGTGGGTCAGATCTAGGCTCCCCTATTGCATGATCGAAGTATACGGCCGACACTCGGTCTTCTGGACTCCAGACAAGCTCATAGGCCCACGGGCGATGATGCCTTTTGTCATCATCGTCTGCGGCCTCATCCGACTTATGTCGGTCGGGTGGCTGGGGTGTTATCCAGTGAGCAATCACTGTCACATGTCGAGTTGATGGTGGCACCATTGCGACCAGTAAGTATTATTTGAAATAACTAACACAAACCGCTGCTTTCTTTTACCAATCATCAAGTCTCCAACCCCTTAATATCTACTCTTTGAGAATCGAAACAGGCTGGTGTTGCTCAATGCCTAATTTCGGTCTCCGCCCCCCTATTTTTTCTCTTTTGTTTTTGAACTTCTTGCCGCGTACCCTGCCCGAAACCACCCAGGAACCAGTAACTGTGAATCTGCCACGAGAGAAGACTCCTGAGAACACGGGCTATCGTCGAACTGACAACTAATGTGGCTGGCACCCGTTTATTATCCCAAGCGCACACCTAACTGAACTTCGCAAACTGACCATCAGACATCTTGATACTGACTATCGCGGAAGGGGTGGGAGGGGGAGGGGTTTCTCATACCTCGAAAGCACTCCAGAGCTCCACCTAATCCCATCACTGGCTCCGAATCGCTTATTGATAAAGCTCTCCTCCTGGAACCGGCAAGATGTCTCCCATCTCAACACTGTTTGGATCAACCTGCCCATCTTCCGTAATATTCATGAAGCCCAGCGATTGATCACGATATTCAACAAAGGCTGGAGCATGCTGATCTGCGACTTGTTGAGCTGGGTAAGGCTGATACAAATCCTGTCCTTGTTGCTCAAGGAGCATCTCGTCAGGCTGAGGGAAAGACGAAACCCCTCCGCCTTGCTGATAGTCCACCTGGTGGACCGGCCCCCAGCGATCCATGACATTATTAGTGAAGCTCACTGGAGTTAACATTTCTGGCTGGGCCTGCATCTCGACTGCGCCTATGTCTTGGGGAATCTGGTTCAGTGGCGCAAGAGGCTCGCCCTGGAGAGGCTGGGCTGGGAAAGGTTGAGCCGGGAAAAGCTGACCCGGGAGAGGCTGGCCCTGGAAACGCTGAGCTGGGGAAGGTTGAACCGAGAAAAGCTGGCCTTGGAAACGCTGGCCCTGGAAAAGCTGAGCCGGGAAAGTCTGGGCTGGGAGAGGCTGTGCTGGGAAAGGCTGATCCGGGAAAAGCTGACCTGGGAGAGACTGACCCTGGAAAGGCTGAGCCGGGAAATTCTGGGCCGGGAGCGGCTGGGCTGGGAGAGGCTGTGCCGGGGGATGATGGCTGGCGACATCTTGGCTTTTCCAACCTTGGGGTGGAGGAGGCATGACTTGCCTTGGCTCCTTGCCTACCCAATAATGCAAAATGTGATGCCCTCCCTGCTTCCCGTATGGTGTTACCAGCCCGTGCGGGCTTGTGAAGTTAATCGGGTATCTGGACATCCAAAACACACCCCCAGCTTCTGGTTCCAGAGGGACCTGAGTAATGGGGGGGTTGTCATCTGTATCCAAGGGCTCGACATAAATCTCGCCGTTCGGAATAACGAATTCGATGCGCGGTCGGACCAGTCGCTCCCCATTGCGCGGGTCCTTTCTGTAAGGGATTTCTTGGATGTCTGGCATGTGCTGGTTGGTGATTGTGGGCCTTGGCCTGAGACGGCGTGCCGCGGAGTCAGTTGACTGAGTCGAGGTTGACGGAGGCGGGGTTGGCCGAGGCGGATCAGAGTTGGTGTGAACTGATCCGGAACGGTCTTGCTCAGAGTGAACTTCATCCATATTGTCTGTATGTATGCGTCGTGATGCTGTTGCCGATGGATGAACAAAGTGTGGAGGAGTGTGATAGTGTTGCTGATGGATGAATACAAGCAGATATCAAACCAGCTTTCGGACTCACGAAAATCTAGAAGAAGTGCCGTCTGGTCAATACTCTTTGCGTTTAAGAAAGATCTATTTTCGCCAATTTCTAGTTGGGCCGTCTGTTCATGACTCTTTGCGTTCGAAACAAGCCTTCATTTCAGCCAATTTCTAGAACCGCGGCGCCGATGAGACTTGGACAGATGACCTCCCAATAGTTTGTGCACGCGGTCTAATGGATAGCGCACAGTCAGGAAGGGCAAGAGCGGCTGAGTGTCATTCATACGCAAGTAGAGATGTATTAATTAGGTGTCTGAATAGCGTGTGTGTTTCTGAGGAAGGAGCCGTTTGTGAGAGGTACTTACTTCGTAGGTAGGTCCGATGAGGTCCGGCTGGTGGAGGTAGACAAGACACTGTGCATATGACTAAGAGGAAGTAGCGGTGGTCTTGGGCACCAGGACACGTACGATCAAGGTAAACTGAAGAAATAAGAGCACTGGTCTCCAGTCCCTTGAATTCGGCCATAGTGTGGCTCTCGGGTTCTGGTCTTGTTGTGAGGAATCAGAAAGGGTTGATTCTGTTAAATGAGTTCCGGAGGGATACAGTACCAAGATCAACCTCCCTTGCACAGAACTTGGCAGAATGACAATGATTAGATAAGATTCGGTATCGAAAGATAATGAATTGGCATTGGGGGACATTCCGGTACTCAGGTAGATTCAAGCCAATTTTTGGTGACTTCAATCTTGGTGCAAATGTCAAAGCGCTACGAGATTTGCCAGAATCCACCCGAAAAACATGCGCTGCACACAAGTCGGTCATAACCTAGGTACGTACCACCAAGTAGACTAGGGAGGTAACATAGGTACATAGGCTGGTAGGCACACCGCCCGGATTTCCCAATACTGTGTGAGCGAGGGGTGTATAGGTATGTTACAATGCACGCTCCACCCAGCTCTGGATTATACCTCGAGTGCTTGGATCGTATTCCTTTACCGTAACCTGCGAACCCTCGATGAAAGTGTTGGCCTGTACATAGATCCACTTTGGCTTCTTCTTTGCCAGCACTATTTCTCGCCATTCAAGGTGCACGGTTTCAAGCTTCGAGAGCTCGCCGTAGTACTCACGACACTGTAATCAGACGCATCAGGCACGTCAGAAATATCATGATCTGCACGATAAGCAGCTTTGAAGAGGGGATTCTTGGTAACTTACAGCCGCTACATCAGCAGTACAGCGATACATGTGCAGTCTCAACAGCATCCTTCCTAGAGCTGGTCTTGCATGGGAGCTGATCTTGGAACGGTCAATGCGTGCTACCAGCTTCTCTTGCCCACGGTCGAAGTCAACGTTCAGGAAATCTCCTGCATCTGTGAGTAGGCATTTCATCATAGCGAAGTGAGCTTGAGCATGCGCTTGACCCCATGTTCCATTCTCAGGGCTGAAGTCCGCCAGCCCACGGAGCCCGTCGATGCCGAGCTGGAGGTATAGATTGTACGTCACTAGGCACTGTGAGCATATCGCCAAGATGCGAATAAGTATATAACTGAGTACTTACAGTCACTAGCGGTCACCTCAGATCGCTCCGTAAATCCTAACAGGCCGAGTAGGTCCTTGTCGTCCATGAGATAGGCTCCCACAAGTTCAGCCCGACACTCGTCTACAGTTGTGGCCAAGTCTCCAAATTGCCCTGTCCATGTTTGACCGGGTCTATACCAAGATGTGATCGCTTCCCCAGTGAGTGGATTAATGGGAGGATGGCGAACATCAAAGTTGAATCTGGACTCGGGCTCCTCTATCATCATCTTCCCTGTGCCGTGCCCGAGGAGTTCATGCAAAACAACCCACCAGTAGTATGCCGGGTATTTGCACTTTTGGAAAGAATCAATCTCTGTAGGATCTATGAACGGGCTTGGGTCGGCTGGATTAGACTCAGCATCCATTCGATTCGCAACGATAACATTCTTGAATCCGCACTCCTGACGGATGTCGTTATAGTTGGGTAGATTGATGCCCGGAAAGACAATGCTGGAGCAATATGCAAGAGCTACCGTATGTTTTAGCTTGAATTTACGACTTCTTTTGCCACGAGATGAGACGGGTAATGCTTACCGTGAATGCTTGTGAAATCAGGGGGCTCGAACAACGCCTTCTCAAAATGCCCCTTTCCATTGTTGACTGACTCCTCTCCGCTTGCCCAAGGAAGCCTTCGAATGAATTTGTCAGAGTGGCTGACAAGATTCAGCAAGACTCGCGTCTCGTCGGGATCTGACACGGCTGCGAGCCCCTCGAACTCCGCGCGGACGCCATAGGGGTCCCTGTAGGGTTCCACAAAACCAAAGATGCTTTCGACTCTGGGGCTCTTATCTTTGATCCATGTTCTCTGAGACTCTCGATAGGCCTCAAGGTCTCCAGTTCTGAAGCTCTCGATGTACTTGGACAGGAATGATCGTTGCGTGTCGTTGCTCGCGTGTTTCGATGCCTCGTTCAAGAACTCGCAGACGCGAGACAAGTCCTCTGAATGGTCTCCTTTCACGATTCGTATCTTTAATCCGCCATCGGAGATCAAGTCTTTGATTGAGGCAGACTCCTCGACTGATGCTTGCAGGACTTCGTAAACTTTGTCCACAATCTTCCTTATGCGAGTGTTTTCCGGAGAGATGGACCATCCATCTACAGCGCAGGAGACGGCGGTGACATCATCCCTAGTCATGGTCCCACCTCTGCCAAGTGGATAATAGGCACTCTGTGCATTGAGGCTTGGATACCCAAGGCCATATGGAGGCACTGCGAACATGGCCACTGAGATGCCCTCCCAGAGCTCTCGCAATCTCGGTGATCTGTCGGCCAGCATCTCCAAGGAGGAAGCCGAGACTGCAGGCACGAACTTTTGATCCCCAGAGCCATAGTAATTTCCTATGTTGGAAAGAAATGTTGCCGCATAATTGAGCCATGCCTCTAGTTCATCTTGACTAAGAGCGGTTTCGCCAGTGAGGAGGTCCCAGTCACCATCACAGCTCTCGTAAAGCCCAACGATGAAGTCGAAAATTCCAAGGGACTCGGTCGACGTCTGGCGGAGGATTATTCTGGCCCCAGACCAAGCGGCTCTTATTGCATAAGATCAGTCTCGTCCTCGTCACCTACAACATTTGCATGGGGTTTACTGACCTCGCCAAGAAATGAGCATATAACTTTTCCTGTGCCGGGAGACTGTCGAAGGCTTTCCGTATGTGCAGTTTATGAATTGGAGGCGTGAGTCGAATCTTGAATCGCTCCATCGTCCTTGACAAGATTATCAATATAAGGCAAGAAAGTGGCGTGAAGGAAAGTTTCCACGCAAACACTCTTTGCAAGCTTCCAAGGTTCTCCTCTTTTTGTGGCTGAGGATGCTGGGGTGCCGAGCCCCGCATCGAGGTCAACCCCAGGTAGGTAAGCTTGTGAGTGTTCAGTTCACAGAGGGAGAATCAACAAATACTGTCTGCGAATGATGTTAGAGCCTCACATTATCCTATGAAACATTAAATACGTGTAGAGTCGATGTGTGCTTGACAACTCTAGTGCTTTGCTATCTAATTGTTCATGGAAATTCAGGAGGACTTTGCGTCCTGAATGATAACATCGCTAGCCTTCTCAGAAACAATGTAAAGAGGCAACGCAATGTAAAATCCAGGGATCTTGGGGAAGACACTGGCATCAACAACACGTAAGCCTTCCGTGCCGCGGACCCGGAACTTGCTGTCCAGGACGGCCATGGGGTCGTCATCTGCTCCGATGGGGCAGGTGCACGACGCGTGGTGGCCCCAGGTCTCGTCCTTCAGGAATTCCTTCACTTCGGCCTCGCTGGAGACGTTGTTGCCGGGCCAGACCTCGGGGAAGCTGCCGTCCAGGGGGATCAGGTCCTCGAAGGCCTTGCGGGCGAACTGGAAGCCCTCGTACGTGGCCTGCAGGTCCTTGTCTCCCTCGCCGCCGTCGTTGGTGCCCGCGTCGTAGTAGTTGAAGTTGATGAGGGGCATGTCGCGCGGGTCTGTGGACTTCAGGGTGACGGTTCCGGCGTTGTTCCTGCTGTGTGCCTTGAGGATGATCCAGGCCCAGTGCTGGGCGTCGGCGAGGGAGTCGGCCGCGTAGCCTGGGAAGTAGCCCTTGAACTTGGCTGGAGCTCCGGAGACCAGCAGATCCGGCTCGTCTTCGGCAACGGAGGACTTCATCGTGACGGCAATGGCAATTCCGTTGGTCCCGTAGACACCCTTGGAAATTGGCTCAAAGCCGGCCTGGTAATCCTCGAGGCAGGCGTCAGGCGTGCTCTGCAAGAAGGTGCACTTGGAGGTAATGGCGAAGTCACTGTCCGTCTTGCCGATCACAGTGGCCTCGTAACGGTCTTGCATGTTGGTTCCGACACCTGGAAGATCGACCACTACGGGAATGTCGAACGACTCCAGTTCTGACTTCGGTCCAACGCCACTGAGCTTCAGCAGCTGGGGAGTGTTGAAGGCACCTGCTGCCAAAATGACCTCGCGCTTGGCGTCGACGCTCCCGGATCCAGTCGCAGAAGCCGATCCTGATCGTGGGTCGGCACGGTACAGTGATGAGCCTTCCATGTAGTCGACGCCAACCGCGCGGGGAGTGGTTCCGTCAGTATCGAAGCGGACTTTGGTGACCTTCTCGACGGTTAGCGGATTGTCGTTGCCTCCTGGATGGAACTGTGGCTGCTTACCAATGTGTTGAGCTTGATGTCCAAGTGGTACTTGCGGGACCCGTCAGAGTTCACAGCCTCTGCTGTCTGCATTATGAGGTCCCGTGGGCCACCCCGGACATTGTCTTTCATGGCCAAAGGCACCTGGTACAGTCCGGTGTTGCTCGTCTCGCCAGGCGCGTTGAGATCCGTCAAGAGAACATGTGCCAGACCAGTGACGGTGGTTAGGGCGGATTCGAGGACATTGCGACCGACTGCGGTGGCAGCGGAAAGGATGAGTGAAAGCAGTTTCTGATCCTCAACCACAAGTGAGAGGGATGTGAGAGACGTTGTAAGCCATCCCTTGAACCCGTGACCGACAATGCTGCTCGGCAAGTACTCATTCTTTTCAATCTTCTGGAAGTAAGACCGCATGTTTTCAGGGCTCCAGGAGGAATCTTGTGTAAGGTCGGAGATATAGGTCCAGTCGCTATCGTGTGCATTGATGCTGATGAGAGCGTTATGGCGAGAACATCCGCCCAAGGTGCCAGCACGAGGATACCACACTCCCAATGGAGTCGCATCTTCGGGTGGGTCAAGACCAACATAGTGGCTCCCATCGGGCAGCTGGTATGTCATCTTGGAATCTCTTGCCTGGCGGTCGAGGTCCGAGTAGTGGTTCACGAAGTAGTCCCACTTCGTGTCCTCGAACTCGGTCGAGAAAAGATGCAAAGCTGGAAGAGTTTCCATGAGATCGTCGCCCGAGTCACCGCCTGCATCGACAAGCAACACCTTGTGACCAGCTATGGCCAAATTCGCCGCAACAGGGCCGCCACCGGGGCCTGAGCCCACGACGACGTAGTCGTAGATGTCATCCGTAGTGTTTGCATCACGACGGCCAAGATAAGGATTGTGTGTACGTCGCGGCTGCTTGGCTGACCAAGGAGCGGCACTAAGCCGAACGTTAGCAAATTAACAGAGTTCATATCGCACAGAAATTTCGTGTACACACAACCCAGAATCGGCCAGAAGCCAGACCAGAGTCAAGGCCACTGAGGTACGCATTATGGCCGATGGAAACAACGATTTTCCTGCAAGGAGAGACAATGGGTCGGTCGTAATCAGAAATGAGTGTCAAAGCATGTAAAAGAGTGTAAGTGCCGGTGACGGTGCAATATCCAGCTACGTGATCAACTTGACATTCTCTTGATAGTTCAAAGAGGAATCTGATCGCCAGTGCAAACACAGAAGTGCCAAGGTGCTGGCTTAAGTCACATCTGTACTCGGGCGATCGTGGGGATTAAAGCCGGAAAACCTCATCAGCGCCGGAGGCTTCCTCATATCGCACCCTTCGTACATACCCCTGACTGCAATGTTGGGACTCCGCCCTCGACGTGGGCTTAGTCTCCTCATTGAAGATCACGATGTCTCCTGGGACTTTAATCCTCCTCCAGCTCCCCGCCTAGAATCCTCCTGACGATCGACTAAGGAATTGAGCCAAGCGTGGACCGAGACCCCTAGAATCGCGGACGACTCCCGGCAAAACAAGGCGAAGTAGACTATAGGGGTAAAAGGTATAGCCATACACAGTTGACAGTGCGAAAGCAGACGGTCAGTCACCTCCGGAGAGCCCTCAAGCCCCGGCCGATCCAATTTTGTTTTGGGCTCTGGCTGACTCGTCGGCTAGTGTGACCAAAAACGGTAAGCCATGAGTCGGTTAGGTATGGGGTTGGACAATCTCAGGCTGAAGATCTGCGTACCTGCAGTGTTCAGTTCAATTTGAAGCCTGGATGACTTCGAAACTATCGTCAGATTGCTGCACTCGCTGCTTATTGTGACTTTCTTATTGCGAAGGTACTGATAGCTATGTGTGGGTGTTAAATGGAGTGCGTTTAGGTTAACGGCAAACGGAGGGACCAGGATGACATATGCAGTATCTGTAGACAAGGTAAAGAGGTAAATAATTCATCACAAACGCTGAGAAGACCTTTAAACCTTCGTAGTACGTATGTGTATGTGTGAGACATTTTGGGCGAAGATGTGTACGGAAATGGACGTGAAAATCGCTTGCGCCATCCCACATATCTGAATAGACAAGATACATCTCGGAGAATTCCTTTCCCCACTTCAATGGAGGGAGCTGGAGTAGTGTTCAGCTTGGGGCACACCTGCTGGACCCATTGTTGGGCTCGTTCCAATGACATATCACATCGGATCCGCATACACGCAGTGGTTTCTGTGCGATCAATCTTTTCTGTCGAATTGTGGCCGAGTCCCAGCAGATCCAGGCTGTTTTGCGGATGCAAGATACAGTTTAGTTTGAGAATTTGTGAGGCCCACGCAATTTTGAGACTAGGAATATTCCCCGTTGGGTCTTTTGCGATTGTAACGAATGCCGGGTTGCCACGAGGTCTCCACTTCGGCATTTGCCATAACCCATAAGCAAGGGTTCCCAAGTGCCTGGGACGGGTTCGCCGATCTCAATATTCCACATAGTCTCGGCTCCCCGTTCAAGCGGTGAGACCCGTGCTCGCATATTCACCATCAAGAGCCTCATCGCAAGCCAGTACCGACGCCCGAGATTGCCTGGCTCTGCCTTGATGGCGTGCGACAGAAGCTCGTCCAGAAAGGTTCAATTGTGGGGAGGCGATACCAAAAGAGAGAGATCAAAACTCCGGATAGAGAGAGCCAAGCAGCGTAGACATGAGTGCCCACCTTGTAGTGTCCCAACTAGGTTGTAGAGAATGTTCCATAGCCTACCAGGATCTTTAGAAGCGTTCCAGGATTCAAAAATCAGGTTATAACATGTCCGCGCCTTCTTCCATGTAGTGAAATTGAACCAGTGCGACTGTTTTGGAGCATCATGAACTATAATCTGGGTGCCGCTATTCATGATAAACAGCCCTGGAGGCTTCAAACAACGGTAATCGTCCACATGACGAGGTAAAGGTCGAAGGAATGTGGGAGGGTACAGTAGCCTAGGAGCATCGGAGTGAAGCAGAAAAGATCCCGGATAGTCCTGTGTAGAGTGGTTGGACATGGCCGCAGATCCCCATTCCCATCGGTGAACAAGGGCGACATAGCCTTGTAGCAAGGAATCTTACTTAGTTCAACTGAATGAGCCAAGCTAGGCCTCACGTACTGTCCTCGACCCGCCGATCTGGACTTATCAGCATCCTGGATACTCACTCGCTACTCGCTTAAACAAACTTTGGCCATTTCCTCTTTCCTCGACATGCAGGATTTGGAGTAAGCCTATGTCCTGGAAATGTGACAACGCTCAAATCTGCGGACAAGGGAACAGCTCGCTGAGCACGTCGCCAAGTCCCATATTCCAATGATTCGCGCAACCACGTGTGTGGGGAGGAACAGGGGACTGGGATCCTGGCCATGAAACCGGCAAAAGGACTATTCTAGAAGTTCACGTCCGCTGCCACCAATCCGTTGCACCCGAAGCAAACACGTTTGAAAAATTAATCTTCCGACTTTGAATTGCTCTCACCCGAATTGACTACAAAGTAAAGCTCGCGATAGAGCAACGCCTGCTCCACATGACAAACAACGGTGAGATTAGGCCTAGTGTTCTACGAGTTGTCCCAAATAGTGCTGTGGAAACCTGCGGGCCCTCTTGGCAGGATGTCGCAACCCCCCACGGGTAAACCACGGCGGTGGCACCGTTGGATTGGCAAGATCCAGTACCTGATGGACCAGTGATGGTCAAGGAGACGGGCCTGCTGCGTCTTGATATCGAGGTTGACTTCTGTCGTTGCCCTGGATGTCAGCACACGCACGAACGGGCTTAGCATCACCAGACAAAAATGCCACGTACAAGAGCAAAAAGGAGATTATGATTTTATCACGACTGATCGCGTAAGGGCCACTTCATAACGGACAGTGAGTCTGACCAGAGAAGAACGGCCTGGCCGTGCGGTGCGTTCCGGACATCACGACGGGAATACCATCTTTGACCTCTTGTCAGATAACAATATCTGCATGCCCCAGTCAACCAACAGGCTCGGAATGCTATCGCTGTTGGTGAGGATTGCCATCCCGCCGCCTGTGGTCACCGGGAGATCCGGGCTTGGGACATTTGCCGCACAATTGAGATCGACGACGGCCAGCGCCGAGAAGGCAAGGAGCTCGTGGCACCCGGAACGTGGATGCCGCCACATGGGACCAACTGCAGAATCACATAATCTGTCCTAGTCGTGTATCCAGAGGGAGAGGGGCAGCAAAACTAAGTTGGCTGGGGCAGGCTTTCTCATACTGTACTGTATGCCAACCGGGCTCACTCCACGCGTTGTACGTATTCCACCTGCGGGTCTGGGTGATCGTTATATCCACTGCGGAGCTTAAAGTTACCAAGGGTACCTGCCAGCCATGTGCCCAGATCCCTGGACATTGAGATGTCATCGCACACGAATCCAAGGCTGGATGGATATCGCGCAGCCGGGGTCGCTTCCAGACGATCTGCTTCTCCATCCGGTTCACAAATGGTGCACAACTATGGACGACTCGGCGTTCTTTTACATTTCCATGGCCACGTCGCTCCGGAAATCCTGCATCCCGCCTTTCACTTACACTCCTTTATCGACTCTTATGAAAATGCTGTGATCGGACTTTTTTTTTCAACACTTTATTTTTGACGGGGAGAATTTTCGGCCGTTACGCCAAAGGCCCGCTTCCAACACGCGACCATGAAGCTTTTCTCCATCGGGGTGCTGCTCCTTGCAGCCTTCCAGGCCACATTAGTGGTCGCAGCTGACAGCCCAGTTTCTGCTCCAGCTTGCGGTGTGAGTGTTCTCACGTACAATTTCGAAGCCATCACATGATACTAATGAAGGCCATCCCTGTAACAGCTTAAGTGCATTGTCACCGCCACCGCGGAGCACTCGACTTGCTCTCTCACAGATACGGCATGCATCTGCCTGAACAAGGAACTCAACCTAGCTGCCGCGGCTTGCATCGCAAAGAGCTGCAGTGTTAGGGATCAGCTCGGTGTGTGCTCTGCTTCTTTATATGAAGAACCTTCTTCGGCCACTTTGTCCATGCACATTGGCAACAATATTCCTCGTTTCTCATAGACAGCCATTAACAAAGTTGCGCAGCCACTCAGAAGTACTCAAAAGTGACATGCGGCGTCAAGAGTGAGGACAGGACAGCTCTGGTATGGATTATCGGCATCGTTTTCGGCATAATAGGCTTGCTTGCCTTCTGCCTCCGAGTAATGGCTCGTGTGTTTGTGGGATCACACAAAGTTTGGGGCCCTGACGATTGGGTCATGGTTGTTGCAGTCGTAAGTACACCCCCTTGTTGATGCTCTGCACAGACAGGCAGCTGACCCCCACAGATCTTGATGATACCTCTTGCAGTTCTATCTGTGCCTCGTACGTATTTGAGCTACAATGGGTCGGGTCTCATGTTGAATAACGGGCTGATTTCGTATGCACAGTTGCAAAGTACGGCCTCGGGAAGGACATGTGGATGGTCGAACCGGACAACATCACCGAAATCCTTTACGTCAGTAAAACCTTCCTAAAATTCATTCCTTTGGGATCATGGTTCATGCATGCCCAGGGTGCTTGCGATGACTGAAGGCTGATCAAGAGAAACAGTTATACTTTTGGGACGAGCTCGTCTATCTGGCTGTCCTTCCGGTCACGAAAATTTCCATCCTCCTGTTTTATCTCAAGATCTTTCCCAAACGCGAGTTCAAGATCGCAGTATGGGTTCTAATTGGCTTCAACATCGCCTACCTGATCGTCTTCGAGGTCATCTCCATCTGGCAGTGCAGGCCAATACAGGGTGCATGGCTCGCGTGGGACGGAACATTCGAGGCTACATGCAATGATATCAACATGCAAGGATGGATGGCCGCTGCCTTGAACCTTGTCCTTGATCTGGCAACTATCATATTGCCACTCCCTGAACTCGTCAGCCTTTCTATGTCAATGCGGAAAAAGATCCAGATCTTGTCCATGTTCTGCGTGGGTTTCTTGTAAGTACTACCTCCCGGGAAAAGAAGCAGGATTATCTGGCCGCAGAAGTCCAAGCCCGAATATTAGCGACTGACTATATTGCAGTGTAACAATTGTCAGTGCTCTGAGACTGTCATCATTGGCGAAATACGCAAACACATCCAACGTCACACGTAAGCCTACCCTATTTCCGGAAGCGATTACCTGACTAACACGATACAGAGGACTACGTCGAGGTTGGCTACTGGTCGACGATCGAGGTGCCGGTCGGGATAGTCTGCGCGTGCATGCCCGCCATCCGCTCGCTCATCGCCACCGTCTTCCCGAGGGTGTTTGGCACCACCCAGCAAAAGTCGGACTACACAGGTATCTCGGGCGGGTCCAAACAGTGGTCCTTCGGGAGGCTGAACTCGTCTGGGAAGCATATCAAAGTACAGACAGAGTGGATAGTGAGATCACACAACGTCCCAGAGCACGAGGAGTCCCGGGTGGAATTAGTACCGGTGCCATCGCCGGGCGACCTAAAATCGCCATTGCCCACAAGACCTCCGTCGGAACTGGCAACGATGCAAACAAGCTGCGAGGCTGCTGAGCGTACTGGGCGTTCTTGATATGGCACGCGGCTGACTTTCATATGTCTGGAACACCCTGTGGATTTATCAATTGTTTACAAGGGTCATAGAAAACTAAAATAACAAAAAAAGAAGAAACATTTCTACACAATCTCGCGAAATTCCCTACCAACAAACGCAAGATAGACAGCCGGCGTAATGTCGTCGGGTGCCAGGTATGAATCTGAAGGAGTGATCACGAGTTTGTGTTGGAGATGAGTCAGGAGATGAGTCTGGAGATTCGAGCGCTCGCTGTCCGAAAAGTCAAGATGCAGTCTTTCTCTCAGCAAGTGGTCTCACGGGACTGCCTCTCGGGAGGCAGGAAGTTCCATCCAAGGCCATCCCTTAGGAGGTTACTCTATATGAGGCTATTTCACAGGAGACTATGCTACATGAGGGTATCCCACATAAGGTTATAGTAGAGGATACGTTCCTATAGGAGGTTGTCCCACAGGGATACCGGATAGGATGTAAAGAAAAGGAGCCTGTGCTTGCTGTGATGGGATTAATGATACGTGACCATAAACTTTGGATTGTGGCTTGCACAGACGGCGCCATTTAGCCCACCAGCCCACTCAATGGGTCTCCAGATCACGTATTTTGCAGCCAAATTACAGCTTGGTCACAAGATAGGAGACCAAATAATAAAGTTCATCCTGAAAGTCTTATTCATTTGACACCAGGGACAATTTCCCCAGTACAACCCCCCAGCCCTCCCCTTGTCAGTTCTTTCGATGGGCCGAGAACAATGGACGAACGCGCAAGTAACGTTGCTCCAAACAGCCACCGCTATCTGCTCCGCACGATGGTATGCAGGCACCAGGCTAGAAAGCAGAAAGGATCCAAACTGCCAGGGTCCGCAGTAGGTAGTTCACGGCCCCTGACATGGGCAGGGGGAGCGAGCTTCCAAGAGCCGGGCCGGCCCCTGTCGCTGGCATCGGACACGCTCGGCACTCCAGTGCACCTTATCACGCGTCCCGAGCTCGGCTTGGTTGTCGGTCGTATCTTGAATCGCCGTCCACGGCAACGGCAACGGGCAAACAATACCACCCCTCCGGAAAGACTGCCGGATAGGCAGCTGCACTCCGGTGGCAATTTCCACGAGACAGCAATATGAATGCGACGCCATGTCTCTCCTCACCGCCCGCTCGACCTCGACTGTCGCCGAGCGAGCGTGCACCAGACTGAGTGCAGAACACGGCCAGGATGAGGAAATACATCATGGGACAGCCCTCCGTAGCACTGGCTGGCCTTGTCTGCCTGGCCAGCCAAGCCCTCGCGGCACGCTTCGTGCCGATTGATCTGACAGCATACTTCAACAACAAAGCCTTTGGCACGTATCCGAATGAGACCACATTCGAGAATACCCTCAACCGCTCTTACCCACCTCTGAACCACCTCACCCAGGATGGCATTTACACCTCCAAGAGCACAGGGGTCCAGTACGACTTCCCGAGCTACACGGGGCCCCAGCAGCCCGACAACCTCATCTGCTCGGGCCAGACCATCCCGGTGGCGGCACCGGGCGGCAGCGCCAATGGCACCAACGGCACCAAGGCCTTCTCGCTCAGCATGCTCATAGCCAACGACGCGCGCGACGCCATCGCCTCCTACGGCCTGACGTACCTGTACGCGGACGGGACGTCGGCCGAGGCGGAGCTGCGCGCCCTGCCCTTCTTCAGCTTCCTGACGCTCATGCGTGGCGAGCTCATCACCCCCTACACCTGGACGCCCAAGGGTAGGGACTGGAATACAAGCCAGATCTTCGAGTTCACGGGCTACCTGGACCCGGCCAGGACGCTTGCGGCCGTGCGGCTGCCTGTCGCCGACAACGCCAACGTGGGCAGGGTCCATGTGTTCTCCATGTCTTTGGTCGTGGGTGATTCGCCCGCGGTTGCTGCTGGCGGTGGTGCGGCGGTCGAGGTCCAGAGCCTGCGTCCCACGCAGAAGTGGACCGAGGCCGGGAACCAGGTCGTCGAGGTCACTGTCAACAATGCTGGGAGTGAGTGCGTTTCTGGCTCGGGCTTGGTGGTGTCTCTGGAGGGACTCGGGTTCAGCACGGCCGAGACGGGTTTCGTAAAGAGGCTCTGCCCTGGCGACCAGAAGCGTGTGCACGTCGGCGTCAGTGGGTCCGCGAACAGCACCACTGTGACTGTCACTCTGTCTGGGGCAAGCTCCAACCAAACAGCCAGCTTTCCCGGGATTGACATCGGGTTTGAAGGCTTTACTGCAGACCTGGACAGCCTCGCCAAGCACGAATCCCCGGAGTGGTTCGACAATGCAAAGTACGGCATATTCATCCACTGGGGTCCCTACGCGGTGCCGGGGTACGGGGGAGTGGCCCCGAACGAGACGTATGCAGAGTGGTTCTGGTGGTACTCAAACAACCACTTCGCGCAGGCGGACAAGTCAGACAGCTACGGGTACCGCCTCGAGACGTTTGGCCCGGACTGGAACTACGATGACGGGTTCCCCAGCTTCACCGCGGCCGCCTGGGACCCCAAGGAGTGGGTTGATCTGTTTGCCGAGGCGGGCGCCACCTACTTTGTCCTGACGACCAAGCACCACGACGGCTTTGCGCTGTTCGATGCGGGTGAGACGACCAACCGGTCGTCGATCAACTACGGCCCCAGGCGGGATATCGTCCAGGAGCTCTTCGATGCTGCAGCCACGTACCAGCCAACACTGAAGCGTGGTACTTACTTCTCCCTCCCGGAGTGGTACAATCCTGACTTCGGCCCTTATGGTTTCGTCCAACACGACACCGTTGGCTCGACGAGCTGGGTGGGAATCCCGGCAACTAACCCCTTTACAAACCTAACCGAGTCATACACCGGCAAGTTGCCCATCGGCGATTTCGTCGAGGACCTGATGTACCCCCAGATGGAAACTCTCGCGTACAAGTACGGTTCAGACATAAGTAAGTTGTCCCGGCAGGGATGAGATCCTTCCACCTTTCCCAAGGGGCCCTTGCTCCGTATCTAGAAGCCCCCCCTCCCGCCGGGCTACATGGTCCGAGATGGACGAGAGACAGCCCTTGAATGGCGGGGATAATAATCCTGTGACAGAGTAGTCTAGAAGAGGCAATTGCTGACTTCTTATCCCAAAGTGTGGTGCGATGCCGGCACAGCAAACAAGACTGCCGAGTTTGCCTCGGAATGGTGGAACTGGGCACGGAGCCAGGACAGGCAGGTCGTCATGAACAGTCGCTGCGGTGTAGCCCAGGCCTCAGACTTCGAGACCCCCGAGTACAGCACCTACTCGTCTGCCCAGAGGCACAAGTGGGAGTCCAACCAGGGTATGGACCCGTACAGCTACGGGTACAATTCACAGACGCCGGCAGAGAGCTACATGAATGCCTCCACCATCGTCTACTCGCTCGTGGACATGGTGGCCAAGAATGGGAACCTCCTGCTGGACATTGGGCCGCGGGCTGACGGGACGATCGTCGAGGCGGAGGTGGCCAACCTGCGCCAGGCTGGTAAATGGATCCACGCCCACGCCGAGGCCATCTTCAACACCACGTACTGGTTCGTACAGACGCAAATTGCCAGCCCCCAGGAGGTCCGTTTCACACAGACGGACGAGGCCTTCTACATTCTCTTCCTTGAATATCCGGATGTCGCGGACGACGGGCAAGTCTGGATAAACGCCACGGTGCCGGTGCTGGAGGGAGACACAATCTCGATGGTGGGTGTGGACGCCACTGGGGTAGAGGACCTATCGTGGACGACATCGCCAGAGGGGTATCTGGCCATTAATGTCTCGGCCGAAGCCCTATCATCGGACGAGTTTGGTTGGGTATTCAAGGTCGCGTATGCGTGATGGGTGTTGTCGTCGTCATCGCCTGTGTCGCCGGCAGCAGCAGGGAATAATGAAGGGGAAAAAAAGGCGTGGCCATGTACATAGCGGCCCTCGGATATAGCTCAACACCCACCACCTGTCTTTGGAAAAGTAGGTCGAGTGAGGTGAGAAGTTTACAGTGCCAAGCAGACCCACGCTCGCATTAGACTATTGCCTCAGACCGCCGTGGGGAACAAATCGCAAGGCGCCATGTGCGACGGCACCCTGCAGCTCGAGGCGTTTCGAGAGTTAGATCCGGCACTAAAAGATTGCTTGCTGCTTGTGACCCCCTCCAGCCCCAAGTGGACCCGGGAGGCGCTTTGCTTCTGTCATACTACGGCTCACGCCCGAGACGCCGTTCCCAGAGAGTCGGGTCGCGAGACTCGTGCTAAGCCAGAGTGTGGCTGGCTTACGCCAAACTCAAGATCGAGAAACCACGTCGACGAAAACTGAGCCAAGGCGCGAGCTAAGGCGGGCCCGGAGCCCGACATTGGGCCTGTGGGTTGATCTGAACGGCGAGGAAGGGTAAACTCCGAGGTCTGGAAGATGTCTTCGGGTGGTTCGGCGTCTTGGTGGTTCGATCACAGGGTGAAGCTTGTGTGGCTGGTTTATAATCTAAATGGACACCTGTCTGTCTGGTTGCTCCGCAGACGAGTAAGCCATCTTCACTAGGCCCCCAGCCCGTGCTGATGTCGGTTGTTGGGCTGACGTCCAGCCTGGGCGGGGACGAAGATCGCACAATTCCTTATGAAGCTCGGTGGCTCCGCGGCACGACTTCCTGTACTGGACACGGTGGAGGGAAAAATGAACGGCGCATGGCCGGCCTCAAAGGCGACCCTCTGCCCGGGGTCCTCGTCCACCCCTGGGGGCTGAGACCCAGAGTTTTTGATAGAGGGAAACATGAAAGTCGTTACTGCTTTCGGGTCGAAAGCATGCAGGAGGTTCGTGGGGACCAAAGGACCATACTTGGCTTCTCTTGATGCGCGCCCTGATGAAGTAGATGCAAGGGTCATCATCGTGCCACAAGCCATGTCTCTTCCCTCTGGTGGTTGACTAGCCCTTGCTGGCTGGCCCCGTCAGTGTAAGGATCTCGCGACAGGGTCGGCGGTACTCCGTACGCACACGGAAATAACGCAAGACGCGCGTGGAATCTGTGGCTCCAATAGGTGGTTGCAGACGGCCGGGAGTATGCCGCCAGAAACATGCTGCATCTTTTTATGTAGGAATCCAGGTCGAAGTGGGGGCTCCTGGTTTCCTGGCCAGTCCCAATACAGCAGCCCAGACACACAGATGACGCAGTCCAAAACAGCGGCTTAGATATCCAAATGGCGGTGTTGATATTGGAGTCGCAGCGCAGAGTCAGGAGGATGTCCGGCACGGGCTTTGATGCTACGGCTCCGAGTCGACTAGCCTCGATACAGTGGCATCGGGCAGGTGATTCTCGAAGGCAAATCGAAGCTATGTCGGGGGCCAAGGTGGCCTGGGTGGTGAGCATTGAGGCGCCGGGTGGCATCGGCCAACGAATGGAGGGCGGGTAAGATGAGACCCGAGGCAGAGGAACCATCCAGGACTAGCTTTACATGGATGACGGTACACAGCCAACTGGGAAAAATTAGGCAAAGTCTAGTGAATCCTTCCCAGATTGCCGGGAGAGGACGAGGAGAGCCACTCAATTGGCTTGAATTCGGGGAGGTGAGGTGAGGGGTTGACCAGATTTGATTTGATAGTGACGTTGCCTTCTGCGCACCCACCCTCTAGCGCGCATAACAAGCATGCAAGACATTGCTGGCACCGATGCGGTGGGAGAGAGAGGGGCAGAGGGGGAGACGGACGGAAGGCGACAGGAATTGCTGCCTGCCAGGCAGGCCTGCCTGCTGTACTCTCTGGTGCGTGCACCCTCGGCTGCTTCTGCTGCTTCTGCTGCTTCTCGAGGGAAGCGGCACAAATGACGACTGCAGACAGAACCTGTAGACAGGTAAACACGACATGCACAGCACGATGATCATGACAATCAAACGTCGGGGAACTTATCATGCAGCACAGCACGCGGGCCCGTGGCGGGCAGGACGTCTAAGTGGTTTTCCCGGGATCCTGGCCTGCATATTCCCGTCTTCGCTTAGAGGCAGCTGAAGGTTGGGGTCCAAGCTTGGGGAAACCAACGGCCACAAGCCCGTCTGCACACAGGCAGTGCGCACCAACCAGACAGCCAAACAGGCCAACCCGCCCCCCCAGCCCGCCCGCACACCGGCACCGAGCCACTCACACAACACAACTGTGGCAGTATGGCACAGCACAGCATACACCATACTATCCATACACAGCATATACAGCACAGCACAACCTTGGGACGCAGATAAGTAAAGCAGCACATCACGGCACAGCACAACACACTTGCAGGGCTGCGCGTGGCTGCGCATGGCATGCAAGTGCCCGACCACTCGCGGTAGTTCCACCACCAACAAGCAGGACGGCTGGAATTACCGGACCCCAAGACACGGCCGCGGCAGCAACAAGCAGCACCAAAGCAGCAGCAAGCAAGCAAGCTTGGTCGAGGTACACTGCATGCCTGCTGGCCCCCCTCCCCCCTCAGCTCTCGGGCCCCTGTCCCTGGGGCTGTACCAGGGCGGGTGGCGCCAGCCTTGGCATGGGCTACCCAGAGGACTGGGCCCGGCTGAGACAGGATGCAGATTCTGATGGTGCCAAAAAGTACCTCTTCCCAGTACCTGTACGCTGACGGACAAATCAAGGTTCTGCATATGCCTCTCGTTCTTTTCTGGCTGGCGAATGGCGGCACCGTGTTACAGCAACGGCGCTAATAACGAGGACAAGATGGGCAATACTTGTGTGTACCAGTAGACTGCAGACTACCATGAATTGGACAACCAGACTCCCTGACTCCCATGCCAGACTACCCTGACAGGCCTGACTACCCTGACTACCAGACTCCGAGCCCAGGAACTAGGCAGCCTGACACGGCACCACGGCACTTTAGCACCGTCCACTCGCCTGGTACTCACGAAGAGGCTGTCGTGCCAATGGACACCCAATGGACACCCAAGTCTGCATAGACACACCATGTCCGGAGCATCAACCTGGGCACGAAGAACATGGTTCGACTCCCAGAGTTGTTAGTCCGGGGCTAGAAGGCCCAAGGAAGCCGGTCGCCAAAACGGGCCCGGTTCACGTCTTCATCCTGGACTATCTACTGCCTCCTCTCAATCTCTCTCTCTCTGCCTTTCTTTGTCCCTCTCCCGTCACATGCACTCGCTCTCGCTCGCTTGTTCACTGACTGCGCTCCCCTTTTCCTTCCTACACTCTGTACAACATCCACCCCGTCTCACACCAGATGTCATTTTACAGGAGGATTCAAAAAGGCCCGCTTCACCCCTCACTTCCAGACCAGACTTGTAGTGGCTCCCAGGAAAACCTTACTTCCATCCCAACTCAACCGTCCCAGCTGTCTGGTACCCTGCCCCACCTCCACCTCGGCACATTATCCTTTGACCCAAACCTTCGGTAACCCAAACAACAAGGACACCGCCGCACAGCACAAGGTCATCACCCTCGGAGAAAAAAATTTAATTCATCCTGTAAGCTGACACACGTTGACCATGTCGGTTTCTCCGAAAAGTTTCGAAGACATAAGAGCTGACAATTTGCTCCAGGAGACAAGAAACCTCTACTGGCAAGGGAAACCAGAGAAGGAAGAGAGGAGAAACACCTCACCAAGAGAGCCCTGCATCCTACTCCCACATCGCACGCACCGCCACATCAACGCAGAGTGACCATGTGCCGCATGGTCATATTCTCGGGCAATTGCATCCGCTGCGGCCAGTACTACACCATCCCCGAGCTTGAGCAGAGCGTATCGTGTCTCGAGGCCAAGAACAACGGCGGCTTCGGCGACTGCAGGAGGGGTGTCAACATGGACCAGCACGACCCGGCCCTCGAGTGCGCCTCGTGCAGCTATGCCATGAGCCTCGGCGACGACCAGCAGCCCTACAACGACGACCTGTTGATCCCGGCCTGCAGCGCCGGCGCCGGCGGCAGCTCCTCCTCGAGCGGCAAGGGATCCTCCTCGAGCAGTAAAGGCTCCGGCCACCACTCTAGGCATGACACCAGTAAGAGGAGGAAGGTTCGGTGATGACGGCAATTGCCTTGTTACATGGTGGGAATTGGATAGTGGGGTGGTGAGGGTGTTAGGCCCAGCTCTCACGAGTCGATGCGGTTGGCTCGGGGGCGAATAACGACTTGAACGACTATACGAACACTTCCATCTACTCGCATTTGCATGGTTTCTTGGAGTTCTTTCCTAGATGCATCTCAATATCTCTAGAATTGGTGGCGCGCCAGGGAAAGGAAGGCACGCAGGCTCTTGGGATAAATTAGATTCTATAACGAGCAGGAAACAATTCTTTGGTACACAAAAGCCTACCATAAAAGTCCTCCAGTTCCTTTTAATGTGGTGCTACACTGTCTGTCACGAGGAACTATTCTCCCAAAGGCCCTTAACAACGCCCCAATACCTCGCCTCATCAACCCGCACATGAGCAACATGCGCGCTGCCCACAAACTTCTCCATCGCCGCCACCACAAACCCACTCCGCTTCGCAGACGCCGCGTGCGCCTCGACGTCGCGCCAGTCGACGAGCGCGTCCTCCTCGCTGTAGACGTACGCCCGGGCCACCTCGGCCGCGTTGGCGGCGCGGTCGTTCTGCGACAGCCAGGTGCGGTCCAGGTAGCCCGCGCGGCCCCAGGGGACGTGGGCGGCCCAGTACAGCGCGAACAGGCAGTTGACGAAGACGAGCACCGCCAGCCTGGCGGGCGCGCTCATCCGCGTCGCGGACGCCATGAAGGCCGTCACGCTGCGCTGCCACTGGAACCGCCCCGGCGCCGAGTCGTACACCGTCACGTGCCGGGGCAGCGAGGCCGGCGCGCCGCCCGAGGAGGAGGAGGAGGCGGCGTACTGCTCGCGCAGGTGCCTGATGGCGGCGGAGCCGCCGTTCGAGAAGAGGTGGACGAGCATGGATGGGCTGCCGTCGTCTTCCTCGCCGCCGCCACCGTTCTCGGCCATGATGGACCGGATCACGGGCACGGCGTCGGCGACCTCCTTCGGGTGGGAGGAGGCCCTGGTGGTGAAGTGGTAGACGAAGGAGCGCAGCACGACGATGGGCGAGCCCGGGTACAGGGCCTGCAGCCTGGTGGTGTACTTTGCGAGGTGTGGCTCGCGAGCGCCCATCCAACCTGCGAGCACGATGAGCCTCGGCGATTTGGGCGAGGAGGAGGCCGAGGAGGCCGATGACTTTCGGGTTTCGTGCTCCTGGTCCTTGGCTGGGCGGTGGAGGTACACCACGTTGGATATCTTGATGAATCCCGGCAGGCCTCCCTGCGCCGTCGACGCTGGCGCTGATTCTGGCGCTGTGGCTGCCATGGTGTAGAGGGCTAGGGGCTTACAGCAGAAGCCGAGCAAACAGGCCGAGAGAAGGGAAGATGATTGGAAGCTGTCTTGGATGATGAGAAATATGCCCAGATACGTGATTATGTAGAGGCTTGACTGGGGTGCGCTGGTTCAGCAGGCGACGAATCCTGTCACGTTGCGGCGAAAAGACGTCTTGGCCCTGGCACTCTCGTGTTCTTCCTTCGTAATCCTCGAGCTGACGCTGGTACGCGATGATCTGTGCGGGACAGAGGTCTGTACGGGCGATATCTGAGGAACCCAGCAAGATACCCAAGGAATCATGGAAGGGATAGTTCAGGTAGACATAAGGCGTTGCTGAAGTTTGATAAGATCACGGCGCATCGGGGCGGCGGCCAAACCTCTCGAGCCGGCGGTATGACCCGCCCTCCGGACCGCGGCTCCGTGACCCCACAACGAGCTCCTTCCTTCGACCGCACCCTCTCCATACCTCGGCAACGACTCTTGGTTTCAATCTTACTCTACATTGTCAACATATGAAAGCATGGTTTCCCATCCTACTGGAATCCCACATTCGGAAGAAAGTCTACTGAACGCCATTTCGATGGGTCACGTACGACGAGTCACCGATGTTTGCCACGCCAGGCTGCAGCCACAATTATTCTTGCCCCTCGGCTCCGGCCACCTTACACGTGCTGTCTCGGCTCAGCCTGCAGGGTGTGGATCGGCTCATCTGCGACTAGCATTTTGGAACGACTGATGACTGCGGTGCTAAATGCTTACGTCTTCTCCTCAAGAATACTAAGCCAATGCAAGTCGAGTCAAAGCCAACAGCCAGTCATGAGGTGCCTTTGTCTGTGCTCTTATTAGTGGTCCGGAGTGAGTAGAAGGTCAATTTGGAACCAACTGGCTACTGTGCGGTGACATCCCCCAAGGCCGGGCGAACAGCCTGTCGATGATCTCCATCCAAACCACAAATCTCGTTGGAGGACAAGCAAAGGCTGAAATGCCACGAGCTCATAAATTCGATACTAGCACTCGCCACCCCCTCTGAGACCCAACAAAACGCACCCAGCAGTGCACGGCAGATAGCGTGGCTACAGCATGTTGAACTAAACCTGCTGTGCGACAACCCATCCCCTACGGGCGGGATCTGTGTGCTCCCTCACGCCTCGTGTACCCGCCGCGTGGGTAACAACACACACACACACACACACACGCACCTAACCTGCAAGTCTGACAGCTTCATGTGTCTTCCCCCAAGGCCACGACCCCAAGGCCACGGAGCTGTGTCTCAGCCAGGTGGTCGTGCATCACAGCCTCCTACGTGTGCGGTTGGGCACCACGCAACCGCCACGTTGATCATACCCGCAGCGACACCACCGAGCTGTTGTGTCCCAGGGCGCCGGGAGACGACTTATCATGTCCGTCGGGCGTGTTCGGGGCTCGCTGAGCGCGTGATGCCAACACACACACCCCATGCCCAGCCGATCGCGTCCCGACAATCTGGGAGAGACTGAGCTGGTGCGGCTGAAATCCAGACCAGCCTGACCAGCAGAGGGCACTCGTCAGGTCCAGACAAGGTCATGCGCGGCCTCGTGTAACTGGAGATTTCAATGTCTTGCAGGACCACGACACATCGGGCAAGAAATCTCATGAGGGTGACCGGGAGATTGTAACACACCATCCCGGGTTGTGACGCGCATGTACCAAGCGGCATCTCCAAGCCACCCGGACCACACCTGGTAACGACGCCGCTGGGCCTCTTGAACCCCGAAAGATGCCACCCCGGGTTTTACCTGCAACGCGCTGTGTTCGTCCTGTCAGCCCCTGGAAATCTCTCCTCATGCGCGGCAGCGACACCCTGGACACCCCGTCACTCACCCGTGTCACGCCCCGCGGAGGGCCGACGAAGCTGACAGGGCGGCCCGCTTCCGCGATTTGCAAAAAGAGAACGAACGGCTCTGGGGGGTTTCAGCTGCTGGCTGCACCATTCACGGGGCGGGCTGGTGAGCCTCACCGCAACCTCCTTCCTGCTCGTTTGCGCATGTAAGCGTCGCTTATGATGCACGCGGTGTTCGCCGTGCTCAGAGCTGAGGCATGCTGCAAGCCATCATCCCGACTGGGGATCATGGCATCCACCGCAAATTCTGTGGTTGAGTGAGCCTGGGGAAATTGAGGGTATCTTTGCCAATGCGGTGCTTATTAGCTGTCGCTGTGTTATGCGGATTGCGAGACGACAGTGATGAGAGAATGTGACTTTGTTTGCAGCGCAATGGCGATGTCTCGAATTCTTTTGCGCGAGCGAAGCATGTGGTCGCATATGGCCACACGACAAATCGACAGCCGCGCGTATGGTGATATCTCATTTGGTGCCGATCACGGTCCAAAGATGAGCAAGATCACCGACAAGAATCCCCTTTTTGAGCCATGCTTTACCCGCGTCCCTCGCAACGAAATTATGAAAAAGAACTATCTAGTGGCACTTTCACTCGTCAACAAGGGTTGGGTACGGGGAAACAGTCGGCTGGGGACATGTGGAAACCGACCATGGCTTGATGCAACGTATTAGGACCTCGTGACTCCGGCTCGATTCAAAAGTAGACGGGTCAACTTCCTGGTTCAGATTGCTACATTCTGTCGTGCAAGAGTCTAGCCACCACCCAACCCTACACGATCGGCGCGTAAAAGTTAAACACGCCCGTGGGGTCATACTTGTTCTTCAGCGCCCTCAACCGGTCACCCCTCCACTCCTCAGCGCCAAACCACGCCGGCACGCCCTCGTCCCCATACGCATAGTTGACGTACGCGTGCAGCTCCTCCCTCCCGGTGCCCTCCCTGATGAGCTCCCTCAGCCGGTTGCCCAGGGCCCTGACCTCCTCGTCCTCGGCGGCGCCGGTCGAGTTGTAGATGATGAGCGGCGCGGCGAGCAGCAGGTCCCCGCGGAAGGCAAACGCGGTGGAGGCCGGGTCGCGCTCGCGCACGCCGCCGCTGGCGTAGTCCTCGAACATGAAGATGGAGTTTGTCCAGGGGTTGTCGGCTCCCCCGATGGCGGCGGCGTAGACGTCGTAGGCGCTACGCATGGCCGTCGCGTTGTAGGCCGGCAGGTAGATGGGGAAGCGCGGGTTGTTGAAGCCGAAGTCCTGGCAGGGCGGCGACGCCAGCGCGATGCCGGTCCAGGCGGCCAGGTCGCGGTAGTCGCCCGACTGGGGCGTGATCTTGAGGGGGTTCAGGTCGTGGAAGGCCTTTGTGTACGCGGGGTCGACGGCGTCTACGCCTTCTTGCATGATGTACATTATGATTACGGGCTAGAGGGGGGTATATTAGCGCAGACTGTGGAATATAGGGTTGTATGAGGCTCACGTTGTTGGGGTCGAGCGTCAAGTCGTTCTGCCAGTAGGAGTAATTCTGGACATCGCCGGTCTGGGTGCCGTTCTTGAGCAGAGCATCGCTGGCAGCCTCGTAGACGGCCTCGAGCTGGTCGCCGCTGAAGACGATGGTCTCGATCGCCCAGTTCGGGGACACAATATCGTAGATTTGCGACGTGGCCGAGGTGACGATACCAAAGTTCTGGCCTGCGCCGAGCATTCCCCACCACAGGTCGGACGTGCTGTCGATCGTCTTCAGGTCACCGTTGGCGAGAACGACGTTCAACGACTCGAACTGGTCCGAGATGAGCCCGTGATGGCCCTGGAGCCAGCCGTGTCCGCCACCGAGAGCGGGGCCCAAGTAGCTGACGCATTCACAGGTTCCAGTGACGGCCTGCTTCCCTTCGGCCCAGAGACTCTCGGTAAGGTTGTGCGAGTTGATGCCGCCGCCCACGGTCACGGTCTTTCCGTCTTTGGCAATTTCGAGCGAGTTGAGCTGGCCGAGGTAGATTTGAATACCATAGTCCATCTTTCCCAGTGAGACGAGAGTGCCATGGTGGCCATTGTAAGCAAGAATGGGTATATCATTCTTGTATGCAAAGGCAACCTGGCGGGCAGAGTGTTGGTCAGCTGCTTTGAGGTATAATGATGAACATGACCGCCTATGGAGAATGGAGAACTCACGGTCTGTGAAACATCCTCCTCGATCGCGGCCACAACAACGACATTAGGGGTCGGAGGTTCTAGGTTAGACCAGCGGACCGTGAGCGCAGCGAATGGCTCGTCACTAGGAACATAGACCTGAGCATTCTGGCTGAGGTTTCCCGCAAGCGCCTGGACATCAATGGCTGCCGGTGTCCTACGGGACAAGTCAATGGAGACAGGCCCGCCCGACACGACCGGGAGCACAGAGACCGCCGTGCACGCCGCAAAGGCCAACGGTGTCAGGAAGCGGAACAACATTCTGATTTTGAAGATCGACAACGCAGTACCTGTGTCGTTGAGAGAGGAACTACATGCTGGATCTTTGGAGTATTTATTCGATGGTAGCAAGTGCCTAGAACCTGAAAGACTTCCACATGGTGGAGGCTACCTTGGATCAGAACTAGGCACCGGAACATTGCATGCAAGGTGACTCTACACGTGGAGCTGGGGACTCAAAAGGGCAGGAAACCGCCGAGAGTGGGGTTCACATGGTCCGATAGAACATGTCTCTAATTCCATGTAACCGTAAGCAAGCACTTGCCGCATAGCCGCCCGCCTCTCGACTTAGTCAAACAGAAACTAGCATTGCCAACTTTGTCGAGACACTCCAAGACAGCTGGCGGCGAGAACTTATGATTTGCTAAATTCTGCACCTCGTGTTGACAAACTCCGCGTATAAAAACTGTCGCGGACGCGAGCAATGCTCGGAGCTTTATCTCGTATGGGTTCTCGCTTGCTGCTAAGTAGACGGGGGCCTTCCCGCCCAGGAGACGACGTGTTATACTGGACCTCGGGATAATGGCGAGTTTGGCGTTTGTGCCGCTAGAGCTAGAGCGTGATGTCTTCCTATTGGCCCTTTATCCTTGCCCCCGAACCCCCCAGGAATCCTAACCATTCCTACCGTGCTACCCTAACCTCCACTCACTTCGAGGAATCCACATACATTCCCAAGGGCCTAGTCACTAAGTCTTTCAAGACGGGCCCTGTCACTAGGACGACTTGGGCGTACTGTTCGAATTGAGTGGCATAGTAAGTGGCATGTCTACTTATGCAGCATAAGTGCGTGCTCGTAGCTACTCTTGTATATGCTCCACCCGCCCTGATTTGAAGGATGATCTCAACGTTCGTTTAAACGTGACCATTTTTGTTCATCAAAAACCAACCATGCGGCGATCACGATGCCAGACTACGAAATAATAGAATTGTGGACGTTGTATGCCGTAGACAGACATAGTCCCTTCTCTCAAAGTTCGAGCAAAACAGGACTATATGAAAAGAGTCAAAATTACGCCTACCTGCATTATTCTAGTGGGAGACCTCTCGGATGGCCATGCGCTCCCCTGGAATGGACCAAGCAGCTGGGATGGACTTGTGATATCACAGACTAGACTACGGCCTCTGGTTTGTGTCAGTGTCAATCTCGGCACACAGGAGTCCAGCCCAGTCCTCGACACGGGCAGCAGCGGCACATTGGTGGCTCCCACAGCCACCAATTGCGTAGGGATGACGGGCCACAGTGGACCGGTCGTCGAAGGACATGAAATATATTGTGTGTTCGGTCCTTGATTACAGGGGCGACTTTTCCCTTGGACTCTTCAAGCATGTTCATTTCAGTACAAAGAGCACTGGGGCCATCGAGCTGTCAATGTGACTCTTGCCATGGTCACCATGACCGCCGGCGGACTTGCGCGTGACGAGCTGGACTGTCGGCCTCGCCGCCAACGCAACAAAATGGCTCGGTCACGGGCCCCGCTCCGTAGTGATAGGGCTTGTGCACCCAGGGCTGACCAAAGTCTCTGAGGACCTCAACAGCGTTGACTGGAACGGAGCCGTACAGAAATCAGGATAGATAGATATCAGTGTTGGGAGCTGCTCTCGCCTTATCCAACTGCCTACTCAATAAGGTTAAACGAATTGCTCATCGAATGTTCTTTCTAGGCGATCGTCTATAATGGATCTGTTTTACAGCCGGATTATTCGTTTCACTTAACCATATGAGACAGCTGGTTTTTCAAAAAGAAAAGTACCGATTCTACGTAGGAATATCCAATATACCACCGACAATGGCACATCTTTCAATATGTATCGACTAGTGAACCTCTTTCCCACACGCCTCTTGATCACAAGCCTCTCGACCACAAGCTCCTCAACCGCTGACCTCCCCTCTACTTTCAAACAGCCTTCCAGCCTAATACCCATCTAGACACTGAAGGCTATATTGCAAATTCCTACACCCCACTCACTCACTAGCTAGGTTCAACAACAAATATTTCGGGGTAGTGAGTGGCGGTTACCAGTGAATGGCGGTAACTAGTGAAAGGGGAGGGGCTGCATATCTAATTTGAAGATGCCTGCTTGCCTTTCTGCAGTTGGATTCTGGCCAGTTGGCCCTGCCACATCGAATCACACTTTCACATCAGATTGGCTCAATCAGTGAGCCTTGAAATCCATCCAGCCTCGAAGCTTCTACTCAAAACCTGTGCTCAACATCTCACAGTCACGCTGGCTAGCCTTCAGTACGATTCAAGTCGCACTTTTCTGGCCATCAGTACCATTTGCACTCTGTCCTCCATCATGGGCAATAAGCATTTGAAGTCGAACATTGATCTTGTCAATGACTGCAGCCAGTAAGTCATTTCCTTTCTTTCCTGTTTTTTCCTATCCAGATTCTCCTCGGTCTTGGCCACGTTAGTTTATTGCAATCCAGAGTGGTCTCTGAAAAGGAAACAGATCTCCATCCAAACCTCATCTCTTATACACTTTCAAGCTTGCGGGACTTCCGGGAACATATGGGAACCTCCTTCAAGAAACGGCGCAAGCAATCCGTTGGCAAGAGGAGTATTCGAAGATCGATCATGAATCTCGAGAGATCCTGCTCCTAGGAGACACCGAACCCGAGAGAAGCCAACAACTTCAGGAAACACTCCTTTAAGAGAAGGAAAAGGAGACTTTCGAACTGCTCAGCCTTTGGACAGGAGAATCGTGCCCAGTTTATGACCCCAAGGGAGATGTAGTGCTCAGCATTGAGCATGTTGCCGCACCTCTCTTCGGTGTAGTCACATACGGCGTGCAGCTCCTGGCATACATAGAGAAGGACGGCGAGCTCTTCGTGTGGATCGCGAGACGATCGCAGAACAAGCGCACATTCCCAGGCATGCTCGACAGCACAGTTGGTGGAAGCCTTAAGACGGGCGAGACACCCTTCGAATGCCTAGTTCGAGAGGCGAACGAAGAAGCCTCCTTCGACCGCGACTTGACCAGAAGCAAGGCTACCGCTGCAGGCAGCGTCAGCTACCTTTGCCTCACAGATGAACGCAGCAAGGGAGAGAAAGGACTTCTCTGTCCTGTAGTCCAAATCTTGTACGAGACGATGATTCCCGCTGAACTGATCCCAGTACCTGGGGATGGTGAAGCGGAGGAGTTTATTCTGTTGTCGATCACCCAGCTCAAGGATGTGCTTGCTTGTGGCGAGTTCCCACCGGCCAACGGAGAGGTTGTTCTCGATTTCTTCATTCGTCATGGCATCTTGACCTTTGAGAATGAGCCTGACTACAATACCATCATCTCTCGACTTCACCGCAGCCACGACTTCATCCATGGATAGAACCAGAGCTAGCCGATGGTAGGAACATTGGAACTCCCAGATATTGTAAAATTTGAGTTCGAAAATGTCTGCTGAGACCAGACCGCCATGCATATGATTTCTTATCTGCTTGTTTTCGTACCACCAGTACTGGGCGCCGCTACCACGCCTCTGGTATACTGCAAACTGCTAGTGAACTTCAAAGTTGGGTTTCACATGTTCCACTGAGTCTGGCTCCTCTTCATGATGATTTGTCGCCTGTGGCTAAGCACAAGGAGCCCCAGATAGTATTCTCAGCATTTGGCCTGCTTTTTCTAACAATGGCCATCCTCCCAGCAGTTTCGCCAGTTTCGCGAATGGCTTGTGGTTCCTCTTCTCATTCGACTGAATAATAGCACGGTCTTTGTCACGAAAAATTTCATCGACCCATTTACTGCTTCCTGATTGATCGGAGTCGAGAGTGTTTGTGCAGACATGCGCGGGGCCAAGCGAGCTGGTGGCTGAAAATCGGATTCTCAGGTAGCACACACATTCAGGTGTCACCCACGTATCACCGTTGTATGACATTCTAAATGCAGAGGGCTTACATATGGGCTTAGCTGATCCTCAAATGGGGTGAGTAGGTAGAGTCAGTGACAGACGCGAGCAGGCATGATTCGTAGGTAATCGAGTCATTGGCTGATTCTGGGCTGTAGCTTCAGATTGTGCGGACTGGTCAGACTGCTTGAACACAATTGACATGCATTCAGCCATATTTGTAAGTTTCGCCTGTCCCTTTCGTTGTCTCTCCGAGTGACGTTCGTGATACGCTGGGCTTATCGTCGCTGAGCTTATCGCGACTTATCGCGACTTATCACTAGCGCCAGTTTTTTTGGTGTCGCGGGAGCAAGCCTGCGGCCAAAAACCGGCCTGGATCTGAATCAGCGAGGCCAGGATGAGATCAGATCTCGAGGCGGCTTATTATTAGGTGCTGGGCTGCAACCCAGGGCCGGAGGCGTGGTAGGGCAGGGCCAGTTTCCAGCCCGTCGCCACTCGGCATTGCGACCCTCGAAATCTTTTGATCCAAGCAACCTTGCGCAATCAAGACTCCGCCGACACCGCCTGGCCGCCCCCCCCCTTGCTTGCGTGCTGTTTCGGACCTGTTGTGAGCAATTTTGTTTCGCGCTCCGAACCCGACTCCTTCGAACTTCTTTTCAAGCATCGGGCTAGTAGCATATCACCCTCCCATATCGAAGGTCAGTTTTGGGCGGACAGCCTGCTTTGTGGAGCAAAGAAATGCCCCGCCACCCAATCCAGCCTCTCTCACTAAGCGCATTCTGCTGACACTTGCCAGCGACCCTCCCGACGAACGTAACGAAGCGCTCACGATGAGGCACATCTCGCCAGGTCCGCCAACGCCACCGGCGGGTCGAGCCAGGGCCAATACCTGGTCTTTTGGCAAAGTACGTGAAAGAGCTTTCTTCGTTTCATTTTTCCATCACTTTCTTCAGCCTTGCCACGGAACTGCACTGCACTGCAGCGCGCTGCACCACTTGGTCACCTCTGGCATTCCAGAGGTAGGCTGTCGCAGCTTTTCCAAGGGGGAGACGATGCCTCATAGCTGCTGCAAAGCCGCTCGGCATTTGCGCCCCATTCTTTTCCGAGTTTTATCCTCGTGTCGTCATGGCATAGGAGTGGCAAGTCGGGAGTCCACCTAGCGGTGAGGAGCCGCATTCAGGGGTCCGGGACCCAGTGGGTAGATCTCAGATTATGGCAGAATGACTTCGTATTGCCTCCCCGGGGTCAGACACGGGCGGCAGTCACCCATGTCTTGAAGCCAGATGATACATTGCGATACACCAGACCCGATCCCATCAGACAGGACAAAGTTCCAAGTTCTGCTCTGGCCCGCACATCGCTGGACGGTGTGCAGGCAGCCACAAATGGGATGGATGGGTGTCGCTGAGACAGGGCTCGTGGTCTTTTCCCTTGGTCCCTCGACGGGCAACGGACGATGGCCAGAGTGGCTGTTGCAGATACGGCAAAATGGCCCTGTGCTCGCTCTGCAACAGATTGGATGAGCAAGCGTCATATCCTGATCTGTGCGCGTGATCCTTCCTCCGGTGAGGCCGTTGGCTTGGGGTGAGCCTGTCCGTCGTGACATTTGCTGCTAGAGAAAAGCCCAGTGGCCTGCAAAATGAAGTCAGCCAGACGAAAGCATGGGACACGACGGCATGGGGCGCTGAAGGGGAGATACCCGCCCGTGGGCAAAACGTTTTGGCGGGGGATGGGGAACCTCAGGCCACCGAAGATGCGGGGAGGCAGGCTTAGTCGAGTCGGCTCTTCAGTCTGGGGAAGAGCGAGGGCGCGAGCATTCTGGGGAAAAAGAGGAAAGGGCTCGAGTGATGAATGAGGAGTAAACATACGATTATAAGGGCTGCTGATCAGTCGCTGGCGTGGAGTGGGCATGGGGCTCCGGACTCGAGACCGGGGGCACTCGGGGGTGTGTCTGGGTCTGCTCTGTACGTGTACGCGACGCAACGCCGGTGCTGGCCATGTGGGAACGGCCTTGGAGGATCTCTCGAGCTGCATGATGCCATTGTACCGCGCAGGTACGGGGCCCGGCTGCAGTTTCGGTCGGGTCGGCCTTGTCCCTGTCCCTGTACCACCCACGCTGTTTGGACACTCGCGACACGCGCTGCTATATTCGTCCCGATGGTCGCCTTTTCTTGGTCCCCTTCTCTGTCTGCATATCTGTTTGTCTGTCTATCTGTTCGTCTCGATGACGCAGAGAAAGATTAGCCTGACAGAAAAGCTTCGTCCTTCCCGCTGGACTGGGTCGGAGTGTCCGAGCTGTCGGGAGAAGAATGAGCGAGGAATGTACGAGCATGCGCAGGCATGGGCAACCCCTGCCCCGGCAAGAGTCAGGCCTGGAGGGGCGCCTTGAGGGGCGGGCTCAAAGAAATTCCAGAAGGGGCCAAGGAACTGCGGCTGGGCGGAAGTTCTCCATCCTGGGCGCGGATAGCAAGTGCCATTTTTGCGGGGTGAACCGGCTTGTGGAGGATAGGATCAGGGGTTGTCTCCTGCGCGCGGCACGGTAACAGCCCAGCAGCCCAGCCCGCTTGGGGGTGTGGATGGGTGCTGGATCCTCGGCCAGACAGGCCAGAGCTGGCCCCCTCCCAGGCCTTGCTGGCCCTGAGAATCCCGATTGCAACCCACTTGGCCATCCGGAAGAAGATGCATCGGCTTCACCTTGCGTCAAGGTGGGACTGCCCGCCCATCTACTTCCAAGGTACCTTACCTTCCAAGGTACCTGGTGATGCGAAAGCTCCATCTTGGGCTGTTTCTTGCCTTCTCTATCCGCGCAGCAGGCAGACTAGGGGATTCAGGAGAGCCCTTCCCACGGTCGTTATCCACCCGTTCATTACCACAATCACAAGCTTCGCCTCCAGATCACAAGCTTCTTCTTTGTTTGCTTCCTCCCCCATCATGCTATATACCTTCTCGTCCTAGCTCCCCCTCCTTGCTCCTTTGGCATTGTATTTCGTCACCACGACCTGTTCATACGGACCGCAGAGCATCCAATTCCTCCCTCCATCCGCCCGTCAAAGGCCGTCTCGCGCACATTCTCTTCAACCGCCCTCGAATCAAGCAACGCTCGTGCGACCTGTCAAAGTTTACCCCAGAGTTACCAAATCATCACTCCACCCCTGCAGTCGACATCTGGAGGCCAAGAGGCTCCCCCCCACCACACCTTTCTGTCCGCCTGCATCATCCACCGTCTTGGGCTCGCATTACTCCAACTCGTGTGCTCTAAGCGTAGCCGACGTCTGCCCTCACGCGATCACTTCTTCCCTAAGAATCCCGACTTCTTCCCGGCCCAGATCCTCAATTGTCCCTCTTCGACTTTCTGGCAGAACTCCATGCTTTTACGGCAAACAACATCACAACTTGCTGCTCATATATACGGCCAGTCATGGCTCCAGCCAAAGCTAACGGAAGAGGCGTTCAGGTGGAGGACACACGCATCTGCGTGGTGATGGTGGGCTTGCCGGCCCGCGGCAAGAGCTACATCGCACAAAAGGGTACATACATTGCCTTCTTCCTCCCGTCCTGAGCCCTCCCTCTCCCTCCCCAGCCATTCCACCGTTCACCACTGCAGTTTCAGCCATTGACACAATATGTTTATTGCCAACTTTAGGTGCACCACTTCCCACCTCCCCGAACGCCCCTTCAGAGTCTTGTGAGAGTAATCTAACGCCAGTTGCATTTGCAGCCCAAAGGTACCTCCAATGGCTGTCAGTACCGTCCCAGACGTTCAACGTCGGCAACTACCGCCGCAAGGCTGCAGCACAACCCACAGCCGACTTCTTCGACATTGGAAATTCCGAGGGCGAGCGCCAGAGGAAAGCCGCTGCCGAGGCTGCAGTCGCAGACATGTTGAAGTGGTTCCGCGACACAAAAGGAACGGTTGCCATACTGGACGCCACCAATTCCACCAAGGAGCGTCGCAAGTGGATCCTGGAGATCTGCACGAACGCTGGAATCGAGGTCATATACGTCGAGTCCAAGTGCGATGACGAGGAGTTGATCATGGCAAACATTAGAGATGTCAAGACAACCAGCCCCGACTACAAGGGCCAAGATCCAGAACAAGCGGCCATCGACTTCAGGAGTCGCATTGTGAACTACGAGAAGGTCTACAAATCAATCAACGAGGACGGCGATGAGGACCACCTCACCTATCTGAAAATCCTCGACGTTGGCAAGCAGGTCATTATCAACCGGATCCAGGACTACCTACAGAGTCGCGTTGTCTACTACCTCATGAACCTGCATATTCGGCCCAGGTCGGTCTGGCTATCACGGGTATGTCTACTGGGTGCCCAGCTGAGGGGCTGTCGTCTTGGCATGGCTGACACTGTTGTAGCACGGCGAGTCCGAGTACAATCTTGACGGAAGAATTGGAGGAGACGCACTACTCTCCCCACGCGGGGAACAATATGCGCGCAAACTCCCCGAGCTGGTCCGCGCATCAGTGGGTGTACGTAAAGACCAATCCTGCCACCCCTCGCGATGCTTCTGCTGACCCCCTCACTAGGACGACCGTCCACTCACAGTCTGGACATCTACCCTGAGGCGGACCATCGCAACAGCGCGCCATCTGCCTAAGCACTATAACCAGCTCCAATGGAAGGCACTGGACGAGCTGGACGCGGGTGTATGCGACGGAATGACGTACCAGGAGATCAAGGACCAATATCCTGAGGACTTTGAGGCACGCGACGAGGACAAGTACAACTACCGCTACCGGGGCGGCGAGTCATATCGCGACGTGGTCATCCGGCTGGAGCCCATTATCATGGAGTTGGAGCGCTCCGAGGACATACTGATCGTCACGCACCAGGCGGTGCTCCGCTGCATATACGCCTATTTTATGAAGAGGGACCAGGAGAAGAGCCCATGGATGCACGTGCCGTTGCACACGCTCATCAAGCTCACGCCCCGCGCGTATGGGACAGATGAGCAGAGGTGGGACGCGAAGATCGCCGCGGTCAGCACGTGGAGAGGGAAGGGCAGCACAGCCAAGCACGAGGAGCCGGTTCCGTCCGCCATGCATTGAAACAGGTATACAGGGGAAACCCGTTTTCTTTCTTTTGGCATTTGGGGTCATTGGCTCCTGCATCTTTCTTTGCATCATCAACTTATGGACAGGAGTCTCTTGTTATGCCGGCCGGCTGGAAGTAAATATCATTACCAAAATGGATAGGCGCGGGGACTTTTCATAGATTTGACATAGGATAGGGCTTTTGGCCTCACGCGTGTAGTGGAATGGCGCTGGACACGATTAGCGACCAGGATCACCAGGAGCAATAATAGCTTCATACATATGGTTTCGACCTCGTACCGAGCTGAGTCGGGCCTGTGTCCTCAGCGCGAGGATTAACTTGTGGTTTCCTCAGTGCGTGCCTGGACTATGTGTCCGGTTTGATCCGAAAGACTGGGCAAATTTATTAAGTTGCAGCACTAGCATCGAGTTCTCTGCCAATCAAACTGACTGATGAGCGATATTTTCGTAATTGTACATAACACGATTAGGAAGACTGCTCATCCTTTCAAGCGACTTACAGCTGTTGTGTAAGTCGCACGCACACTAAAAGAGCAAAGCCGGCCGAGATAGAGGGTTGGTGCTTGGGCTACCCCCCCCCCCCGGCCGCTAGGCGCGAGGGGCGGTCCGAAACCCTGGCCATCAAGGTCGCTGGCCCCACAAATCTTCTATCGCTTCCTTATCGAAGTGGGAACAGCGGCAGAAAAAAAGTTCCAGCCCTCCAAAGTCGCATGCAACTACTGCCCTCTACTCTCATCCCATTCAATTTTCCACGAAGCGCCCGGGCAACCTGGGTACCACCGTTTCCCGATACAGCAGCTATTGCGTCTGCGGAACCCGCAATATCACAAAATGGCATCAGACACCACAAAAAAGAGAAAGCTGAAGGACAGCAGCGCGCCCAAGCGTGCATCCGACGAGCGAAAGGTCAAGAAGTCCAAGAAGAGCAAGGTGGAGGAGCCAGAACCCGAGGTTGAGGAGGAGGCACCGTCCCCCGTTGAGGCCCAACAGGATGAAGCCGTCAGCGAGAACGAAAATGACGAGTCACCGGTGACCGAAGAGCCTCAGGAGGAAGAAGCTGTGGCCGCCGAACTCCCATCGCAAAACAGCCTCGCACTCCCCCAGGAGGCCGGTACCGAAGTCCAGGAGTTCCAGCAGCTGAACCTCTCCGAAAAGACGATCAAGGCCATAGACGAGATGGGATTCACGAAGATGACCGACATCCAGAAGCGAGCAGTGCCACCGCTGCTGGCGGGCAAGGACGTGCTCGGCGCGGCGAAGACGGGCAGCGGCAAGACGCTCGCCTTCCTGATCCCGGCCATCGAGATGCTGAGCTCGCTCAAGTTCAAGCCGCGCAACGGAACCGGCGTCATCGTCGTGTCCCCGACCCGAGAGCTGGCGCTGCAGATCTTCTCCGTCGCGCGGGACCTGCTGAAGCACCACAGCCAGACGTACGGTATCGTCATCGGCGGCGCGAACAGGAGGGCTGAGGCCGACAAGTTGGGCAAGGGAGTCAACCTCATTATCGCGACGCCCGGGCGGCTGCTGGATCACCTCCAAAACACCCCCTTCGTGTTCAAGAACCTACGGTCACTGATCATCGACGAGGCGGACCGGATTCTGGAGATTGGTTTCGAGGACGAGATGAGGCAGATCATCAAGATCCTGCCCAAGGAGGATAGGCAGACGATGCTGTTCTCTGCGACACAAACCACAAAGGTCGAGGACCTGGCGAGGATATCACTGCGGCCGGGCCCCCTGTACATCAACGTGGACGAGGAGAAGCAGTATTCAACCGTGGAGGGCGTGGAGCAGGGCTACTGCCTCGTGGACGCCGACAAGAGATTCTTGCTCCTGTTCAGTTTCCTGAAGAAGATGTCCAAGAAGAAGATCATTGTCTTCTTCTCCAGCTGCAACTCTGTCAAATATTTCGCCGAACTCCTGAACTTCATCGACCTCCCCGTCCTCCACCTGCACGGCAAGATGAAGCAGCAAGCCCGGACGAACACCTTCTTCGAATTCTGTAATGCCACGCAGGGCACCCTGATCTGCACGGACGTTGCTGCCCGTGGTCTTGATGTAAGTGCCCGACTCGGCTTGAATATCTACTTCAACCCACTAACAATGGCCTTCTTAGATCCCCGCGGTAGACTGGATCGTGCAGTTCGACCCCCCAGATGATCCCCGTGACTACATCCACCGCGTGGGCCGGACGGCAAGAGGGTCCAATGCCAAGGGCCGGTCGCTCATGTTCCTGCAGCCCAGCGAGGTCGGGTTCCTGTCGCACCTCAAGGCGGCGCGCGTGCCGGTGGTCGAGTTCGAGTTCCCGTCCAACAAGATCAGCAACATCCAGTCGCAGCTCGAGAAGCTCATCGGCAAGAACTACTACCTGAACCAGAGCGCAAAGGACGGCTACCGCAGCTACCTGCACGCCTACGCGAGCCACTCCCTGCGCAGCGTCTTCGACGTCAACAAGCTGGACCTGGTCAAGGTGGCCAAGAGCTTCGGGTTCGCTACGCCGCCTCGGGTCGACATCCGGCTCGGGGCCAGCATGCCCAAGGACAAGAAGGTGCAGGGCCGGAGGCCGTACGGCAGCCAGCCGCCACAGAAGAGTAATGGGTTCAGGAATAACCACAGGTAGTTGAGGGGTCGAAGTGTGCTCTAAGCACCGTATTTTGTTTGCATGTTCCGAGGAGAGGATGTGATGGGCTGGGAAGTTATACCTCGTTGGCGTCCTGGTGGTATCTTTTCAAGGCGTTGAGAGCAACCAAAATCATTCAGCCAAGAGGCACCTACGTGTTTTGATATGAAAGATTCGGCCTGATTATTTGGGTCATCCGCCCAATCTGCGGGCCTGGATCGATGTTCCTCGAATGTCTTAGATGTTGCGGAGGTCAATACATGTCAAAAACAACAGATAACAAATGTCCCGGCCCTTATATCCGAGCACCAGTAATTCGGTGCTCCCAAACTCCGTAACACCAACACAATGCAGCAAACGCTAGAGAAAGACTCGTGGGGAGACGAAAAGATGTCTAGACATCTTCCGTCCACCCCCTAGTATCTTCAACCCCGACCAAAGTCTCCTCCGACTCCCCTCTACCGTGACTCCCCTCCCCCAAGTGAACCATAGTAGGGCAACCCAGCATGACTCCTCCCACCACCTCCACGCTCATTTCAGCACGGCAATGAGCAGCACCAGAATGACGATGAGGACGATGATGGCGATCATCTGCTTGCTCTCGCCGGCAGAGCGTGCGATCCTGCCGAGCTGGCGGCGGCCGCGGTCGAGGCGCGACGAGTGGCGGTCGACGAGGGCCTCCTGGTCCTCGAGCAGGGCGACCTGGTCGTCGAGCTCGTCGCCGATCTGCATGCTCAGCTCGCGCTGCCGGCTGATGGACTCGCCCAGCCGGTCGAGCTGGTCGTCCTGCTCGCGCAGGATCCGGCTGTGGTACGCGTGCACCTGCACGTTGTCCGCCAGCCCCTCCGCCGTGTCCCGGTAGCCCTCGGGCCCGTCCGGGTCGTCGCGGTACGGCTGGTTGAAGAGCTGCGCCGCCGCCGCGTCGTCTGTTGCTGCTGCTGCGGAGGAGGACGAGGAGGCATTGTTTTCCTGGAACCGGACTGTCTTGCTGCCCGTCGGGGTCGAGGCGCCGCCGTTGCGGAGGGACTTCTTGGCTGGCGGGTGGAGGCTTGACGAGGAGGGGAGGGGCGGGCTGGTGGAGGTGTTGCTCGCGTGGGCGAAGTCCTCGGCCAGGGCCGGGTCGTTTGGGTGTGTGAGGGTCGAGTTGCTGCTCGGCGCCGAGAAGCCGTGGAACTGGGACGTCAGGTCGTCGAACTGCTTCTGGAGACCCGGGAGGGAGTCGGAAATCGTCGCGGATTTGCTGTGCAGAGTGGACAGGTCGTCAGCATTCGGGTCAAGACGGCAATGTCATTCATTGTCTCGAGGTTTTGGGGTTGCGTACGCATCATCGCCCGCCTCCTGCAGGCGCTGCTGCTCTTCCTTCAGGGCTTCCAGCCCATCCCGGAACTGGTCCAGCGACCGCGAGAGGTGGCCGTCCTGTGAGTCGCTCTGCAGGTTCAATGCCTGGGCCCGTTTGCGCTCGAGCAGCGAGAGCTTGATGTGATCGGCGAGCAGGAACAGGGCGTTCGGGTTCGACATGTTTGCGACGAGGGGGAAAGTTCTACCTGCCGGTGCTATCAAAACGGGTGGCGCTCCGTGTCAAAACGGATCAATAGCTTTTCTAGACTGCAAGAGAGAAACGAATTCCAGTGGTCGATGGAGGCTTGAGCTTTGATGGAGGTTGAGACACTGCGGGATGAATGTTTTGGAGTGGGAGGAGAGCGTCATGCGTGCAGGCAGCCTGGCAGCACAGACAACCTGGGGGAGCGGGTACTGTCCCTTGTGCATTGCACTGGACTGGCCCTGGAAGAGTGTCCCGCCTGCAAAAATAACCGGGTGAGACATGGGTGGTCTCGGCCCCGCTGACAGCCGGGCCACTCGACGGCCCCGAGCAGCAAAGTGCAAGCTCGTCTGAATTCATCGTGGAGGTTCTTAAGACTCCAGCCAGGACATATTGTTATGGCAACTGAAGTATTGGTGACTGAAAGCGTGCAATAAAACCCATACAAACCGGAGGGCAAATTGTATTGGCATAAGTCTACCGGTACAACAGAGCCAACAGTCCACATGGTAACAATGTATGTACTCCAATCAATATACGCAACTACCATCCTGGGAACATGCCTTCTTTTTCATATCATTAGTTAGGTTTAGCACATTTACCTACAACCTGTCGGCTTCTTTCCAGGCCGCCTTACCGAAGCAACGTGCCAAAGCTTATAGGAGAGTCAATGTGGAGATGATCCCGCAGGAACAATGTCGACCAACAGGCATAATAACGCTGGCTTAGCCAACACCCCTCCCTCTCCTAACCGGGCCAAAGATGCATGATGATAGGCTTCGTTTCAATTAGCCTACAACATGGCGCTAAGGCTACTGATAAACATGATCCTACGGACTTGGACTTGTTTAAATTCTGCCTGACGGCCCCAAGGGCACTTCCTCTTTCAACTACCGTACCTGAAGGTCAATAGAATCCCACCGGTCGACACTTGCGTGCTGTGATCGCCAGTCGTTGAAATGACTTGGTCAACGACCCTAGGCACTGTGGTGGCACTTGTGGCCGGCTGTTACTTACTCCAGGGCTTCATCTTCTCTAGACGTAACGCTAAGGAGCCACTCTACATCCTCCCTCGGATACCACTCATCGGCCACTTTATTGACTACATCAAGAAGGGAGCACCTTACTTCAGTGATGTTGAGTATGAACCCTGATTGTGGAGTTTAGGGGCACTAGACCCGAGCTGATATCCCCCAGAGCAAAATTCCCCCATCTTGCCATCTTCTCGCTGCCCATCTTCTCGTTCAAATTATACATCGTCGCGGATCGACAGGTCTTTTCAGCTGTCCAGCGGAATGCTAAGACGATATCTTTCGCACCTTTCGCCAAGCGATTCGCAAAGATCCTAAGCAATGCCTCGGATATAACCGTGAGAGCAATGGACACTCTGTCAGAGGACGAGGAAACGCGCAGCTTTGCCCGTCAGGTCCATCATGCCGAAGCATCGACTCTTTCAAACGGAGCCTCGCTGGACCGCCTCAACGAGGTCAGCGCGCAGGAGAAGCTGAGGCTGATTGACGAGCTTTTGCTGGAGTCTACAAAGAATCCGGTGCAAATTGAACTGTACGACTGGGTCCAACATGTTGTTACCATGTCAGCCAGCACTGGCTTCTATGGACCTCAGAACCCGTACAAGGATCCGCAGCATGAGAAGGATTTCTGGTATGCTTCAAGACTATACCACCGCATGCTTTTACAGACTAACCTTCCATACAGGACATTCAACAACCATATCCCCTTGATCACCTCGGGCTTGGCTTGGCTCTTTGCCCCAAAGGCTCACAAGGCCCGCAATGATCACTGTGCAAGATATGGAGCCTATCTCCGCGCTGGTGGCGTCGACCACGCGTCAGACTTTATCAAGGAGAGGACCCGTGTCCTCATCGAGAACGGCGCTCCCCCGATGGAGGCGGCCTCCATGAACACCGGCGTCGACATGGCGCTCATCAGCAACTACACCGGGATCACCTTCTGGACTGTCTACCACATCATATCGAACCCGGCCCTGCTCAAAGCCGCGAGACTCGAGGCCGAAAAGGCGGTTGCCGGAGGCGAGAAGGATGGAGACTACACTCTCGACATGTCGGTGCTGCGCACCGCGTGTCCGCTTCTGGTCTCGGTGATGCAGGAGACACAGCACTTGAAAACGACGCATGCCAATATCAGGGAGGTGATTAGTGATACGAACATCAGCGCGGGAGGCAAGGAATATATGCTCAAGAAAGGGAACTATGTGCAGCTACATACTCCACCTGTCCTGCGCAGCAAAGAGTTATGGTAAGATCCTCCCACCGGTTTTCCCCCCTTGAGCATTCGATAGGTCTTTCATGGTGAGGGAAGGGCCCCGAGTACTATGCATGTCCTGCAGCGATTATTTCTTCACATATGTTTCACCGTGGGACATTGCATATCCTACCAGTGTTTCTTCCGCCATATCGATAGACTTCACAATGTTGACAGTGACAACCAGGGGCGAGGACGCGGACGACTTCGACCCCCGCAGGTTCATCAAGAAGGACGACCCGACCGGCGCGATCGTGCCCCCCAACAAACTCCCGCCGATGTCCTTCCCCGTCTGGGGCGTGGCGCCCCACGTCTGCCCCGCGCGCTTCTACGCGAGCACGGGCGTGCTGGTCCTCGTCGCCCTGGTCATTCTGAAGCTCGACATCTCGCCGTCGGCTGGCGAGGGCGGTGCGGATCCGGCGTGGCGGGAGCTCGGGGACGGGTTCAACTTCACGGCCGTGTCTCGGCCGACGGGGTCGGTGTATGTGTCTGTGAGACCGAGAGCGGAACGGATGGGGCGCTGGGGGGTCGTCGTAGGGGAGCCGAATACTAGACTGCAGTTTTCTGTGGCGTGAAAGAGTGTGTATTGGCTCACTTGTGTGTTGAGGGCGTGCGTATATCATGGAGTGTACATCCTGCCCTGAAAATCGCATTCAAAAGATCTTTCGAGCGTTTAGATGTCGAATAATGCCCGATTTGAATGTTTATAACCTTGTAATAGTCCTGTACACTCCCAGATGGTGCCAAAATACACCTGCTTAGCCATCGATGCTATTCTGTGGGATCTTGAAGTGGCACGATGTGCTATGTCTTTCGGGTCCAAGAAGGCTGAAAATACACCTGGCTGCAAGACATTACAATTCACCATACAGATTGCAGTGATAGGGAAAGTAAGCGTCCTCTGGCGCTATGAATACTAGGTAGCAATAAGGAACGGTCATCTTGTATTGGTCCAATGCTTACTTCCTTTCTTTGTGTGTCAAACTTGCCCCTCATAGACCCAGGGATGATTGCAAAGAGGCAGTACTTGAGACGGATTTTAGAATTAAGTTGATTAGTAAAATGTGTCAGTATTTGCTGAGGCATCACTGACATTTCGAATATCGTTTTTGCTTCCTGTCCGAGACTCTCTACTACAACAATCCTGATATATATTTTCATCAATTTATACCCAAATGTAACGCTAGTATGACATATTTAATTCCTATTGATTTTGAAATTAAGAAGCTTGTCTGACATTAAATTGGTGAAGCATGTCTGATTTGGGGTGGATTTGGCGATTTTGTTGACGAGCAACCTGACCAAGACATTGTTTTTGCTACGGCACAGGCGAAATTCGCCACCAAATTTACCTTCTGCGATAAGGTTGTGAAACACTACTGGGAGATCCGTATTGTGTCATTGAGAAACGTGTCACCGTACTAGAATATCAAATGGACAAGTCTTAGGGGTTCCGAGTTCCATCATGCAGGAAGCCGAATGAGGCAATTGACAACCACCATAAAAGTCAACCAAGTTCTAAAGAAACAATCGCTAGGTACAAATGCAAGAAAGGCAAAGAGGCTAAAGCTGCCTCCACACAAACAAGAAGCCTATTTCGGGAAATACCACAACTTCTGTCTTTCGACCATGCTATAACCCAGCCCCAAGAACGAACACAAGTCTATCCAATTATCCTGCTCCACCCCCTGTCCGGACGCGTACACGTCCAGCTCCAGCAGCCGGTCCGAGTCTTTCGCCTGGGTGTAGAAGGCCTGAACTGACTCGGTGCGCGCGGCGGTGTCGTTGTTCGACGACGACGAGGACCTCCTCTGGTGGCCGTGGACCTGGGACTGGCGCTGCGCCCGGAGGTCCCAGGGGATGATGAACTTGGAGTCGCCGTCGGGCCTGAAGGCGTCGAGGGCGTCCTCGCCCGTGCTGAGCTCCGTGTAGGTGGGGCCGACCTGGGTGCACTGGGACCCGGTGCAGGCCTTGCTGTAGCCCAGGGCGCGGAGGGCTTGTGCTGAGGCTCTCGTGGCTTGTGGTGTGGTCTGGAGTATGTAGACGGACGGGGAGTTGCCCTGTGTTGTTTGGGCCGGGGAGTTGCTTGGCTCCTGGGTTGAGAGCAGGCCCAGGAAGCTCGAGGCGATTGATGATAGCTTCATTGTGCAAGTGTGTGGTTGATTGTATAGTTTGGATGAGCGTGGTCGGTTTACTGGCTGGATAGGTAGTGAAGATGAAAGTGTGCTGCCCAGTTTGTTCTTTAAAGCGGGTGATCGGCGAGGGGCCGGTTTCAATACTCCTGAGTCTTGACTCTTTCGCAGTTTCGCTGTAACAAGTCACAAGTTGGTGGGCCCAGGATTTGCGGCCGTCATCTATATTCAGGGTCCTGGCCACGTTTCTCACTACTAATGCGCTCAAGCGACCCTCTCGGATCTTCCGTAAATGAGCTTGTACCAGCGGTCGCCGTCCTAATTTGTTTCGATTTTTGGGGAAAGGGGGTCCTAAGCGATTGGCAGTCGATCTGGACCCCTAGCGACTGTGGGTCCAATGCGAACAGGATGAGAAGATGAGAAGGGGTCCTCCACCAAATTGTGCGCGAGTCCCTAAAGTGGGTCCAGTGCGAGCAGGCTGAGAAGAGGGTCTTCCACCCGTATAAAAGACCACCCCTACAGCGGCACAGTGGCCCCTCGGAAGTGTGTAAGCCGTCCGTCGCACCAACAAAGTCGGTGTCGCGCGACACTCACCAGAGCCCAAGGTGGCAATGCGCGATGACTGAGATTCTGTCTCATTTCGGATCCCCCACAACAGCCACCTCGTGATCAACGCTGGCCTGAGGAGCAGCCGTAGGCTCCACTTCAGCTCCGGATTGAAGCTTTCCTAGTCAGGACTTGACGGCCGGTTTCAAGATTAGCTCTATCTCCCCGAGATGCCTAATCCTTGCAGCATGTTGAATCTCCGGCCAGCAGTAGCGACTTTCTGCATCACAACGAGTGCACTTGGGCATACGGAAATTTTGAAGACAGCATAGTTTAACCACAAATTTATGAAGACGAATACAGGGCTTGATCACCAGCCAGTCCAATCAGCTCCGGTTGAAATACAGCTAACGGGTGTCACAAAAAGAGCATCAGAGACAGAGCAGCTTCCGTAATACATCAAGCGAGGTCAAGTCAGCGCTACCTGCTATCATCGCAGGGCTAAAGTTTAAGTACTCGAGGGTAGACGCGGTTGTTAAAGTGAATGAAGTTAGTGCAGACTGTATTTATGGACCCCAGCGTCTTCATCCGCTGCCTCTGTGGCTAAGCACTGAGTCCTTCAGATACTCAATTGCATCGTGGGTTCATGCCCCTCAGATATCAACAATCTTCCTCCCGCAATCTTTACCAATGCAAGGAGTTATTCCAGTCAGCAAGGGGCGAAAGATATCTACCAAACAAAGGGCAAGCTTGTAACATTCTGCTCTGAGAGACATCTGATTCATCTCGCCTCATTACCAGCCGGTTGCCTGCCATTCCTCCCCTGGGTCAGGTCTGCTGATAGTGCATACTTGTCGAGGCGCCGAGTATTCATTGTTCCGTGGAGTGAACGTATCAGTCGAGAGATTTCCCATGTGCATTCCACTGCGCTGAGCGGGAATTGCTGCGTGTCCCAGAGGAATCATAGGCAGCGAGTCAAGAAGCCGATCGGATGTTCTAGTACCATCCAAACCCCAGTGTGACCCATTTTGGGTCATTTCGAGCTGCTGATGCTCTGAATCCGTACCATTTAGACCATGAGACGTAAGCAAATCGAAATGAGATGATAGGACTCACTGGTTTTTATTGACAAGGACGCTTACTTATCCACTTGTGGAACACGTGCAACACGAAAGGAATCCACGTGAAAAGAGCTAAACATTGGCCAAAGCGCCATCTGGTGAATGATCAGCAGTGCAACTGTCTAATTGTGGAAGGATGGCGGTTCTCAGATACGATGAAAAGACTGGGAGTCGAGTGAGCGCCGATGGCAGACAAAGGACGATACTTACTCATTGGATTATAGGGCTGATCCACGCGATGACGAGTCGCCAAAAGTGCCGGCAATATGCTATCAACGGCTTGTCTATGACCCGGGGTATTCCAAAGCCAGTAATCAAGAATAAGGTTACCAGAATCAATAAGAGTGGGAAGGAGAGGAGCAGATATTGTACAGCCCTCATCCAGACCCAATAGTCGACCGAGTTTCTCCAGTCGCAGTCTTCCTCTAACTTTGCATACTCGTTCTCTGTCTCTCCTTCTACGTAATCGAAGTTTCTGTACAACGACACGAAGGCTTCCACCACAGATAAGACCCAGATCAGCAATAATATCGCCATGCTGAACCGGATTGGGCGAGCTTTGTGATTTGTACAATCTGAAGGATCGCGACGCTTGATAGTATAGGCTATAATTACCGGAAATATCGAGAATATTGACGCCAGCATTGAAAGCAACATGTCGTATATAGAGGTCTTTGGAGGGGCCTTGAAAGGGCTATCCGAACTTTCTTTACGCCGCACTATCCCTGCACCGGACATGTACAAGGCAGCGATCAGCATGGCGATACTAAAGAGCTGCGACGCATTGAGAAAAGTCGGTAGGGACTCTTGCAGCCCGACAATAAAGCGGTAGGTAAATGTTGACTTGCCGCCGACATTCCGTGCTGTGTTCTTGTATGAAGGAAATGGCTGACGGAAGCGCCAATATGAGTGAGTGAGCAAGAGGATGGTGGCTAGGATAGCTTCCACATAGTAAGAAGTAAACACCTGCCTGGGTATTAGCTACCGCGTCTTTGAAGGCAGAAAATAACAAATTCCAGGAAATCTGTACCCCAATCCCAATAAGATCTATATCACCACTCCACCCGAGAGCTATACACCGCCTATTCCGTGTTCAGTACTAAAGATCTGCTGCTTTGCCCTAAAGATGACTCATGTTTCAGATGGGTGACTTACTCCCTCTTGCAAGCATACCAAGGGCTCCAAAACACGAAATTGTCAAAGTTGTCAAAAGTTTCCGAGGTATCATCTGCGTCCAAGTAGGAGCTGAGGTGGCATGTTGGCAACGGTCCAGTAAAGCGACAACTTGGACGCACGTTGACTGCCGAAAGACACCCAACCCAAGACACACCGGACTCACTCACTAGTAGTTGAACCCGTACCAATCCAAAACGTGGCCATAGTACATACCCGTTGTCCAACTCTCGGGTTTGTGCCATCCAGTTGGGAGACTTGAATTGAAAAGGTTGAGAATGGTCTTGACATCGCCATCAAGGTACTGGGTGCTGTTCCATGGTCTAGGTGACATGTAGGTGGCATACCATTCACCCCAAGCCTGGCAGTCTTTTGAGAAGTTCATGGCCTCCCATGGGGGAAGATATGTAAAATGGACCCCGTCGGACATGGTTGTGCCCGTCTCGAGGATTTGGGCTGTAGATTGGATGAGAAGAAGTCAAGTGGCTCAGACAGGATAGATTGAAATTTTGAATGTGATCTGCCGACATAGCCTCCATTTTATGTACTATCCATTGAATCCAGAGACACCACTGTCATTCAACGCTGTAGTGATCGAAAGCCAAGCTGGGATCCTCGAAGTTGTGTTGCACACATGTCCAGTGGAGTCAAATCACAGTGAAGATATGTCCCTCAATGATATGGCTTGGGCCCCCAAATGCTCGTGTTTCTTGTTCCAATGTGACACTTATGATTTGGGTTGCCATAATGGGTTCTGTGCTTCCACTCTTCCAACACCGCTTGACCATACATTGCAAATCCATAAAGGAGATGCAGATCATGGGCAGGGTTGAAATTAGTCAGACTAAATCTAGTTATCAACCCTGACTAAGACTAATAGTTATTAGTCACTAAATTACTAACTAAATTACTTTAGTCAGACTAAAATAACTAAAATAACTAAAAAAAAATAATTTAGTCTTTAGTTATTTTAG